>JAJHSJ010000005.1:95067041-95493600 GCA_021015155.1 Magnolia officinalis
TGGTTTATGCTTTGATTGTTTTTCATTGCTTTATTATCCCATAATTCTGGTTTGATTTGGGAGGCTAAATCCTAAGGTTTTGTGCAAGGCCCCCCAACAATCAAGACTTTCCAAATTTCTCTAGTTGGTCACTGGACTAACTGGGCATCTTTTCGATGCCATCGATATTGTTTGATGCCATTAAAGATCTGTTCGATGCCATCGAACATGGCTTGATGCAATCGGAGAAAATTGAAATTTTATGTTATTGTTGCTGGATAGTTTGGGTGTGTTAGTTCGATGTCATCGACTCGGCTTCGATGCATTGAAGGATAAGTTTCGATGAACATCGAAGTGTGTTCGATGCCATCGAACTGTTCGGCGCAGATTACGCAGACTCGCGTATTTGCAGGATTTTGTTTCCTATTTCGATTGTGCTTCCTCCAAAGGCTATATATTGAATGCAATCGGAATGGAAAGGTATGCAAGTGTTCTAGGGTTTCCAAATTGTCTAAGGGTTTCAAAGGATGTAACAAGGGTGAGATTCGAGGTTGTTTGAATCGGGTAAGCTCTATACTTTGTAATTCTTCTTTCATAATGATCATTTGTTGCTTTGTGCCATGATTTTTTTTCGAAAGGGCTTTTCCACGTTAAATCATTGTGTTGTTCTCCTTTTGCTTGGTGCTTTTGGATTGCTATCCTTGATTCATTTTTGTGTGCTTCCATGGTTCCCTCAGCATGGCCGACTCAACAGGTCATTAGATTCAACCCAACAATCAGTAGGTTTAGATTGCAAATTTAGACTCATGGGGTGGGTTTAGATCCAAAAGTTCAACTCAAATTACTAAAATGGATTAGGTACAGGTCTTTTTAAATCAACCTAACTTGAATACTATGACCTAGTTTTTTAAATGGGTTCAATTTGGGTTATATAAAATGTATTGAACCAGGCTTGTATCAGGTCTGGCTCTATGGGCTCAGTGGTAAAACAGACTCTGTTTCAACATTGAGATCATGGCATTGAGTGCCCATGAGTGGAAATTAAAAATAAAAAAACTAGATCAAAATCTTACCTAGATCCAAGAAGATAATTAGCCATCTCTCCTCTTCTTCTTTTTTTCTTTTGAGCTAAACTGCAACAATGATTTACAAAACTTTTTCTTAAATGGGGTTGCTCATCCTCGACTTGTGACAATTTGGACCATGCAAACTGTGAGTTCATTTTTTTTTATAGAGAATATTACCAAAATTCAAACTAAATAAAATACTCTAATAACCTAATTATATTTATTAAATTTGAATTATTGATCATTTATTCTTTACCATAAAAAATAATAGTCACCATAAATTTATGGTTTCATATAGAAAAAATTTAACCAGTTCTATAAACCAACCCATTTGATATAGGTTCTCTTTTAGCTTGATTCAACCCATTAAGTAAATGAGTTGTGACCCTACTTAAACCCTTCCAAATTTTAATCGCTTGGGTCTAGTTTCAAAAAATTCTAACTCAATTATGATGCAGGACATGAAGAAAGCACATTTCTATTACAAATGAACTCAGAAGAAGTCCAAAAGAAAATTAACAAAATTTTAGTATAGTTCGATCGATCAAAGTCAATTGAGTAGATAATCGTGTCGATCAATCGATTGATCGATCAGGTCGATCGATCGATGGAAATTTAAATTAGTTGAAAGCTTACTGATATTTTTTTGTTCAAATCGATTGATTGGAATAAATACAATTTTATGAGTTTTATTTTTTGGATGTTTTTGTGCCATTTTCATCATTGACGATCTGATCAATGAAATGCGAAAATTTATACACTTTTTAGTTTTTATTTCTTTATTTGTTTAAGTCTTTACTAATTATGTCTTAGAGTTGGTTTAAAAGTATTAAGTATATAAACTCATTTATTTTGATAACTTTTTTAATAAAAAAAATTAAATTTTCTTATCTCTCGTTAATTTGAAAAACTTTGGTAGTGAATTCAAGGTGTTTATCGTTCGATGAAGACGGTAATTGTCTTCATCACGCCCTACGCTAATTGCCTGATGAGACTACAGTGTCCGGCAGGTCGCTACTGGATGATGCTCTATGAGCTCCACATTGATGTATGCATTTTATCCACACCATCCATTCATTTTTTATTATTATTTTAAGGCATTAGCCCAAAAGTTAGGTAGATCTAGGTCTCAAGGTGGACCACACCACAGGAAAACAATGGTGATGGAATGCTCATCATTGAAAACTTCATAGGGCCCATTGTGATGTTTATTTGGCATCCAACTTGCTGATTAGGTCATAAAGACCTGGGTGAAGGGAAAACAGAAATATCAGCTGGATGCAAAACTTTTGTGGCCCCAATAAGTTTTTTAATAGTGATCGTTCAATCACTACTGTTTCTGTGGTGTGGTCCACCTAATCTTTGATATTCTCATTTTTGGGCTCATGACCTAAAATAATCCGGCAATATGGATGGACGGCATGGATAATAAAACACATACATCATGGAAAGGCCCACGGAGCAACATCCAGTTGCGACTGCAGTGTCAGTAGGCAAACCCGGAGGGATCCAGTCCAAGAAAATAATCTAATGTTTGGTGTTACTAAAATAACGTCATACAGCCGAATGATATTAAAACGTTAAAATACTCCTACAATTTGATTAGTTTCAGTCATTTCAAGAAAAATTCATCCTTACGACAGCCTCATCGCATTAGATACGAAGGTATATACAAATTTCAAACTAAATGAGAACCCCTTTTCTTAAATATAAAAAAAAAAAAAAAAAAAAAAATTGCAATGAACCATACGGATGGCCCATCTTTTCATCAAGACCGTTCGTCCATATGCCATGTTGAATGCGTATACCCAAGTTTCTCTCTCTAATTCCGAATATCCACTGCATGTACTTTCAGCCGGATCTAATTCCGCCCCATGTGTAATGCATGATGACTTCTTCTTGTTTTTTCATGAGTTCTTTGGGAGATCTTGTCATGCAAGATCTTCATGTGGGTGGCTTTATTTTATTATTATTTATTTTTTTTTTTTTAATTAAAGGTCATCTGCACATTTTACATTCGAAAAATAAATCCAAAGTTGTTTCAGAAGACCAAATCCAAAGTACTTCGATGCCTCATATGCCTTTGTCGATGGGGGCAGTGGAATGCAGTTTTTTTGAAACTCATAAAATAGAAGAACCGAATTCCTTTAAAGCTTCAAAAGGTATTAAAGAGTGGTAAGTAACAATGTGCATGATAATCGTTTGGCTTCATGCATCCACCTGGAACTAACATCTTATGAGGTAGCATTCCTTGGTTAGTCATGACACAGGAAGGCCGACTTCACAATCTACTGTCTGGTTTTATGGGGCCAATCTTCCTTCAATGGCAAAGGCAAGGGCGTGGAACATATAGGGAGCATGAAAGTCGGCCCATAAGAGTGGGCCCTCAGGATCTGACGGTCTATACGATATTAGACCTTTGCAAAAGCCAATGATGAATGTCATAAGTTTAGTAGCGCACCTAACCACTACAAGAGTAGAAAGGTCTGATCACCCCATTGGCCCTTATTATAATAAATGGTTGAAATGGTGTAAGGGACTGGCTTTTCTCTCTGAACTTTTGGAGTTATAGATGGGATAAATATATCTAATCTAACCTTTTTCAATATCTTTCCATCATTCAAATTTAAATTTCAAATTCACTTTGAATTTGAAAATCTGAAACAAAGTCCCAAATGAGAGAAGTAATATAAAAGATACGTGGGACCATCCACTAGTGCTTGCCCACAAGTAGTCTCCACAAGCCCATGTCTAGCAGAGCTCACCATGTAGCGATTGGTTGTCTTGGCTTTAGCTAGGTTTAGCGAGCTGGGGAGGCTTGTAGATGAAAGCCTCTTTCCTTTTGTAAGGGTAAGTCCCTAGTATAACAAATCAACATTTCACGTTGGCATGACCGACTTCCACTATCAATACCGAGAAAGCAACCCAAGCAAAGAAGGTAGCTAGTGAAGTACATATCAAGTTCTTGAGAACTAGTGATAAGGGAATGCCTAGTGGTTTTTTCCTTTCTCAGTAAATTCATATTGGTTTTCATCTTTGCTTTAGATATTGGTAGTTAAGAAAGTTGTTGGGGCAGTACAAAAGCAAATCCTAATTCAAACTAACAAGACGAAATTAAACGAAAACAAAATGCACAAAGAATACACAACTTTTACGTAGAAAAACCCCCACGAAAAAAAAAAAAAAAAAAAAACCATGGCACAATGTGACAAGCAATGTAGAAAGCAATATTACAAGATATGAATGAACTTACTAATCCAAACACACCTTAAAAACTTCTTTGAAATCTCTAACCATGCTCTTGAACCCTTCAGAAGGTCTTAAAAAACTCTAACATTAGCCTAATCCCGATTATACTTGATATATATATAATACCACAACTAGAATAGGAAACAAATCACACATTTACGCAGTTCTGTGTACGCCTTCGATGGCATCGACATCCATCGAAGACTAATCGATGACATCGAAACCACCTTCAATGCCATCGAGTATCAACTCCAAAATCGTCCAACAATCAACTAGGATTTTTTCAAATTTTTCCAATGGGATCAACCATATGTCGATGGCATCGACATCTACTCAATGGAATTGAGTGGTCTGTTGACGATATCGACAGACTCTGTTACAGACAAATTTAAGACATTAACAAAGATAGAGTGAAGACGGAGGAAGTGTGCACGAGAAGCAATCGTTTGTGGAGCGCTATGATGGAGATGAAGTAAAGATGAATGATCGGGTATAGCAAAGGAACAATGGAGTGTGAAGATTGAAGACATAGCAAATATTGTTGTCTAATGTCTTAAATCTGTCTATAACAGGGTATGTCAATTACATCAACAAACCAATCGATTCCATCGAGCAAATGTCGATGTCATCAACATATGCTCGATCCCATCGAGAAAATCTGAAAAATCCTAGTTAATTGTTGGACAGTTTTAGAGTTGCTACTCGATGACATTGAATGTATCTTCAATATCATGATTAGTCCTTGATGGCCGTCAATGCTATCGAAGGCGCGCGCAGAACTGCGTAAGTGGACGATTTGTTTCCTATTTCAATGGAAGTAACATATATACCGAGTGTAATCAGGATTATGGTAAAGTTAGGGTTCTCAAAACGTTCTTAAGGGTTCAAGAGCATAAATATTTCAATGAGGTTTTGGGGTTTTTGGGATCAGTAAGTCCATCCATCTATTGTGATATTGCTTTCATGGTAGATTGCTTGTCGCCTTTTGCTTTGTGCGTGATTTTTCCACATAAAAGTTGCGTGGTTGAATTCAGATTTTTGCTTCTCTGCAACCTCCAACAAAATAACAATCGGAAAAGCTTAAAGTAGATAAATGAAACAACCTTACTCAATAACAAATATCCTTGCTATGCTTCAAGTACTTCCGCCACTTCATCGAAGCCATGAAAAGATGATTCTTTCATGGGTCGGCGTGTAATAAGAAATTGAAAAGGTCTGGGTGTACTCAAAACGTTGGGAGAGATAGATTGAACCCTAGAATAGGAGCCAAGCCAACCAAAGGCTGGTTCCTTGACGCAAGGAAGGACGTGAGGTCGAGCACCGTCTTCCTCGGTAGGATAATTGATCCGAATCCACGGAACTTCTCTGAACCTCACATAGACTTCTCAAATCCACGAGAAGAAAGCAAGCAAAATAGAAAATAAATTCTATAAAATTTGAAATTAATTGATGATTAATTGGTTTATGTGTCCCATTTCACCATTAATAAAGAAAAAATAAATTAAAATTCGTAATTACCAAAAATATCAAATTTCTAACTCTAAGAAAATCCTAATTCTAATAAAACTCTTCTAAAGCCTAATTCCTAAAAATAAAATTCCAAATAAACTTTTACTAGAAGATTCCTAGCATAATTATAAGTTATTTCTAAAAAGAAGAAAATCTAAAACTCTAAAAATAGAAAAAATATTAAACAGTTCGGAATTACTAAAAAATAGTAATTTTTTCCTAAAAATCATTTTTGACATGAAGCGTGCGTTTTCTGACGAAATGCAAAAGTGGGTCGGTTCACCTCAGATGGTCCGTTTCAGTAAAGATTGATAGGTTGTGTGCCCGTAACGATAACTAGATCAGAAGTTACAATTTTACAATCCACCTTCTTGGCCCAACCATGCTAGGAACGTATCTATGACACGTTCTACATCATCCTCCATGCAATCTGGACTGCCCTCTTCATTAGAGGTGTTGTCCATTTCCCCAGAGATATAGATGGGTCAATTGCAGCAGGGGAAAGAGAAGCAGATGAGACATTGCATTCCACAACTCCAGCGGCCACCTGCTAAACGACTGGGACTAGCCGTCCATTTTGTTTTTTTTAAGCCCGGAAAAGTTTCATATACAACTTAAGCGTGCTTCCAGTTAGAGATCTTAGAGAACAATTGATTATTTTATACGTCCATTTTAGGGACATTGGTCATCCATAAGACAGCGCACCAAACGAACGGTTTGGATCACAGTCAACAGCGAGTAGGCGATGCAACTGAGTCTGCATAAAGGTTGGGCAAGTAGATCTTGTCCAGCCCAACTTATTTGACGTTGGTGGGAATTTCTACCTGAGCCCAATTCCTTACCTGACAGACTGGAAATGATCTCGACTTGGGTCCTTAGATCATGGGCTGGCTCAAGCTGGATTGGACTTGACTAAGTCCGAGTCAACTCGATACTGCAGTTTCACCTCAGACTCAGATGAATGGAAGTGTTCATAACAGAAGTGTGACTTACTCAAATCTGCTTTGATGAAGATTTTCAGTGGTACAAACGCAATCCCATCCATCCGTCTGTCCGTCAATGGTTGCCGTGTGACAAGAAGAGCAGATGAATTACTATACAACAATGCTAATGGGACAGAGAGAGCTATCCCCTACACACTAAAGATTGAAAACTCTCTATTCACTCGTCATGAATTCTGTGTGTGTTAGATGTTGGCCTATTGTATCAACTGGGGTATGAGCTTGAGCAGAAACGACAACTCACGTTCGGAGAAATTGGGCCGTGCAATTGGCTGTTTGGGTCCCTGCTTCCAAATCAAGGGACCCATCCGCCTCTTGCTCCTCAGATGGCTTGATGAAATCAGAAACTGCTTCTGTAATCTCTTTCACTAGATCAACGATCACGCCGTCAATGCCCATCAGATGTTGCATGTAAACTGCTTCTGGCACATTGCTGAAAAAACACATGGAAAATAAGTCAATGTTGCAGAGTAAGATTGCTTCATGAAAACTCTATATTCAGCTTTCCAAAACCATTGTCTAATGGGCCCCACCATGGATTACCCTGCCTCGTTAAGTATCCCAGATTGGAAAACCTTGGCCCATCTATTCTTGAATGTAGACTGTTTCTGTAATTCTCTTGATTTGCCCCCAATGAAACTAATTGGGCATGGCCCGTCCACTGTAGATCTCATCAGATCAGTGGTCTAGATCAACAAACAATCGACCCAACTTGTACGAGTCTGACTCAGCTGATCTAATGAATCACGCGGACAATAAGACTCAGCAAATTATAACTCAGCTCAATTCAAAATATCATGATCAAGTTAGAATCCGAGCTGAGTCTCACAGTCACTTGGACAATTGAAAAATCGCAATGTAGTTAAAGAAACTATCCAATGGTGAGAAGATGTGAAAGGTTACTTCAGCTGGCCATAGGTCAGAGGGTTGAAGATTGCATTCTTTGATTCTAGGTATTGCTCCGGATTTCTGAAAATGGCTTTCACTTCTGATACAATCCCTTGTAAGCCGTTTGCCAAACACATCTTGATGGCCTCATCCAGGAATTTCTCCTCACATCACTGTAAATTTCGCACCCTCCATTTGTAAGGAAGAACACCTGGTTCGAGAAAAACAACAATAGCCTTAGATCAGTCCAATTTTGGCATGCTAAGATGATACACACAGCAAGAAAAATGTGGGAAATGCTCCATTTTTAACTTTTGGCTCTTCATGAAAATTCAAATTTTGATTTGCAGATCAGATCAGGATTGACACCCCCCTCAAATAACCCCATGTCTAGTCGATGGGCCCATATCACAGGCATTTGATCAGTTGGTCAGAATGGTCCCATCAGTAAGCCATGGCCACCATCATGTAGCCAGATTACATATCCCATGGACCCACCATAGATGGGCCACATACCAAGCAGTGACTTTTTCCCCATTAAACACGGACACATACCCCATTTATGTATCAGTCCATTTGCAGGGCGTTGAGCTTTGGGCAATACCATCTACGGTGGGGATGAGAAGACTAAAACAGGACTAAAAAGTATTTTCCCACCCGAATACTTTCCAAGCTCCCAAACAGGTTAAAATAATTACAGAATCCTTTAAATGGGGAAGAACTCTTACAGGGAAAACACTCTGCAATTTCCGGACCAGCTTGCAGCATCTGGCTGGAAGCTTGAGAAAATGATGGGTCTGTCTTTGGCATATTTAAACACCACCTGCTATTCAAAATGAGAATAAACAGATGCCCATTTAAGAAATTCATGTATTTGACAATGTCCAATAAAAAAATCTCTGATTTTAAAAAAGTTACCTGCAAGATTGCTTGAAGAACATGTATAAGCTCTTCATCTTGATAGACTATATTGTCATCGAATTTTAGCTCAATGTTGAAGCCCAGAGACGGGTCAACCTTCTGGAAGGCCTCTTGCAATGTACACAGGGAGTCGTCGTCTTCGACATTCCAACTGAAAATTCTCCCATCTTTAGCTTTTCTAAGTAGAGATTTTCCCACCTAAGGAAATTTTTAAACATTAGGTTTAGTTACTTTTTTTCCCCTTCTTCCATCCAATCTCACCAAAAGAGAGTAAAAATGCTTACATTTCCAGGTTCTCTTTGGGGCCCATAGCTAAGAAATTCATTTAAGGTGAGATCTGTAAGTCTCGTTTCAGATATACAGCCCTGGAAATTAAACCCAGAAAAACTATTATAAATCAACACATATTAAAAAGTAACAGACATTTATGATGTGAGCCCATAAAGTGGACGATGAGCCACCCCATTTAGACCATACATGTAGCTCATACAAGGAACAAGTGACAGCCAACAAGTACACTGATCAGATGAACCCAATCATCACTGGGGTGGATTAGTAGAGAGATTATTATGGTTCTCTATGCCTACAAGATGCATGCATCCTGATTTAGTTCCCTCTTGTGGGTGGGTTCCACAACATTGGTCATATCGGTGGGCCATCATGTGGAAGAGTAAAATAGTTCCATCTTGCTCCAATAGTGCTTTGGTTTCTGATAGAAGAAGGGTTGTCCATCTTCAGCTTTGAAAAGGTCAGCCCAAATCAAATCATGAAGATATGTTGAATTCTCATTGGCCTTCACCTGGCACACCCACGTGGCATCCATGACGTTCATCAGGCCAGCCCCACCATGCTTGAGCTATGGCCCAAAAAATGTCAGTTTAATAGGCTAATCACGTGGAGAGCAACACAAAAGTGTGGGGTTTAGCCTGATGAGCATGCCAAGTGGGGCCTACCATATGAACAACCCAATCCTCATGGGCATTCCATAATGTGATTTCTGGAGCTAAAGCCATTCAAGTGGTTGCCCATTTGATGGAGAACATGTGCACCAAGCTGGCAGTAGAGACGGTAATACACTGATTTTCAGTGTACAGCTACTCATGATTTCCACAGATAGAAAACAAAGGGAATGGAAGAAAAACTTACATTTTCTTCTGTAAGGATTTTGTCGTCATGAAAATGACTGGGCAGTCATCTCTGTCACCTACAAGAAAGTACATTCACATCTCGTCTAAGCTTCTTTCATTCAGCCATTTTAAAAAAACAACGGAAAAAAAAAAAAAATCCACACAAATGAACAAATCAGTACATTGAAATTCATGTAATACAAGGGAAAGAAAAAGAATGAATGAATGAATGAAGGGAATTTTTGGTATTTCGTGTTTTAGTTGATTCGACTTAAAGCTCAAACAAACGACCAGCTATTACGTTTAACTACAAGTGATTCATCTGCATGTGAAGAGTTATTCACCTGAGCATTTAAAGTTATTTGCCCACTTATAGCTATGTAGGGCCATCATGTTGTGTGTATTCTATCCATGTATTAATGAGCTCAACCATGATTACTAGATGCTCTGTCTATCAAATACTTAGGTGGACCGCACTAAAAAAAACAATTGACAACCACCCAAAACCTCTAAAATCACATGGTGTCCAACTAGATCGCTGGATCAGCCTGATTTTTTTGGGTATCCAACTTTGGCTCTGCTGACCCTTATAGATAGGCTAGAGTCCATACACATGGTGGACCCAGGCACAACCCTTGCTCACATAATGTTTTAAAAACTCCAAAACTCAACTTGACATTCAACCCAGTCAGGTTGACACGAACACTCGACTCAATATTTAATAATTAAATTAAGAAATTAGTTACACTCATAACAGACACTTAAAACAATATGAATATAAAAATTTGCATAACAGTTGCTCAGTCAGCTGGTAAATGCTTTTGACTCACCGACGTGACTCGATTGATTAGGCGAGCCGACTTGTCGAATCAACCCGAATCAGAACCGAGTCAGACTCAGTGAGTTTCACAGTGGCTTGGCTCAATTTCTAGCCGAGTTTCAAGTCAAGTCACTGAGTTTTAGAACTATGGTTTACATGAAGCAACTAATTGGACAGTCCAACTAGAGAATAATATAATTGCCATACAGCTCAGACAAAAAATCTGACCCGACCATCAAGATAAGCCATTACAGAAAACAGACTAATTCGATCACCAGGTGGGCCATGTGTATTACTTCGGATCAATACATGGTTATCCATGGTTTTCTGCAATGTTTTCCACATTAGTAAATTGGCTCGACTTTTGTAGCAAATATTCTTCAAGGTGGGGGCCAGCATGTTCGGAAGGATTTTGGATGGATGCAGATTGCATCCAGCACTGCCAGCCAAAAAAACAACATGTGGGCATGCGGCATAGTTAAAAACTAAAAAGGTTCTCTGCTTCAAATGATTATCACCACGGTGGACATCATCATCACCACCACTTTTTGTGAACACTGGATCTAGCTCTTTTTCGGGGTGATATGGTAAAATGAACAAACGGCATAGATGAAACACCTACGTCATGGTAGGCCCCACAGAGTGCTATCAGTATGGAGCAGGACACAACCCACGTGCTACAGTGAAAAGAAAAAAATTAGGACGGTAGACTTTGAAAACTTACGCTACTAAAGTAAATTTTTAGGATATGAAAAGAGGGTTTTTGGACAAAAATACCTATTTTTTAGGGTAAAGTAGCTTGAAAAAGAAGGGATATTTTTGTCTTCATGGATTTGTCCGTACAAGTGAAAGTCGAGTTTGGTTAAGTAGGTTATAAAAAAAGGCGGGTGTTTGGTTAGGTTGGTTATAAAAAAAGGTGGGTGATACGTCGGATCTATACCAAAAAATTACCCCAATGAAAAACTAAAGATTCTCCGCTTGAAATGATGGTTTTTTTTATCTTCTTTTTTCTTTTTCATGCTATTCGCTCGCACATAGCCTTTGCATAAGGTCGTCACTGAGTTGCGTCCAGGAGCAATGGTTTGAATGCCACACGTGGACACGTGTGTGTGAGCTGGCCTGGAAGTGTACAACTAGCTGCATGTGCAGAGCGGATTAGGTGAGACCCCGGATCCACCGAGGTAGGTCGGACCACCGTGATGTATGTGATTACATCCATGCCGTCCATCTGAATGAAGCAGATGGAACATAGTACAGGAAACAGTGCTAATCGGCCATTAAAAACTTCTCCTGGGCCACAAAAGTTTTGGATCAAGCTGATATATGTACGGTCTCTTCATCCATATCTTTTTTAACAGATTGGATGACAAATTTAATGGTGGGGATTCAATCACTACTGTTTCCTGTGGTATGGTCCACATAAGATTTGGATCTGCTTCATTTTTGGGATTTGATCATAAGATCATGCCCTAAAATAAGATTTCAAAACGGTTGGACGGTGTGGATTTGAGGCACATAGATCACCCTAGCCCCACAGTCAAGGGCCCACCCGCCTGGTGGATCCGGGGGTATCACCTAATCCGCTCCCCTGCATGTGAGTCCTCTTCTATAGATGTGCTAGATCCAAGCCTTCTATCAGATTAGGCACACGGATTAGATATTTTGGCTCCTCAGGTGGGTCGCAATCTACAGAACGAACGGACGGCTAATACAATTCTTTTCTAACCATCGTTGGCTTCGTAATCTGGGGCCACCTGAGTAGTGCAAAAGGGCCTATACTGCACACCTGATGGGTCACTTTTCATTGTTCTCTTAACCGTCCATCATCCACACGTGGGTGGATAATGGTGGGTCCCCCAGATGGAAGACCCAGATTTTTCACGTGAGTAGGATCCGAACAGGTCCTCCCGCGAATATCCATCGCATTTTTCAACGGTCAACAATCAAAACCAGGGGCAGAAATGGGCGCACGAAAACCACGCGGCGTGGATACTGTAAAATTTTAAGAAGAGAAAAACTACCATACTCTGGCAGTCTGTGATATATGATACGCAGCCAAATCAATTCAAATTAAAAAGCTTAGATGTATGACGAACCAAACAAATATGATTATCTGACTACCGGGGTATCAGATTGGTGGACAGTTACAAAATAAAATAGCCAATGGTCCTGCTTCAACAAATAAGTTTCTACGAATGAGAGGGCCAGGATTGCTCCACCAATCTGAGTTTGGGACTGTAACTTCGCCCTATTTAATTTGAGTTCATGTATGACACGTATGCAATAATAATGAGTTCCCGCATATCAGGCGTCCTACCTTGCCCGAGTATCATCTGACACCCCGTTTAAGAATCAGAACCAAGGACCGACTATTACAGACGATTCGCAGGAGTACAACTCCTACGTTCTTGATTAGCTGGACCCCACCCAACTGGCCACGATTTTTGTCAAGTGGTGAGTTTTACACCTTGTACGGCATGAAACCGACGAGCCAGTGGACGCCTGCAAACAAAAAGGCCAGCTGAATGTCCCTTTAGGTCTCGAGGACTACAAATTCATTTCGGCCTCAGACCACAAGAGGTTCTTTTTATTTATCTATTTATTTATTAAATCGTTTATTGATCTGGCAAACGCAATTTGCCACGCAAGAAGTCGCTTGCAAAAATAAAAAAATAAATAAAAATAAAATAAAATCCGTCTGTAAACGTGTCTCCATCCAAGACATTCAGGAAGACGCGACAGTTTCCGGCGGGAAGGGACGCGGATTTCTTTTACAGTAAGTTCCTACGCTGATGCTAGGTGGGGCCCACCCGTGACCATACGAGAGTAAACCGTTAGGATTCAGTGACTACCGTTTGAAACATTTGCATGGCCATTAAGTTGAGGAATGATCTTATAAACGGTTTGGATGGCAATATAAATATAAAGTAGATCCCAGAGAGGTTTAAACCGTAGGAAACTCTTTCCCCGGTTTTTCCTCTCGAGCGGCGCTCAGGAGCTGTGGATCCCGGTGATTTGTATTAAAATGATATCTCAAAACGGATGTACAGTGTGGATTTCTAACAAACATCACGGTGGGCCCCACCTAGCACCCGAGTTCAGGAAGTTCTTACAAAAGTCTCCGACAGGAAATCCGCGTTGCGTGCTGCCACCGCCTGCATGGACCGTCCTCCAGATATGTGGAACGGCCGATCGTGATGTATTTGTATATCCACGCCGTCCATCTCTTTTCTCTAATCATTTTAATGTCTAAGTTCGGGAATAAGGCAAATCCAACGCCCAAGTGGACCATACCAAATCTGGCACTTGGGTTGCATTAAATGCAAGTTGCACCATTTAATTCAATGTCATCTGTGGTGTGGTCCACCTGTGCGTTGGATCTACCTCACTCTTAGAGTCGTGACTTAAAATGATCCGATAAAATGAATAGACGGGGTGGATAAACAGATAAATCAAGGTGGGCCTCTCCACGGATCTACCTGGACGGTAATCCGTCCAGGCTGGGGCACGCTCCGTACGACTCGTGTGAAATGCACGTGCGGGACTCGGCGATCGGTAACCGATTGGCGGAAAGCCAGAAAATCATGGAAGACAGTTTAATAGCCCACGGGACTGCTCCTAATTGTAGTCAGCAAGACTACTATACTATCCGTGGCCTTTCAATGGAGATCCTAGCCGTTCATATGGTGGATCCCACCATCAGTTGCTCATGGTACAAATTTCACCTCAGTAGGAGAATCCTAACCGCCGATCGTTGGGATTTAGTTTGTTAAAGACGAACAATTTGGATATTTCATTTTGGTTTTACTTCGTGGGCAGCACTGATGATCTTACGATGAGTAGTAGTTTTGTCATTTCAGGAGTTTCAAAGTTATATAAAGCATGGACGGTTCGGATCACCGATGCTGCGGACTAGGGTTTGGAGAATTCCTGCAAGTCACATGCGTTCTTTTGCCTAGAGAGATGACGGAGAAATTAACGGAAAAGGATCGCCGTTACTGACCTGAACATCGAACTCGACAAAATCAACGGCGAATTTCGCAGCGGAGTTGAAAGAGAGGATGGAATTCTCCTTGATCGCTTTCATTCTCCGATCGGGCGAGTAGAGCATGTTCATGCCGCTGCCCCGATGCCCGATCACCGCGAATTTCTGCGGTTTAAACGCCGTTCTAACGGCGTCAGGTCCTGAAACGGCAAAAAGACCGAAACAGTCAGACGGCGATTAACAAAAAGATGAAGGTTTTCACGACGGTTTTCTCAATCGTCACCTTTGGAGAGCTTGGCGGAAGAGAGCGCGAGGGCGGCGTTCTCCGGGACCTGATCGAGGTTGGGGACGTCGGACACGTGGACGGCCTTGAGAGCCATGACGGAAAATCAACGGTGGGGATTAGACGAGTCAGAAAAATGGAAAATCGCAATGCGGCCTTGGATGGAGAGCGAGCGGTTCTTGGAAGGATTTATACGGTGAGGCGGGAAAGAAACGGAACGTAGACGGAATGGAATATCCCCTTTCCAGTTAACGGATATGCCAACGGATATTCTAGTTTTGTCGAGATTCGTGTTCTCGAAGTAGACGTCGCTGTCGGTGGGAACGAGGGAGCTGGAAGGAGTTGGGAACGAACGCAGTCAGCCATGTGGGTGTGACTCTGACCGTGTGGCCTACCTCGATGTATGCCTTGTCTATCCACGCTGTCCATCCGTTTTTCCAGTTTATTTTAGAGTATGGTCCCGAAAATGAAACAGGTATAAATCTGAAGTGGACCACGATGCAAGAAACAGTGCTCGTTGAAGGCCTACCATTAAAAACCTCCTAAGGTCCCCCGTGATATTCATTTACCATCCAAGCTTATGATAAGGTCACATAAACCATACCACGGGAAAATAAAATTAATGATCCAAAACTTTTGGATCAGGAAAAAGATTTTAATGATAAATCACCCTTATTTCCTAAGGTCTAGTACACTTGTAATTCAGGTGATGTGATTTTTTGTAAAACAGATATCTTAAATCTTAGTTCACCGAGATGCTCGACTAGTTGAGGGATTGTCTCGATTAGTCAAAGGTCTCTTCGACTGGTCGTAGACAATTCGACTCGAAGTCCAGCAATGATATATTTGGAATTTCCAGGAAGCTCAACCAGTCGAAGCTCTGGCTCGACTAGTCAAAGGTTATGCAGACAGTGCTCGTTTTGTGTGCGGAGTGCTTAAATTTGAAGCAGTTTCTATGGAGGTGCATAAGCGGGGTTTCTCTATCTATAAATAGGAGTTCATAGGGTCATTCTCATATATGCTAAGGCTTTCTAAAGGGATTACAAGGGTTTCTAAAAGAGTTTTAGAATTTTCAAAGGGTGTAATAAGGGTGAGATTCGAGGTTGTTCGAATCGGGTAAGTCCTCTCTCTTTGTAATTTCTATTTTTATAGTGAAGATTTATCGCTTTGTGCCGCAATTTTTTTCCCGCAAGGCTTTTCCACGTTAAATCTTTATGTTCTCTTGTGTTTGCTTGGTGCTCTTGGATTGTTATCCTAGATTCATATCTGTGTGATTTGGCAGGACAAATCCCAATAAATGGTATCAAAGCTATCGTTGGGGCACAGATCTGAATCTAAGGGATAGGCATTAGGTATAATATAGAGAAGTACTCAAGGAAAAATAACTTTGAGTTATGGAAGATAAAGATGATCAGTTCCGTAATCAAGCAAGGCGAAGATGGTGCTTTTGAGAAGCGAAGTCTACTATGATTGATGATGATTGGAATATTCTTGATAAGAAGGCTTTATCTTCAATTCATTTATGTCTCACAGATGAGGTTCTCTACAATGTCATGAGGGAGAAAATTGCAGCTAAGTTATGGGCAAAGTTAGAGGATATCTATGTGAAAAAATTCTCTAAAAATCGCCTACACTTGAAGCGACAGTGGTATAATTTCAAGATGGTAAAGGGCGGAGATCTGGAGGCTCACATTGGTAACTTTAATAAATTGGTTTGCAAATTGCTGGATATGGAGGAAGTGATGAAAGATGATGAACAAACATGTATGTTGTTGTATTCTCTTCCGGCGTCGTATGAGTCATTCAAGGACATAATGTGCACCACGAATAAAACTCTGAGTGTCGACACCGTTATTTCAGCCCTTCAAGGGAAGGCTATGAGAAAACTTACCGACGATGTGGGGACATCTTCCGATGCACTGATTACGAGGGACAATAATTATGAGCAAGGTACAAGATCTTCATGGTCAAAATCTAAGTCCATAGGCAAAGACAAATGTAAGTTAAAGTGCTAGAATTGTAGGATGGGAGGACATGTGAAGAAGGATTGTACAAATCTTAAATCTACGAGAGAATATTCTGAGGCTTCATACCAAGAGGTCAACGGTACCACATCGGATGGATCAAGTGTATATGATGGTGATGTTTTGTTTGTGTCTATGATCAGACACTTTTATAATAAGGGGGAGTGGATTCTAGACACAGGGGCATCCTTTCACATGACTCCTTATCGGAGTTGTTTCGTCAGCTATAGGGAGTGCGATGGTGGACATGTGTTTATGGGCAATGGCATTGCTTCTAATGTTGTGGCTGTTGGTACGGTGCGCATCAAGATGTTTGGTGGAGTGGAGCGTACCTTGACTGATGTTAGGCACGTTCCTGATTTGAAGAAGAATCTGATTTCTCTTAGTATACTTGAGGCGATGTGCTGCAAGTTCACAGGTATTGATGGTGCTCTTAAAGTATCTAAGAGGACACAGGTAGTCATGAAAGCGCAACATCTCAGTAATCTTTACAGGCTGATCGGGAGCACTTCAAAAGGTGGAGCAGCAGTGGCTGTAGCGGATTCCAGTTCTGCACATGTATGACATGTTGTGCATGGCCACATAAGCGGGTAGAGTAGAAAGGATGTGACGCGCGGACAGAGATATATACGGAGCAGGTGGAGCAGCCACTTGTGAGAAGAATTATACAACATAATCGTAGGATATCAGCGAGGTACATGGACGACTCTAATATCACATATACTCTCATTATAGATGAAAGGGATCCGTCTATTATTCAGGTGGCTCTTGGTGAGCCTAGTGCTGAGAAGTGGAAGGTGAGAATGGACGATGCGATAGACTCGTTGTATTGGAACGACACATGGGAGCTGGTGGAGCTTCTCGTGGGCTGGAAAACGGTTGGATGCGGGTGGATCTTTAAGAGGATACAACATATATACAAAGCAGGGTTGGTAGCGAAGGGTTATGCTAAGAGAGGAAGGATCGGTTTCTCAGAGATATTCACGCCGACAATATAGCATGTGTCTATTAGATCCGTGATTCAAACTGGTTGGCCAATGTGATCTTGAGATGGAAGGATGGATGTAGAGTCTGTACTCTCTGCAAGGGAAATTGAAATAACAGATCTACATGAAGCAACCAAAGTAGTTCGATGTTTAAAGGGGTTGAGAAAAAAGTTTGCAGGAGGTCGTGGTACAACCTGTCGCCTAGAAAGTGGTATAAAATTTGATTCCTTCATGGTGAGTTAGGAATTGTATGTTTATAACATGTAAATCGTCAATCATAACTTGTCTGAAATCAATGTACTAAAGACTCGGTTAAGTGAGACATTCAGGATGAATGATCGGGGGGCTGCAACGATGGTTCTCGGCATTGAGACTAAAAGAGGAGTAAACTTTAATTATCTTAGGCAGAATACCTTGGGTAGGTATTGATCAAGTATGTGATGGACCAGGCAAAGCCGGAGAGCGTTCCCTACGCGTTTCTCCTCAAGTTTTTCTCAGGACATGTCTCAAAACAGATAAAAAAAAGCAGGATATATCTTATGGGCCTTATTCGAATGCGGTTGACAGTGCATGCCATGATCTGTACTAGACCGGTTATTTCACAGGCAATTGGTGTTGTGAGCAAATACCCCGACAAGCAACATTGGATGACAGATGCTTGAAGAATGAGGCATAGCACCGGAGAAGATTCACACCAGTGTGAATACGAAAGACATGATCATCAAGGTCGTTCCTGCATAGAAGTTCAAGTTTTGTGCAATTTCTCTGTGCGTGACGATGACAAAAAAGAAGGACGGAGTGTGCATAAGAAGCGTTGATTAAAGCTATATGATGCATTGCAGAGATAAAAGAAGATGTCAAGAAGCTATACGGTTAAAGATCGAAGACATGGTGGAGATTGTTGTAAAATAGATGTCTTAAATCTTGGTTCACCAAGATGCTCGACCAGTCGAGGGACTGGCTCGACTAGTCAAAGGTCCCTTCGACTGGTCGAAGACTATTCGACTCAAAGTCCATCAACGATGTATTTGAGATTTTCGGGACGCTCGACCAGTCGAAGCCCTGACTCGACTAGTTGAGAGTTACGGAGACGGTGCACAGTTTGTGCACAGACTGCGTAAATTTGAGGCGATTTCTAGGAAAGTGCATAAGCGAGGTTTTCCCATCTATAAATAGGAGTCCCTATGGTTATTCTCATGTGTGCTAAGGCTTTCTAAAGGGGTTCCTAAAAAGATTTTAGGGTTTTCAAAAGGTGTAGCAAGGGTGAGATTCGAGATCGTTCGAATCGGGTAAGTCATCTCTCTTCGTAATTCTTATTTTCATAGTGAAAATCTGTCACTTTGTGCTGCGATTTTTTTCCGTAAGGGTTTTCCACATTAAATATTTGTGTTCTCTTGTGTTTGCTTGGTGCTCTTAAATTGCTATCCTAGATCCATATATGTGTGATTCAACAAGACAAATCCCAACATGATCCAATTGAGATTTGTAGCTTTTACTTTTCTAGACTATGTCATGAAATATGTTGGAAAAATGGATGGATGGCTTATATATGCAGTACATACATCAATGTGCGTCCCACCTTCAAGGTGACGGACTCGTTCCAGGGAGGGGCTCTGTGGGGTCCACCAGTATATGTTTTATCTGTGCCATCCATCCACTTTGACAGATCATTTCAGGAATGAGTCAAGTATGTCCACCGTTGAAACCTTTTTAGGATAAGGTCATATAGAGGTGTACGACATGATCAAAACTTCCGCGGCTCCTTGAGAAGTTTTTAACGGTGTACGTTGAATCCGCACTGTGTGGTCCACTCGAGCCTTACATCTGCCTTATATTTTAGCACGCACCCTAATAATGATATGGAAAAATGGATGGATGGAGTGGATAAAATCATTTGGAGTGGATAAAAACATACATCACTTTGGCCCCTGCATAGACCGAGTCCGTCCACGTAGGGGCAGGCGCGATCCGCGTCCAACACGGAGCCTGTGATGGACTAGGCGGAAAATAATCTGCTTCCGCTAGAACAAACGGGGAACGTGTCGTCTCCTTCTCTGGGTTTTCTGTTTCGCTCGGTATATCGCTTTGTAGGTTGAGCACAATCTACAACGCTTTGTGTGGGGCTCACAGTAAATCTTAAAATTAATCCAATCCGTTCATCATGGTTCCTACTAATTTTAATGTAGACAGAGAAAAGTATGTTTAATCAAACATTTATATCATCCATGTCATTTAAAATCATGCCTAAAACATCTAGAATCACGAGGTATGGCCCACTTTAAATTAGAATGTCACTTTTTTTTTTTTTTGGTTTTTCTATTTATCATGATGGGACGCATTTTCTGAATAGATTAGATTGAACATTTAAAAAAAAAAATGGTGGTCCCAAAGAACATCTAGAATTTAATGGTGGATCTCCCCATCGGATCTGTTTCATATGATGTAACTTACCTGAATTTTACGACGGTCTGATTTCTTGAAATCTAATTGAATATGAGCGGTAAAACATGATGGACGGATTGGATTTCTTTAATACATCATGTTGAAATCTAGGCTTAATGTTGTAGATTAATATCGACCGACAATGCTTGATCGGCCTCGATTGGAGATGATCCGGTAGAGCCAATCTCTCTACAGTACACGTGGCAGGTGACATGTCAATTGTGTCCATCCATTTACTGAGAGATGGAACGGACGGCTTATGTTTTGAAGATTAAACATATCAACTTTCTTATCCGTCTGATCTCTGGCCATCAAGAAAAAATGGACAAAAAATTGCCAACGGTCAGTTATCCAGTTGGTTACATTGAAATAACGGTAGATATTATCTCTAATTGGTTTAATTTTTTAGATCTCAGCCATATATTATAAACCCCATCAGATGGATGGATCCGATTTATACATAGCCCTGCCACGTGTACTGCGGTGGTTTATGTAGCGAAAATAGTTTGGTTCTCCTGGATCTACCATATCATCTTTTGTTCGCGAGAGGAAGGATCGATCGAAGGGACGGGTGGAGAATATGCCGTAGAATATCTGCCTCTTTAGCGCAGACACGTGTTCTGTACGACGGATGAGCGGTTGCTTTTTTGCGTTGGTTTTCGACGAATCGGATTGCGTACTGAGCAACCCAGTACGCTTTTATCGTACTGAGTAAAATCTGTTGGCCCACGTTGAATGTATATGGTTTATCCAGGCCGTCCATCCGTTTTTTTAAGATCATTTTAAAGGATGAACCGAAAATTTAAATATATACAAAACTCGAGTGGAACACAACACAGGAAACAGTAGGAATAATGATTTCCACCGTTGAAACCTTCTTAGAGCCGGCGTGATGTTTATTTGTCATCCAATCCGTTTAGAAGATCACACATACATGGATGAATGGAAAACAAAAATATAAGATTGATCCAAAACATCTTTGGCCTTTCCATATCTTTTCAACGGTAGATGTTCAATTCACACTGTATTTTGGTGCGGTACACTTGAGAATTTTTACGCTCTTTAATTTTTGTATCAAGACATAAAATATCTGGTTAAATGGATGTTCAGATTGGATAGAATACATAAATCACGGTGGCCCCACAGATTTTCCTCAGGATTCTTAGCGTGATGAGTTGTCCAGTACACAGTCGGCTTTCGTTTCGAGCACTTGGTTTCTCGGGAGTTTTCTCGTGGAGTTTGAAAAGGGGATTTTGCATCGTATAGACCTAACGTACTACCCACGTTTTTTCACTGGACGGAAAGAAACCTCGATTATCGGAGTAAATTACTACTTGTACGGACGAATTCAGAAAGATAAAAATACCAGCGCTTTCAGGGACGCGGATTGCGTTCTACCTCCGCCCAGAAGGTAATCTGTCGGGGTAGAGCTTTGTGGCCCACCGTGATGTAAGCGTTTTATCTACATCGTTAAACGGTTTTACCTGATCACTTTAGGGTATGAGCCAAAAAATGAAGAATATAAAAAATTCCAATAGACCATGTCAAAGTAAGCTGCAGTGATTATGACACCTACCGTTGAAACCTTTTTAAGGGCCACCGTGATGTTTTTTTTTAACCATATAACCTATTCATAATGTCATGAAGACGTGGATGAAGTGAAAACAAAAATAACAGCTTGATCCCAAACTTATCCACCTCCCAAGAAGTTTTTAATGGTGGACGTTCAATCCCCACTTTGTGATCTACTTAATCTCTGGACCTGGCTCATTTTTCGGCCCATACCTAAATGATTTGAGAAAAACGATTAAAGACGTGAATATTTTCATCAAAAATCCAACATAAAAGGGCGTGTGGGTACGGGCAGAGCGTGCTTACCGGATCCGTGAGGAGGACGAATTTGCGTGCATGAGATCTGACCCGTCCATCAGGTACGGGAATTCCTTTTGATCGCCATCTTAAAAACTGTGCTGATTCAACACTCATCTGGGCCACCCCATAGGGATTTATACCTAAAACCTAACTTCACATATAATGGCCGACCTGACTTTTGGAATACCTGATTTTTAGGGAAAGTTTTGATTACGATTAGATTAATGGATTGAATGAAATGAATACACGACGGTGGGCCGTACACAACTAATGTTGGCCGTTCCTTCCCGCTTTTATCTATGGTGTGGCCCACCTGAGTTTGGATAGTCATGATTTCTAGATCCACTCGTAAAGAGTGGCTCCGTGCCTGATGAACGGGTTGGATCTGCTGAAAGTTTCCCTCGCATGGCATTAGATAAACTCGCTGCGTACCTACTACGTTTGACGGTTCTTGGGAAATATCGAGATTTCGCTAATGCCATACGCGTTTAGAGCTCTGCAAATCCACGCGCCGCTATGCCGAGCGTGTGCAGGATAGGAGATATCCATTACATGGGCTATAGCTTCTGTCCAAAAGTCAGGGTTTTCGGCCGTTTATCTTATCAGGTGGTCATGATGTACAAAATAATAGATTGCTAGAAACAAATTGTCTCAGCCGTCCATTTTTATTATCAATTGCACTCATTTGAAATGTTATGATTTTTAATCCAGGGGATTTAATCAGTGTGGCCCACCAAATGGAAACTTCGGATCTCGTACACCTCCTCTATTGCAAGTGTACCTCTCTTTGGAGAACTGGGCTCTACGCGCGTGTGGGCTTAGGAAAGATTTTCGAACGTGCAGAGTCCTCTGTCCATACACTACCCGATGGGCAGGGCGCCGGAAGCGGATTGCGTCAACTCTGTGGAGTCCACCGTGATTTATTTATTTTATCCGCTCATTCTATCCATTTTACCGGATAATGTTAGGTCTTGATCCCAAAAATGAAGTATATCCAAATTTCAAATGGACCACACGACCGTGTGAATTGAACATCTACCGTTGAAATTTTCTTGGGGGCCACGGAAGTCTTGGATCAAGTTTATATTTATTTTTTTCCTTCGTCCACGGTTTTTTTATGAAATTAATAGGTTGGATGAGAAATAAACATCACTTTGTGTCTTAAAAAGGTTTCAACGGTGTAAATCATTATTCCCACTATTTCTTATGGTGTGGTACATTTTAGCCTTTTATATATTTAAAATTTTATCTTAACGGTTAAAATTATATTTAGAAACGGATGAACGGCGTGGATAAACCACATACATTGAAAGTGGGCTCAATCGAGTTTGCTCAGTAGCAATCTGATTTCCCATGCGCGCTACCTCGTAGGAACTCGCGGCTGCTAGAGAAATCGCGCGAGAAGAATCATAAGTAGCTATTCTCAGTAGCCAAGCCAACGTGGCATATATCTGTAAGATCTATGCCGTTCATCAAGTAGGTATCACCACAAAAGTTATCTGGACCAAAATTCAATCCTGTTTGTGTGAGTCAAATTTTTGAATTGAATACCCACCGTTGGTTGTATACTTTTTTAGTTCGTCGTACATATGTCGCCGTCTCAGAGATGATGAGCAGTTCCAATTATATTGTACGGATAGGGCATGTCGAAAGTGGGACGCATTTCGACGAGTGGCCCAAATATTACACACGTGTAACACTAGCACGTTTGCAGCAAGTCATGCACCGCCTCCGTCGTCTGGATTTGAATGGCTCGTATTTGGACAGTGTCAGATCCGAGTCATCAGTCATCGGTCTTCCACCAGCCTATCTTAAATGTTTTTCTAATAAGGACTGCGCGTGGGACCCACCTAGGTGTGCGGATGACATCCAATCCATCCTGCAGTGTCGCCCCACTACGAAGGTGGATGCGCCAAAATTCAAGACTGATCCAACTGTCAAGGATATCACCACTTGATTTTGGAGGTTTTGGACACTTGTCCGTTGTTTTTTTTAGTGTGGCCCACTTAATGATTTTATAGCAATATCGAATCTTATCATGGCTGCGTGGCTAACATAATGTATAGAGTGGATGGCATATACAATACAGTTCCACCCACCCATGAGAAAAATCGATAACCATCCAAAAAACATATACGTTGAAGCGGTGGTTCACATAATGGATGGATTAGACTGATTTTCTGGGAATCGATCTTTCATCGTGGGCTCATGTAATGAACGGGTTGGATGAAAAATAAACACGCAGGTGGGTCCCGATCTAGAACTTCTAGAATAAGCTTACCTTAAAGGGCTCATGGAGAAACCTCCCTCTCAATCAGAATCCAGTGTCGGTTTGGTTTTTGGTCTTTACCCATTTAGAGTGGGTCCGACTGTCTGAAGGGTTAGTTAAGTTACAAACATGCCACGCATGTGATTCATTAGGGAAGCGGATGGGGTGGAGAGCAGATTAGGTGTTAGCATCAAGTCGAGTAGACCCAGTTGGGGCTGATCAAACTTGATTCGATTTTGAAATATGCTAGACCCAAGCTCCATCCGACTTGGTACGGAGTTCAACAAGTCTGACCCGATTTGAGTCCCAGTTTAGCATGGACTAATCCAGATTGAGTCTAACCCAATCATAAGTACCGAGTCAGTCAGGTTGGCACCGAGTCAAGTTAGGTGCAATGGGTATCAATAGATTAAAATCACAACTCAAAACTTAAGTGCGCTTATAACATAACCAGATTTGAAACTTAAAATTTAAGTTTATACACACACACACGAGTTAAGTGGGTATTAAGTTAGATTTCAGGTCAAGTTGATTCGAGCTACTAGGTGACTCATACTCAACTTGGTTTAAGTCTACATTGGGCGAAGTTAACTCAATTCAGATCTACTCACCCACTCAAGGTCTAAATGAATCGAGTTTGCCTAGTCGAGTTGTCCCGTGCCCGGTTATATACCTAGTAGGTGTTATCCTTACCGTGGGCCCTGAAGAGTTGAACACGACAAGTAAATGTAATTTTGTTGGTTACAAATACTTGTACGTACATGACAAGGGTACACTTTACAACACTTACAAACTATTACTCTTGAATGACAACTCTCACACACAAGGAAAAATTCTTTTGAACTCTTAATACTTCAATACTTTGGACACCTTACTTTCACTCAAGACTTGAGCTCACTCTTTTTTTGTTTTATATATATATATATATATATATATATATATATATATATATATATATATATATATATATATAATGAGATTTTTCTCATATTTATAAAGTGCTATGGAAGATTTTACAATTAATACAACTCTAAAGAGCTATACAAACTTCCAAATATCTTATAAGGTTCCATCATATTTCGTAATATTCTAAGAGAATCTGAAAAATTCTAACATAGTATGGAGCATTCCAGAAGAGTTAAGAAGACTCTATCAAATTCTAGAAGTTTTCAAAATATTTTAAAAAATTATACAGTTTTTTAAAAAATATTTTAAAATTTTCGAAAGACTTCAAAATATTCAAGAGAAGTAGTAATAACATTTAATAGGCACGGCAAAACAGAAAAGTCAGTATCAATTTCACATTGTTTCAACAATTAGTGGGTGTTAAGGTGGCCCCACAAGTACAAAGCAATCAGCAATTAACGAACGGTCAGTATCAATTTTACGTTGTCTCGGGTGGTTTTTAGAATCGTACTTTTAGGAATTTTGTAGAGTAGGCTCCGCCAAACAGATCGTACGAATCTCTCACTCGTGCGCGGTGCACCTCGTGTAATACTATCCACCAACAATATAAAAAGAAAAAGGAATCAAACTCCGGATTTATTCTCTCTCTTTCTTTTTTAAAGCCCACCAAGAACCACCTAAAGTGGACCACAGATGTACCTCGCAACAACCATAACCGTCCATTTTTTTTTTACCATTGTTTTTGGGAAAGTGCATTGTAGTGGTACCACTCTCAAGTTGTATACAGGATACAATGGCTACTGGTAAGAGTATTAGGATTTCAAAATTTACTTCCATACGTATGCCACGTGTATGAGATCCGGGTGGTTTATCAGGTGGGCCCTTCATTTTATGTAACCTCGTGGTAAGAATCAACTCGATCTGTTCATCAGTTGGCCACTTTGTGCATAGAGAAATGGATGGTTTAATGCATTAACCAACAGTCCACATTGGCAGGGGCGGCTCAACATTTTTGGGGGCCTTAGGCAAGTCATAAAAAGGAGGCTTTTTAGTTTAAAAAATAAAAAAATTAATAAATTTAAAATTAAACTATAAAAATTAATAAACTTTTATATTCTAATTTATCCAATAAATCAGTTTCGATATATAAAATTACTAAACCGTTTATAAGGTGAATCCTAGATGGATGAAAGGAAAACATAAATATCAGCTTATCCAAAATTTCTGCCGCCTGTAGAAAAGTTTTTAATGGTGAGCATTCAATATCCACTTTTTTTCTGTGTTGTGGTCCACTTGAGCTTTGGTTCTGCTTCATGTTTTTTCTAATATTCTAAAATGGGATAATGGGATGAAGAAATGGATCAACGGAATAGATATAACACATATAATAATGTGGACCCTACAGAGCTCAGGGCTACATGAATACGCAATCCGATCTATTGTGAGATAAATGAATTTAGAATTGTATAATACTCTAGCAGTATTATAATTAATAAATAGGCATGCCTAGATGGTTAATATAGCATATTTTAACTCCATCCAAACTGTCTAAATTAGGTGATCCATTCTAGATAGGCTAAATTACAAAAAATCCATTGATTTAACTATTCTATCTTCCAATTAGTGGGAATTTGTATGTTGAATTCAAATAATTTGTTTAGTGTACAAGAATCAACCAGTTAAGAGATCCATTCATTGTGTGTTTTTGTTTTTGTTTTTGTTTTTCATGAACCATCTAAACTAGGACCCACTTTTATATCTGTTTAATTTAATTTAAAAATATTCAAATGTTGCAATTTCTCAGTGCATATGTATAGATTACCAGACGTTGTTAGAGTATTAAAAGCCTGTTCCTATAATACAGGGCCTTCATAAATAGGGGGCCTTAGGCGATTGCCTCACCTGCCTACCCCTTAGAGCCACCCCTGCACATTGGATATATGATAGGTTGCTTGCTGCCATGATTAAATGACCGGTCTGATGTTTAGGCCATGGCACATGCAAGGTGGGGCCCATCTGATGAACGGTTCCAATTATACATTAGAACGTGTATGGTTAAAAGCAACACGTGCAAACATAACGGGTGAGATTAGTAAAACACAGGGTATTGGACAACAGGAAGAGCTTGTATTTTATAATGAGCATTAATCACCAGAAAATAATCAGATACTTTCGCGTGCACCTTATCTTAAGGTGGTGCACTATTTTTTCCCGCAAATGTATTAAATTCGTAGAGCATCTGATCCGTTGAAACATTTGGCCCCATCATGAAGATTCACTGATGAGAAAAATAAACAGATACACTCATCAGATAGATAAATATATATGTTGGTTCAGATCATTTGCATATCTTGATTCCAATGGTCTAGCCCACCTGACAAGTGGAACAGCCCATTTTTAGGCCAGGTGATATTCATGACCTTCCCAGATTTTTTTAACATAGGCTCTCCAAACAATTGAAAAATCAGAAGAAAAGAGAGGCGCCAGAATGATAATTTAGAGTGCTGATGGACGTACCAGATCATTTCTCTTCTCCAAGGCATATGCTCGTGGAAGCAGATTGCGTCCTGCCCACTCCTCGACCGAATCTGTCAAGGCAGGGACTCTGTGGGGCCCGCAGAGACGCATGGGTTTTATCCATGCCATTCATCAATTTGTAAAGATCATTTTACTATTGAAACCCAAAAATGAGTCAGATCCAAGGCTTTCGTGGACCACACCAAAGAAAGCAGTGGTGATAATGACGACCACCATTGAAACCTTCTTAGGGTCCATCGTGATGTTTATTTTCCATCCAACCTGTTCACAAGGTCACCTAAACATGGATGAAGGTAAAAAAAAAACAAATGTATGCTAGATTCAAAACTTCTGTGGCCCCAGGAAGTGTTAGTGGTGGAAATTCAATCCTACTATGTAGTCCACTTGAGCTTGGATATGCCTAATTTGGGCTCATACCCTAAAATGATCGGTAAAAATGGATGAACGGCGTACATAAACCCCATACATTACGATGGGCCCCACAGGGCTTTGTCTGGATCGATTCCTGTTCTGACGGGGCAGTAGAGCTGGGCATCGGACCGAGTCGAATCGGATTCGGCCCAACTCGACTAGGTCCGAGTTCTGTATGGCCTGACTCGAACTCGGTCAGAACCGGGACCGAGTCTGGGTCCTTTGACCCAATCCGATTCTAAGCCCTGCTGACCTGGACCGATCCGAGTCTGACTCGGTCAGGAAAACCGAGTCGGATCGGATTGGCCCAGGTTCGGATCGGGTTTTTTCCCTCAGAGAAGAAAAGGAAAAACAAGATGAAGATGTTTTCTTATGGCCAGCAAAAATGAAACATCAAATTTACTCACTAACCTGGATAACAGTCTGATCTTCATTGTTGACGACAAAGCTATCAACAAATGCACAAGGACCAACGTAGAAGAACTTGGCCGAGCATCTGAAGTTCTGGGAGCAGCTGAATTGACTTTGGATGAGGATGGGGCATCCTTAAACAAGGAGCGAACTACACGGTGTGAGTTCTGAATGCCTTCAACAGGACTCCTTTGCTCTAAGACTGGAACAGAAGGCTTAGCTGAAGAACTGGTAGTATTACAACATCAGGTCTTCGGGAATCAACACAACCGATAAGGGCCCAGATCAAAATGGAAACTGATACAAACAGAGTAACTCCCATAATTGAAGCTTCAACAGATCCAGAAACAAAAGCCCAATCAGTTCAGCCAAACACCCATTCCATTTTCTATGGATTTACCGCCTCCTTTCTGCAACTGAAGGTGAAAAAGGAAAAACTTGTATTATCTGCAACTCCACAAAAAAGACTGAAATGGAAGAAGATACCAAACATACCAACATCAAAATAGCATAGAAAAAGAGCAGACATGGATTTTCCAATGGAAAGTTGCACCTAACCTTTTAAAGCCTTTGCTTCATGAATAGGCAACTACTCATTTGAAATTGCAGCTTTCTTTTGCAACTGCCCACAACAAAAGAAAACGTGATAACAAAAACCCAATTCAAATTGCATCTCTACTTGCAAATTCTTTCGGGAAAAAAAATACATTTAAGGCCTTTGAATGATAATCAGAAAAAAAAACCCAAACCCAATTAAAACTACCAATAATAATAATAATAATAATCTGTTTTGCAGCCTTCTTTTGCAACAATCCAAAAAACCACAAAAAGAAAAATAGGCAAAAACACAAATGAAATTGCTTCTCTACTAACAAGCTCTTAAAAAAAAACCTTTTTAAGCTCTTTATTGATGATTATACAAAAAACCAAATTCAAACTACCAGAGAGAGAGAGAGAGAGAGAGACAGAGAACTTTGTTTGGAAGCCTTCTTTTGCAACTATTAAAATAAAAGAACCCTTAGGGCCTCTGATTCATGATCAGACAAAAACCCAATTGAAATTGCAGCTTTCTTCTCTAACTACAAGATTATTATTATTTTTTTTTAAAATTATAATGCATAAAATAAAAATAAAAATAAAACCTCAAAGCCTCGTAGTAACCACAGCAAATTGCATCTATCTTTTGCAGCTAACCAATATAAAAATGCCATCTTTTCATTTGTTTATACAAAAGAGAGAGACAGAAAATGAACCTGACCTCTGCATTAAAGTGGGCCATGTGGGCCATGTGATCAAAGACCAGCAAACTGTTGAGAAAATTCTTAAATCTAAGGTTTTGAGGTCGTTCGACCGGTCGTGGGAAGCTTCGACTGGTCGTAGGAGACGCTCGACCAGTCGTAGGTTCGAGCCCTTGTACGACTCAAAGTCCAGCAAGTTTTTTGCTATTTTTTACTGTAGCCAGGACTGGTCGAAGGACAGCTACGACCGGTCGAAGGTGGGCTACGACCAGTCGTAGGAGAGCTACGACTAGTCGAAGGTTACGCAGTTTGTTCCGCGATTTTGCGTGAAACTGCGGATTTGAGTCCTTTCGCAACTGGGATGCGGAAGGGAAGTTTCCTAAACTATAAATAGGTATTCCTAGGGTTTTTCTAGGAAGTTGTGATGAATGCTAAGGCTTTCTAAAAGGGTTCCAGGGTTTCTAAAGGGTGTAGTAAGGGTGAGATTCGAGGTTGTTCGAATCGGGTAAGTCCTTTCTCTTTGTAATTGATGCTTTCATAGTGGTGATCTGTCGCTTTGTGCCGTGGTTTTTTCCCGCAAGGGTTTTCCACGTTAAATTTGTGTGTTCTCTTTTCTTGTGTGTGCTTGGTGCCATTGGATTACTATCCTAGATCTAGATCTGTGTGATTCCGCAGGTCAAAAATCCCAACAAGTGGTATCAGAGCAATCGGTTGGGACACGGATCTGAATCTGAGGGATTAGTAATAATGGCGAGCGCCAGGTATGAGATTGAGAAGTACTCAGGGAAAAATAATTTGAGTTATGGAAGATCAAGATGATGAGTTCCTTAATCAAGCAAGGCGAAGATGGTGCTCTTGAGGAGCGGAAGTCCACCATGAAAGATGATGATTGGAATACTCTTGATAAGAAAGCATTATCATCGATCCGTTTATGTCTCACGGATGAGGTTCTCTACAACGTCATGAGGGAGAAAACTGCGGCTAATTTATGGGCGAAGTTGGAGGATGTTTATGCGAAGAAATCCTCTGAAAATCGTCTGCACTTGAAGCGGCAGTGGTATAACTTCAAGATGGCAGAGGGTGGAGATCTGGAGGCTCACATCAGCAATTTTAATAAATTGGTTTGCAAATTGCTCGATATGGATGAAGTGATGAAAGATGAAGAACAAGCATGTATGTTGCTGAATTCTCTCCTGGCGTCCTATGAGTCATTCAAGGACACTATGTGCAGCATGAATAAAACTCTGAGTGTCGACACTGTTATCTCAGCCCTTCAAGGGAAGGCTATGAGACAGCTAGACAACAACATAGGGACATCTTCTGATGCACCGTTTACAGTGGGTAGGAATTCTGAACACGGTACAGGTTCTTCAAGTTCTAGATCTAGATCCAAGGGCAAGGGCAAAGGAAAGGTAAAGTGCTGGAATTGTGGGAAGGAAGGACATGTGAAAAGGGATTGTGAAAATCCTAAATCTAAGAGGGAAGATTCTGAGGCTTCATACAGGGAGGCTAACACTGTCACGTCAGATGAATCGAGTGGATGTGATGGCGATGTTTTGTCTGTCTTCGCTCAGACGGTCATACGATGATCGTAAGGACGAGTGGATGCTAGACACAGGGGCATCTTTTCATATGACTCCTCATCGGAGTTGGTTCACCAGCTATAGAGAGTGCGATGGTGGACAGGTATTTATGGGCAATGGCATTGCCTGTAATGTTGTGGCTATTGGTACGGTACGCATCAGGATGTTTGATGGGGTGGAGCGTACCTTGACTGATGTCAGGCACATTCCTGATTTGAAACAGAATCTGATTTCTCTTGGTGTGCTTGAAGCAAAGGGATGCAAGTACACAGGTATTGATGGTGCTCTTAAGGTATCCAAGGGTGCACGGGTAGTCATGAAAGTGCAACGACTCGATCATGTTTACAGGTTGATCGGGAGCACTTCAAAAGGTGGAGCTACAGTGGATGTAGTGGATTCCACCTCTGCACGTGTGTGGCATGATGGGCATGGCCACATAAGCGGGCAGGGCAGGAAGGCTGAGACGTGCGGACAGGGATACAGAGCAGGTGGAGTAGCCACCTGTGAGAAGAACCACATGGCATGATTGCAGGATATCGGCAAGGTACATGGACGACTCCAATATTGCAGGGGATTCATCTTCTATTCTGATGGCTCTAGTGAGCCTGGTGCTGAGAAGTGGAAGGTGACTATGGGCGATGTGATGGATTCGTTGTACCAGACTGACATATGGGAGCTGGTGGAGCTTCCAATGGGCCGGTGAGCGGTTGGATGCAGGTGGATCTTCAGGAGGATACGGCATAGATACAGGGCAAGGTTGGTAGCGAAGGGTTATGCTCAGAGAGAAGGGATCGACTTCTCAGAGATATTTGTGCCGACGGTATAGTAGGTATCTATCATATCCGTGATTGGCGCTGGTTGGCCAATGTGATCTTGAGCTATGATGTGAAGCAGAGATAAGAGAAGAGATCAAGGAGCTACACGGTTGAAGATTGAAGACTTGGTGGAGATTGTTGAGAAAAGTCTTAAATCTAAGGTTTTGAGGTCGTTCGACCGGTCGTGGGAAGCTTCGACTGGTCGTAGGAGACGCTCGACCGGTCGTAGGTTCGAGCCCTTGTACGACTCAAAGTCCAGCAAGTTTTTTGCTGTTTTTTACTGTAGCCAGGACTGGTCGAAGGACAGCTACGACTGGTCGAAGGTGGGCTACGACCAGTCGTAGGAGAGCTACGACTAGTCGAAGGTTACGCAGTTTGTTCCGCGATTTTGCGTGAAACTGCGGATTTGAGTCCTTTCGCAACTGGGATGCGGAAGGGAAGTTTCCTAAACTATAAATAGGTATTCCTAGGGTTTTTCTAGGAAGTTGTGATGAATGCTAAGGCTTTCTAAAAGGGTTCCAGGGTTTCTAAAGGGTGTAGCAAGGGTGAGATTCGAGGTTGTTCGAATCGGGTAAGTCCTTTCTCTTTGTAATTGATGCTTTCATAGTGGTGATTTGTCGCTTTGTGCCGTGGTTTTTTCCCGCAAGGGTTTTCCACGTTAAATCTATGTGTTCTCTTTTCTTGTGTGTGCTTGGTGCCATTGGATTACCATCCTAGATCTAGATCTGTGTGATTCCGCAGGTCAAAAATCCCAACACAAACCACCCAATTCCCACTCAGTCTTGTTTTTGTACATGGTATCCAAAAAAAACCCAAAATGGAGGGTCAGATTTTCTCCAATTGGGGTAGCAGTTGGTGACTTTTTTTCCCTTTTTTTTGGTAACTTGTAGTATTATAGAAAAAAATGAGAGCCTGGAAAGCATCCCTTTCATGCGCAGGAGTGGATACTCACACCCATCTTTTTGACAGATACGCCCTTTATTTTGTGATTTCTGGGCAGAAACATCCACAATGCAAGTAGCGATTTGGATGGAATGGGTAGCCGTTAAATGCATGCCATGTGTGGTACTTAAACGGTGACAGACAAACAGGAGTTGCAGTAAAAAAAAAAAAAACCCTGATTCAATCAAGGAGGAAGAGAGGAGACTTGTCCGGTGATGGGCAGGCAGCAGAAGGGGGTTGAAGAAGAAGAGGAGACTGGAGAGGATCAGAGGAAGAAGATCATCCGTCGGGGCAGGCAACAGAACGTCGGGTAGCAGCGCTCGTCTGTAGTTCGGGTGGGGTTAGGGTAAGAAAAGAGGGGAAAGGAAGAGGCGGTAAGAAAAAAGGGGGTTAAAAAAGTTAGGGGAAAAAAAAACTAAAAAGATATTTTATAGTACCCGCTCGTCGTTCGGGTCGGGTTTGTTCGGGTCGGGTCGGGTATATTCGGTTCGAGTATACGGGTCGGGTCTGTCCGGACATAGGGCTATCCGGACCCGATCCGAAAAGAAACGGATCTAGAAATTCTAAACCGATCAGGCCCGATCTTGGCTGTCGGTTCTGTTCGGAACCGGCCGGATCGGGTCTGATCGGGTCGGATCCGCCGGATCGGGTCACAAATGTGCACCTCTACGGGGCAGGACGTAATCCACTTCCCGTATGCTTATCTAGATTGTATCACGAACGTGGCCTCCATGTTTTAATATTAATGCTGTCGCTTAGGGCATGGAGGAAGATAAAAGGTTTGATCCTCCGTCATTGTGCGATAGATGATACGCAGGCACTTACAAAATCACCCAGCAAGTTGCAAACGTAGCATGCTAGTAATTTAAATTAAACTGTTGAACCAGCTTAGATGTATAATGAATAAGAAAAATACACTAATTGATTGCCTGACAATCGGATTTTGTGGGCGATTATTGGACGGTTAAAAGTGAAAGACATTCGGTGCACCTGTTTCAACAAAGTCAAAGGTTAGGATTGCTCAACTCGTCTGGTCTTGGAAATCTGACTCAGCAATAATGATTTTCACAATTTAGTCGGTTTATTTGAGTCGATGATGCCACGTAGACATTATTTTGATGCGTGCGTATCATGCGACGTACACTGCCAGAGTATCAAATAACACTGACTCGAGAAATGCTACGTGCGCGCGTGCGGCTTGCAAGTTAGGTCACCTCACACGTGGTAACTGGTTACACATGTGCTCACCATTTTGTAGATGCTTGGTACAATAAAATCAGACAATGTAATAGTATGAGATCTACACGTGATTCATTAGGAATCGAAGTTCGCGTGGCCCACCCTTTGATCAGATTTCTCTGATTTTTGACATAAAGAATCTACAGAGTGGGAATGGCTTGATGATCGGATCCGATCTGGAACATCTGGATCTATGATACGTAAGAGTTCGCGTGCGAACTACACGCGTGCAGGTTCACTCAGCATTTCTAAGTGGCATTGGCACGTGAATGCACGTTCTGGAGAACACGAGAAAAGAACGAAAAAAAAAAAAAGAAGGTACCGTACATCACATGTGAGTTCACCACAATTTAAACATGCTAAGTTTATCTAGATCTGAGAGAGTATGATGATCCATATGCAACATACATAGACTCAATCCGGACCGTTCAGCTCACTGGGACCGTTGTGGATTGGTAAAGTCCAAAACCTCAATGCACTATTGATGGGCAACATGCCACAATGTCTAGATCTTTCACTTTAAAACTCTAGCCAAAAATGCTTGGATAGAGGTTTTTGTTTTTTTGGCATACATTAAAAGAAGGCAATGTCCAAAGATTTTAAAGGTTTTTTAAGTATATTTTAAGGCATTCATTTTTGATATGTTTATACCCGAATATTTATCGCAAACATATGCAATATTAGCAGAGTTTTATATTTTGAATTATCCATAGACATAATTCAAGTGGTAAACTATATATATTTTATAATTATTTTATTTTTATTTATTGCACACAATCCTTTATATTGTATATATTATTAGAATTAATTAATTATTGATTTTGGTGATAAAGTATATGGACAGTGATATGGCCTGCCTAATGAAAAGGTAGGATCTTACGTAGATATGCTTGTGGGCATGATTGTGTTGTGCCATAGCAAGCAATGTTTTATGATTTGGCTTGCCTAAGTACACCACCACTTAAAATAGAAATAAAGATGAGGAATGGTCATTGGATCATGGGTTTTTTAATTTTTATAGAAATATGAATCGGTTACGCAACCTACGATTTAGGTGTGGGGAAGGTACGGCCGTCCAATTTTAATGGCCAGAAATGGTGGCAGTTCATCACCACATTTCGGTTTGCCAACCAATATACACGTGGCATACAAGTATATTAATCAAGACATTGTATTAAAAAAACTGAGAGAGATGTTTCGATGCTCTCAGTGCATTATGAGTTGTAGTTCTCCTAGTTGCATGGAGACGTTTAATTCATTTCACTGATCCAGACCGTTCATTACCAATTTGACAGATATTTACTATTTTATCAATGGCCTTTATTATGGACGGTTTAAATAGTTTACAAAAAAAGTCCAACTAACTATTTGATCCATCTATTTATTAGGGACCATTCGTGGTGTGTATTCAATCAATCAAAACCGTTAATCAGGTGGCCCTCATCAAGATGAACTCAAATTTAGAGATTTTAGACCTGATTTTACTTTGTTGGCAAGGTGTAGCTTGTACGAGTTTTAGATTGGATTTTTCGAGACGTACAGTACAGTGAGCATGAGAAGGCTAACCGGATGGATGGATGGATTGGATTGGATGTCACACCGCAACACGTAGTCCCCACAGAGGGGCTGGAAATGGACTAGGCTGGGACCAGTAGGCCCATCCGACAGTTAAAATTGGGCCTGATCCATCCCAGGCCCACACGTTGTGAGGCCCATACACAGATTCGGGCTGAGGAATGACATAGACGATTGAACTGCAGACCAATGAGTACTCAGCCTTGAAAAACAGTATCCATGACCAATGAGTACTCAGCGCAGTTCGTGAACTGGCCTACATCATGCTACTGGGCCTATTGTTCCTTGCAAGAAATGTCATGAAACCTAGGCCCAGGACCAAATTACAGGCCCAAGAAACACTGCCAAGCTTGCTATCCACACGCCAACATGCGAATAGACGGATAGATCGTTTCGCCCAAAAACTAAGGATGTTTTGTAAAGGTGGGCGGAAGTGTACAAAACAAACGGTTGAAGCAATCTTTCTAGCCATCCATTCGTTTTGTGAAGTGGATTCTGAGAAGTCAAATGGGCCTGATTTATAGGCTAGAATACCTAAAGAGTGTGGTCCACCTGTTGGAAAGATCGGATCGGTCGACAGGCACCTCTCCATGCGTGTGGGCTTAGTAAACTATCAGGTCAACACCATGGGAGCTTCCCATGTGATTGAGCTCTATGGGTCCGATATCCACGCCGTGTGTTTGATGGGTCCTCTATAGGTTATGCGATTTCACCAAGTTCAGTGGCATCTGGAACTCAGTGGCTCACACCATCTGAAACCACGTGAAATCATGTCTAGAATATCTAAAAACACTTGGTGAGGCCCACCTGCGCTTTGGAATGGCCTAAATTTACATCCACACCATGCATTTGATGGGTCCTCTATAGATTATGGGATTTCCCAAAGTTCAACCAGAACTACTTAAAAGGTCGGACTTACCTTGTGAATGGCTTAGATATTCGGTCTGTCTGTATGCTAGCACATCTGGTTGCATGTTGATGATATGCCTTGTACATGTGTTTGGGCTAAACAGACCTCCTTGGATCAATGCATGTAGGTTTTGAATTATGAAAAGTTGGACCCATGTATTCCAAGTCAAACCTTTATTATGCTGCATCCCCTTACGAATAGATTATGCCCTAAAAATCTCTCAGATTTAAAGATTTGCCAACCAATATATACCCTTTTTGGTTGAACTTATACACATGTATTTCTTTAATATATATTTTCTATTCGTTCATCGTCAGCGAGGGATGGATAGATAAGAGATCTAGATTACCAGATCAGGAAGTCCACTTTGTTAAAATTGAAGGTCTCATGCCTGCAGCCAAAGATATTGGTTGTTAATCATATAACAACTGTAATTACCTGATATGCAGCAATCGGTAAAGCAGAGTTCTCTCAAAGAAGTAATATGACATCCAAATATGACATGACTGGTTTCACCTGTTAACAAGACTAAATTAAATTTTAGTATATAAAAGAAGATTAATTCAAATGCATGAACAGCTTGAAGAAAGGATGACTCAAGTTCATAAGAAGAATGCTCATAAGGAGGATATCGGCGCCCTCAGCCTTCGTAGGACTTTAACTAGAGTTTCCTCTATTATTCACTGGGTTCATCTGGTAACTGTAAATTCACCGGCCACATCAAATAAAGATTTCTGATTTCCATTTACAAAAAGTCAAATAACAAACTGAGATGAACTCATATCGAGTACGTTTTCTTGTCTCCAAATCACAAGTTTGAATCGAGCGTTTCACAGACCATAAAAAGAACTAGCATACCTATTCAAAAATGCATTAAATGAGAATACAGTAATAGGGCTTAAGATATGGACTTTCGCGTATGAATAATTTTATAAATCCTTCAGCAAATTATGGGTGTCCCTAATGGTTCTTTAGCAACACGTCCTCCCTCTGTTCATTTCATAATCTTGCTCTGCCTAGCAGTGGATCATTTGATTGAGGGAATCATTGGGGAAACATGTGTAAAATGGTGGAACTTCTAAATGAAACTTCAGGATATGCTAAGGTACACATACATTTATAAATTATAGAAATAGACTTTGAATCAACTTGCATCAATTAAATTGGACAACGCAAAGATTGGATCCTTACTTTTGCTAGTGTGGTTAGGGCGTGTTTGGACGGGCAAGGTGGATTGTATTAGGTTGTATTAGGGTGGATTGGAAGGAGCAATCCCGGGATTTGTCCGGGCGTGCCAAACAGGCAGAAGTTGGATATAGCAATCCCATGGGATTGCCAGCAATCCACTGACATCACCATCATTGCCTTGAAATCCACCCAATCCCTCCTAATCCCAACTATTTTGCCTGGGACATGTTTGGATAGCAGGAGCAATCCCAGGATTGGCCGGTGTAATCCCGGGATTGGCCAGGTGAGCCAAACATACTCGTGGTGAGTTCGCTGGATATAGCAATCCCATTGGATTGGCACCAATCCACTGACAGAGCCATCATTACTTTCCATCCACCCTAATACAATCCAATCCCGTGGGATTGGCCCGTCCAAACACGCCCTTAGACTCTTGGTAGTTTCAACACCCTGTCAAGAGTTCGAGTATCCATAGGTGGTGAAATCCCACTATGGCGTGTGTGGAGGTGTTGTGTGTAAAAAAATAAAATAATAAAAAAATTAGACAACGCATAGATTAGGACCCCATACAAAGAAAACCTATTATATGTACACTAGTTTTTTGTAATGTTTTGATTTATGTGTATTGGTGTCTTTTTTTAACAATCCTTGAAATTTCATTGAAAAATTCGATCAAATTCCCAATGTTTGCCCATGTTTCCAATAACAACAATACATTACGCTATACAACCGATCCACTCTAATTCCTATGCAATAATTGATACGTATCCGTATCCCAAAGGTATGATACATACCGCGATACCGATATTTCGAACAGAGTTCGCAAAATCGATACTATTAGCTGATATTATCGGTATCGAGGTCTGGCAATACGAAACCATTCAGCAGAGACTAAGAAATCGAAAAAATGCACGGAATCCTAGATATCGATCAATATATCGCACAATATTGCTAAATATAGTTCGATATCACTAAATATTGTGCGATATAGACGATATTATCACATTTATTGAGATTTTAATATGTTTTTTCGTGATATTTCGTTGTACAACACCTACCCAGTCATGGGACTACTGTAGCCAAACACCAATTCGATGATAAAAGGGCCGGAGTTGTCGGGAGACTCAGGACACCATAACTATCCAAAAAAAAAAAGGAAAAAAAATAAAAATAAAAGAGAAACTTTCAACAAGGTAGATTTCAGTACCTGAAGAAGAGATTGCCCTGATCAGAAGCTTCATTTGGTGGCCCATTCGAATCAAAGAGGTGCATCGTTTGTAGGTGTTAGTGCAAACAAAATCTCCGATTCCCTTTATTTTTTTCTTTCTTCGAATAGATAATTATGGGAAAATGAGTGATTTCGGCAGATAATTTGAAAAGGAAAACCAAAGAAATCTGGTGATTTGGAAGAGATTTTGGGGTTCTAGAGTTCTGGAAGGCTACCGAGATCTCTTGGTCCCAAAAAATGGCTTCCGAGCCTTTTTACAGGAGCGGATTGGAGACGCCGAAAACGAACGGTCCTATCAAGGGCTCTAGGGCCCACCATGACGTATGTGTTTTATCTGCACCGCCCATCCCTTTTGATGGGTTGTTTTTAGGCATGAGCGCAAAAAGTAGGCAGATATAAGGTTCAAGTGGACCACCCCACAGGAAGCCGTGGTGGCAATGATGTCCACCATTGAAGCTTCCCTAGGGCCCACCGTGATGTTTATTTGCCATCAAATCGGTTCATAAGGTCTTACTTATCTACAATGTTTTAGAAATTTCAGGGTTTTAGGTGTAATTTTAAGATTTGGACTATTGCATTGCATATTTAATAATTTATTCCTCCTTTTAGAATTTGATGAAAGAAGGATTGAATTTGAAGATTTGAATATTCCAAAATCATGAAGGACTTATATGCATTGCATATGCTATGGTTTGTTCAAAGAAGAGCGATCATGGGATGTTTTGGAAATATTTGATTTTTTATTATTAAAATCATGCATATCATTGGAATTGTGTTTGGAACACCGGAACAATAGGTCGGACAATCGAATCCCCAATGTTAAAAGTCACTAAAAGCATAAATAGGTGGGGCAATCAAGACCCCTGGGTTAAGTCCAAGAAGCCCAATTGTTAACTTTTGGAACCTCCATTGTCTAGGCTGGATGGGTGATCATGTCGGGATGCAATAGGTTCACATCGATAGTGTGCCGGATAGAGTAGAGGTTTGACCATCCTACATTATACAAGTGGGTTACCCATTGTCTAAGCCTAGCGGGTGAGGTTTCAGTGTTACAACAGGTTCCCATCGATAGTTTGCCAAATAGGGTTATTTTGGGGAGAGTGTTGGCTGACTAGTATGAAATGGCCCTGGTGTTCAAAAGAATGAACCGTACTAATTATTGTGGATTATGGATTCCTTTATGCATAGCTTGCATCTATTCATTCATTTTTTTATCTCATACAATTTTGCATAGAAATCTTTGGTTATTTAATCTTGGAATTTCAAACTTTACACAAGAATTTTCAATGTTTTGATAAACCTATTTTACTCAAGTATGAATATGTTTTAGAGCTTTGTTTATTCAGTCACTGATTTGCAGTGTTTTGAAAAAAGTTTCATATGGACCGATGTGTTTTTATTTCAAACTTGTGGGAGATATACTCATTGGGATGTTGAGCTCATTCTTTATTGTAGACGTTGAATTTTAGGAGTAGGGTCTAGCCTAAAGCGTATGGAACGAAGTTCTGGCCATTTTATTTCTGTTTATTTATGTTTAATTTCTTTTAGAAGTTTCAAAATTATTGTAAAGGACTTATAGTATAAGGTTTATTTTAGATTTTAGATTATAATGGTAATGATTAGGATATTTTATTTTATTTCGGTTAATTGTTGTGCAGTATTCAGGCCATGACACATCCAAAGTATTTTTTCAAGAGGAATAGGAAACCAAATGTGGGACAAACATGATGGATGTCTAGATCAATGATCAGACCATGTTTAGTATGATCAAAAAATGGATTGTTGATTTCCCTAGGCATTGATTAGAGGTTAGGATCAATCAATCAAAGCTTCTTTTTTTAGAGGGATGCATCAAGGATGGAAGCCACGTGATGGATGTCATAAACCAATGATCAAAGCCTTGAATAGAAGATTAGAATCATTCAACCGAAGTCATTTTCTTAAAGGGATTAACAATCAAGAGCGGGAACCATATGATGGATGGTATAGATTAATGATCCAACCATTTGTACTATGGTCATTCAATTTGGATGCTTTTTAAATAAATAAATATTAAAACACGGATAGGAATTCTAGTTTCTAGAATCACAATGGCCTACTACAAGAGGCTTCCTAATCAAAGAAATTATAGTTCTGCACAATTGCAATACCTATTAATTGAAACATCCAGGACATTAGAATGGTCTAATCCAAATGATCCCTGAGGCAAGCTCCCATAAATTCGAGCTATGAGGGCCCCACTACCCTGTGTGCAGTCAATCCAACCTGTCCACTAGTTGCTTGGGAACCAGATTAGAGATACCATGGGAACCTGGGCATGTGTAATATCAATGATCCAGTTGAGGGTAAGTGTTGGAAACATCACCTAAACTGATGCAAATCACCTTTGGGACTCCTGTAAAGGATCACAACTCTTCAATTGAATCTTCTTTTTTTTTTTTTTTAATTTTTTAATTTTTTTTTAATTTTTATAACCATTCTTACCTTTATCATTTGCGTTGTATAGTTTTTGCCGTTTTCAATTTTGTTCCGTTGATGTTCAAGTTGTATAGTTATTTATTAGGTTTTTTTCGTTTCTTTTTATTTTGTCGCAGGTTTTCAGTGGTTGTTGTTTTTTCTTTTTCTTCTTCGTTTTCTTGTTTTGTTGTTTGGGTTGTTTTTGGCTCCATATTTAATAAATTTGCAATCTTCAAAGAAAGAAAAAAAATCTGATCTTTATCATTTGTAATCATTCTTATACCTCTGTGTTGGACATTGTAGATAAGAAGCTAAAGAGAGATGAGCTCGCTAACCCTCTCTTTTCTCCAATTTCCTTTTCTTCTTTTTCACTTCTCTATCATTAATCAAAACAATTGGATTGGCCTGGACTTTGAGGCAATCTGTTTTCATGAAGCGGGTTGAAAGGTTGAGACTTGAATAGGTTTATAGCCTAAGATGAATAGATATAAATGAAGATATGGATAAGGGGAAAATAATGTAAATACCAATAGAAACCTTCGAAAGAAAAATGTAAATACCAATTCTGTTGGGCGCATCCCACGACTTGGGCCCATTCACATTTTGCACGGAATGGTTTCTCATCCCTCCCTCCCTTTCAAAAAAATAAAATAAAATAAATAAATAAATCTAATGTGATCATTCTTATACCCTTATATTGGAACTTGTAGATAAGAAGCTCGATGGAGATGAGCTCTCTAACCCTATCTTTTCTCCAATTCCCTTTTCTCCCTCCCTCCCTCCCTCTCAAAAGCTGCAACACAATCAGCATGATGTAGAATGCCATAGAGTGACGCTGTTGAAAGAGTTAGATGCCATACACACGCCAGGTGGGCTCCAAAAAGAGTTTGAAGGCGCACAGATGGTTCTCCATTCTCATTTCCACATCTTTGCACATGAGAGGATTACTTCAGACATGGCAATCAAACAAACCATAAAAAAGTATTTGTTTTTTCACTATCAAGGCTCTATCTATATTTTGACACCAAGGAAAATAATGCGTTATAAATGAAGTGGTAAAAGTTTTCTAGTGAATATTTTTCATTCATAATCGAATGCATAATTTACTGTTAAAATTTTAATAGTCCCCACGATTATAATCCCTTTGTATGAATCTGAACTTTAAAATTGAAGAAAAACAATGACCCACCAGTTAGCTAAGAAAATAGGACAACAAATAGTTCGCAGTGAACATTGGCACAAGTGATATGCTGAAGAAAATTCCTTCAACGTAAAGCCTATAACTCATACAACAGTATTTGATAATTACCTATCTACACTGAATGCAAAACATTCCTTCAACTTAAAAATGTAGAATGCAAAAGTGGGTATGAATTACCTATCTTCGCTGGTTGCAAAACATTCATTCTCAAAAATATGCCCACGAAAATCCTGCACAAGATATATTAGTTACCAATGAATGTAGAAATAAATAACAAGTTATAATTCTCGTAAATTTCATGCAAATGTGCATGTGTTCATGCCTGTGTCATTAATTAATGAAGCAACAGTGAGTGTGTAGCTGGGTGGGTCATTAAGACATTAACTAATGAAAGAACAATGGTGTTTGTGTGTGTAAGAAGATAAGAATAGGACATTTGGATTGAGACAATAAGACTCTGAAGAGCATAATGGGAATTTAGAAGAGAATAACTTCATTGCATTAAGAGAGGGAGGTGTTCCCCTTCTTATAGAACAAAACACATCTATTGTAGGAATCTTAAAGCTATTACATAAAATGAAATAATTACCTTTTAGTATGGTAGTCTAGGGTACATTGATTTACATAGTTCACAATAGTATGGTAGACCGCAGGAGATAGATTCCATGGTACTCCTTTCTCACCAATATGTGCGCGTGTGAGCATGTGCACGTGTAGCTTACGTGCTTGTGTGTGTCAATACCTAATGAAAGATTGGCAAAAGCATACAGGGGATGAAAAACTCCAACGGGTAGATAATTGATCAAGCCCACATTGCTTCTATCTCAAATAGCACTTGCATGATTGCGCTATTTTCAAATTGTATTCTCTCACACTTACATAGCAATAATGAGTTTGATTAATATGCCAAGATATTATGATTTCAATAAAAGCCATGATCTCTAAACCTAAAACTGCTACAAAACATCAAATCACCTTTCGTGTATTATCCTTCGAGTATTCGCACCCTAAAGATTTGTTTCTTCTCAATAACAGAGATCAAAGATTTGAGGATTTGCTTTCTCCATTCTCAACCATTTAAGTAAACCACATTCACTTTTACAATCATCCGGCTTGGGAAACCACTACAAAGAGGAATGAAGAGAGAGGATCCCCCAAGTGTAGACCCATCGCATCTTTAAAAAAGAAAATTCCCTTGGAAGGATGCTGCAACCCGGCTATTGAGTAGAGAAGGAGAGAACTTAATTGATATCAACCTTCGCTTCAAAAAACTTTAAGAAAACCCACACAAAGAAAAATATTCAAATGACTACTTCCTATACCACCACCCTCTTTTATAGATCATAAATGAACCGTTAATTAAAATCCCCCCAATTAAGAGATTGATTTCAAATCAATCACAATTTATTTGAAACCAATCTAATCTTCCTTAATATGGTAAAAACCTAATAATAAAGAGCAAACATAGAAAATAATAAAGAGCAAACATAGAACGTAATTATATCTCTAAATCAACCCATATCTTCAATCATATCAATCACATCTTTAATAAGCCCTCCATATCTCCCAAAAGTAATGAATTACAATCCTTGATTTAGGCCCCCGAATTTGTAAATAAAGTCCGAAAAATCAGCAAATGTTAGGCCTATGGTGTGCTATGGGCTTACATCTTGTTGGGCCAGACAATGGTCATATATCGTTCCCCTTGGTCTAGAAAGAAACTGACTCCAACGAATTGGACACTTCATACAAGTAGTAGACAATCAGAAATAATCTTTTCAATTCATCACTCATGATTCATGTGCATTCATAATAGGGTTTGTTCTTCCATTTCACCAAATATTGCCTGTATTGGCCTCGTCGAGTGTTAGCAGTCTTCATTCGCAATATTTGTTCAACTTTTTCCTTCTTTTTCTATTCGAGTTGTGTATCCATATCAGTAATGGCTTCATCTTACACATTAGATGCCTCGCCTTGGTACTCGAATGAATCCACCACAATGGAAGTCGATAAGATATCTTAGTCTTCTAGCAACTCAATTTTATATGCACTGTTACCCAATTTCCTCTTGAGTCGGCATGGACCAATCTTCTTGGACTTGATCTTATTATAAGTTCCCCTTAAAAACCTTTCTTTGCGGAAATAGACCATTACCGTGTCATCTTCTTGATATATTTTCTCATGCCGATGTTTATTCATAGCTTCTCTGTACCTGGTGTTGTTGTCTTCAATATTCTTCTTTATTTGAGCTTGCAAGTCTTAGGCATGCTTGGCGAAAGCATTAGCATCTTCAGTCACTTGACCTTGTACCGATAATGGTACTAAGTTAAGCACATGATGTGAACTTTTCCCATTCGACTGGATCCCGTTGTAGCCAGATTCATGTGGTTCACACATGTATGAGGACTAACGGTCAAAAGACGGCAGTGAGAATGTACGACCAAATTTCAAGTGATTGCTATAACGTGACTTGCACATGGCAAATAACCATTTGGGTGCGACCAATTTCAAGTAACCAAATGATTGGTTAGCCAATGGTTACTACGAGTGATGAACAAGTGTTAAAGGTTCGGGTAATGCTAGATCGTGGGAGGGATCTGGAAGCAGAGCATGGGCAAAGACAATTATGGTAACTGTCATATTGTGAGAAGAATCCAGAATGGCTAGATCAGAATTATAAACAAAAGAAGATTTCAATAGGAAAAATCGTCTCATGCCAACCCGAACAAATTAATTATTTTCAAATTATCTTTCGATTATCTTGTCTTGTCAAATTTACATTCCATGGTGTAATCGCAGCATCTATCAAGTAATTTCTTTCATATAGAGTAATCATTTACTTATTGCATTTACTTGCTTTCTCTAGTATAATCTGTAGCATAAATACAACAGTCGATAGCTAGAATCTGAATACTCTTTAGCGGTCGAATTTTCAAATTATCACTTTGCATTCTGCTATTCATGTATTAAGAAAGTCCTTTCGTACGGAAGGCAAGGAGAAACCCATTATCAGAGGACGAACCCCACCCTCTGACTATCGCCTGATTAATCTACACTTTGAACGAGTGGCCAAATAGGCAACTGATCTCCTCAAACTTCGGTCATACCCAATGTCTGCCTACTTTAGCGTTCGGGGTCATTGTTGTTTGGTTTGAATTGGAACCACAATCCTAATTCTGGCACGCCCACACACTCGTCACCCGTGCTAGGAAGAGGAATGTCAAAACAACGGCGAACAATTTTCTGGCACGCCCGGTGGGACTTTGTTGTAGGCCACCGATTCGAGCATTGCCAGAATGCAACTCATGAGTGGCAGAATTGCTGGGAATGAGCCCACAACACCAACTGCACCACCTTTGGTGGGTGATGTGCCGGTACATGCACCTCCAAATGAAATTAATTTGAATATTAATCCGTCCGAAAACCAAGCAGTGCGGTCTACGGCTGGCCCGATTCTTCTGGACGAAGTATCAATAGTACTAAGGGATGTGCATACAAGCATCCAGTTGGTGCAGAAAATTGCAAGGATTCAAGTGGAATAGCTCCGTCAATAGGCAAAGAGTACTAACCGTTATATGGCTAGCCAAACCGATGCCATGCAATGATTACTAGCCATTGTGACGGAGCGAATGCAACCTACGCAACAAAATAATGGTAGTTCGGTCGGTAATGATGTCACTTTCCCGCTAACACCATCCTTGCAGCGTAATACGTTACCTACTCCTCAGGAGGTGAGGAATATCCCACCTCCTGTAGAGGTCAAATGACCGGAGCAGTAAGCTAGAAATTTTGACAATAGAAATCAAGGACTGCCAACGGGGTTCTACTCTCCCTAAGGTCCTAGATTTCAAGAGAATATTAATAGATTTGGTCAGGATCATCCGCCAGCCATGGAACCTCCGCGAGTTGATCGCGATCAGATATTGCAACTGGTGCAAGAAGTTGCAAGCCAGGTATTGGGCCGCAACGCTATTCCTGCATATCATAAGCCTTACCTAGAATGGGTAGATTGGCAACATCCTCTGCTGAGGAATTATCGACCAGACTTTGCCCTGTTCTCAGGGGAGCACGGTCACTCGACCATCAAACATGTCGGCCGATTCACCATGCAATGTGGTGAACTGGCCAATAATGATTATTATAAATTACAGTTGTTTCGGTCATTCGCTAACCGCTGCGGCCTTCACGTGGTATTCTAACTTACTGCAAGATTCAATACATAGCTGGCAAGAGTTAGAGGAAAAGTTTCATGTTCAATTCTTTTCTAAGAATAGAGACATCACCATGGACGATCTCGCACGATTCCAACAATTACCCAATGAATCATGCGAAAGTTACATCATGCAGTTTAAATGGACAAAGAGCCATTGTAAGGTGATCATGACCGAGGTCGAATTTGTGCAACTTGCACAAGACGGTTTGGAATACAAGCGTCGTAAAAAAATAATAATAATAATAATAATAATAATATTGTTAGCATGGAGTTTGCTGATTTATACGACCTCACGAAGGTCTCTCGATATGAAGAATTGCTTCAAGAGAGGGCTAGGCAAGCAAATTCATCGATTGGAACGTATTATAATGACACATAGTTGCATCAGCAGGATCGATCAGAGCCTTATTAACACAAGAGGATGATTCGCGAAAGTAGAGGGCAATCTATTATCTAAGCCGAGTGTTACTTGATGCAGAGACTAGATATTCGGCCATGGAAAAACTACGTTTGTCTTTATTCGCAGCAACCAAGTTGAGACTACTTGTTGGCCGAAAGAGTAAATGTAATCTCCATTACCGATCTAATCAAACACATGTTAAATCGGCCCATTCTAAGTGGGTGAATTGGCAAATGGGTATTAGCATTGTCTGAATTTGACTTGCATTATGTACCGCAGAAAGCAGTAAAGGGAAGGCCATATTAGAATTTCTAGCTAGCCATCCATCAGACCTTGAGGAGCACATTCCTCTCAGTGTCCTGGATCATTAGATGTGAATCTTGCACAAATCGAGCCTTGGAAATTGATCTTCGATGGGTTAAGGAGCCACGAAACGTATGGGGCTGGTATAGTTCTAGTTGCTCCCAATGGGAATAGACAAGAATACGCATTTTAGTTAGGATTTGTGTACTAATAATTGGGTGGAGTACGCGGCTATGATAATTGGCTATGGAATGGGCTGGTAGGGCACGACACTCCTCACCAAGAGCTGAGAGACGTCTCAAGGTGACCGTGCAACGGTTAAGTTCAGCGTCTGCTTCAGCGAACATACGCCCAAGGCGATGGAGTTCAAGGAAAATGTTCAGAATTTCCCGAGGGGGTTGTTCTTGCTCTGGGATCTTGTTGATGTCCTAGAGGAAACCAAACAGTTTGTCTGTTGCAAAGGACTGAGAAAATCTCTACACCTTCGTCAACTATTTCATCCGAGAGCTTTAAGTAATCCTCCAAAGTTATATTTTTCTTGAAGAGGCACTAATTGAAGTTAGTCGGTTTTATCCTTAAGTTTTTCTTTTATAGTTTGAGATTAGAAACGGTAATTAAATGTAATGTTATGGAATGGGCATTTTCTTCAAAGGCAATTGATCATTCCCTGGAGAGTTAGCTAAAGTTGTAATTTTTGTTTTGGTGTATATTTGTAAATTTTGGCTTCAGTCGGTTTTGCTAATATATATCCAATGTTTCTTTTTTTAAAAAAAAAATCTGGTGAATCTGTGGATCATTATCATATGAGCCTTATTCCGACAATTGGGGTCAGTTACACAAATACTGTTTCGCCATTCCACTTTATCACGGGCCATATCCTCAATTAAACCATGGGTCCTGAAGTCTTTCTTACTACCTCTACCTACATCCTCCTGAGCCTTCCCCTTTGTCCTTTAGAGCCTTCAACTTGTTATATTGACTCCCTGGTGATGGGGGACATTACGCAAACCCCCCCCCCCCCCCCCCCCCCCCCAACAAACGCACGTATGCAAGGAGAAGGAAGGCTCCACCATCGATCTGGATCGATGACGATATTCATGGAGGGCCTCTTAGTTAGAGGGTTGTGCTTTGGTTCCTTGGAGTGGACCCAATCATCATGTGGATCCCACAATTGGTCTCATGATCGTGGCTCACTACCCTAGATGATATAGGACTTTGAGTTTTGCTTATTATCATTATTAGGAATATTATGAACGGTTTATATTGCATTGATTACTTGTTATTTTTGTTACTTCGTCTCTAAGTAATAGTGTGCGCACATGGTGCGACTTTTGGGGTATAAGGTTTTCTTATAAATAAGCAACCCCTTGTTGGTTTTTTCTCATTGAATATTATGAATAAAATTCTGCGTTTTCCTTCTTCTCTAATTCTCTGAGTTGAGGAATCCAATTGGGTTCGAAACCCTCCTTTCTTCGAAGGGCTAACTACCGTGGTGCAAAGCCACACCCATCCCAAATCGCTCCCACCTTTTACCCTCTATATTCATCATTTCCCACAGCCATCCACTCTTCAAATCCACCCCCTTTTGTACTCAATCCTTCCTTTACAACAGATTTGCAGAATCAGGCCTTGTAGGAGGGCTGAAACTTCGGTGGAGCACCGTGCACAGACCGGACGTTAGATCAGTCTGAAATTTGGTGTGTGGGTGGCCCACCCCTAGCCGACCAAACCCAAGCTTACCCTTTTTAGGTTCGTGGGCCTCACACACGTGCGGGCAGGATCCCACGCATGTGCGTCTGGACCCTGTCGTTGTCCACACGTGTGGATCATCTCGGGTTTGTCTCTATCCTCTATTTCACTTCTCTCTTGCCTTATTTCCATAACCCTAACCCTAGACAATCCTAAATCCCAAATTCTAATCCACTTTTACAACCCTAAGTTTTCCCGAATTGAAACATGAGAATCCCTTGGATTGTGGAATGATCCTTTGCATGTGTGGATGAATCTACTCACCTTTGAGCATTGTTTGGTCTATAATTTTTAATCGATCCAGCCCTAACATGTGTAGGCTTGGACTCTCATAGATTCCCCTTGTTGAATGTTTGATCTTATATGGGATGTGGAATAATTGTGATTGTTTCTAAATTAGTATGATTTAAAGCCTGAAATCTTGCATAGCATATTTAATTTTCATGTCCTGCATCAAATTTGGTATCAGAGCTTAGGTATTTCATAGGGGATTGCATTGCATGTTTAGGGTTTAGTCTACTCACGTTTAATTTGTATTAAATTTCATCATATAGGGCTGTTTAGGACCCATCATTCACAACATGGACTGCTGAATTTTCTATTGTTAGAAAATCCCCAATTTTCATGGTTAAATTTTCTATTAACAAGGTATTTGGGTAGTTACGTTGCTGGAATTTTAGTAGTGTTGTGTAGTTTCCCTCATATAGTCCTATAGGATCATTTAGTCCCATTTAGGCACACGTAGTTGCATTAGAGGATCTTTGAGTGAGTGCTTGTATGCTCACGTGTACTGGTCATGGTTTTAGTTTGCACCCTACACTAAACATGGAGCAATTGCAAGAATCCGTGAACGACCTGACTCTGCAGTTTGAGTCTTTGAGTAGGCGCTTGGAACAACGTATTGCTCAATGCTTAGATTAGCTTAATGTGCACATTACCCAACTAGAAACCACCATTGAGGTAGATGCCCAATCGCAAGCTGGTGGTCAAGAGGATAGACCAAGGAATGGAGGTGGCCAAAGAAACGGTTATGAGCACGCACCCGTGCACCCACCCCGCGAGGGATATCAGGATCATTATGACCCAGATGCTCAACTCCTCAAGGGAGTTAGTGTAGATGGCCCTACGTTTGATGGTCGCTTGGACCCTAAAGCTTTTCTAGATTGTCTGGTGGATACGGACCACTATTTTGAGTGGTATGACATGTCGGATGCTCGTGGGGTCTAATTTGCTAAGATGAAGCTTGTGGGCCAAGCAAAGAGGTTTTGGGCTACTGTTGAGCGAAAGAAAGAAAAGTCGAGGGAGCCCACAATAGTCCATTGGGGAGAAATGAAATAAACGCTTAAGGAGAAGTACCTCTCTTTCTCTTATCACTTGAGGTTGGTTGAGGAATGGCAGTCTCTTCGACAAAGTTCCATGAGTGTGGCGGAATACATTGAGAAGTTCGAAGACTACTTGACCAGGTGTGAAGTTGATGAGGATCCCATACTCACTCTTGCTCGATTTAAGACGGGCCTCCATTCTGACATTAGGAGAGAGTTGCTCGCCAAGGACATAGATACTCTGGAATAGTTGTATCAAGTAGTGTTGGAGGTCGAGTAATGCCTCAAAGCATCTGTGGGAAGGCGGTTTGAGTTTCGCGATTCTGGCGCTAAGGCCAACCCTTGTGGGGCTAAGTCTAGCACTGGATACCAAAACAAACCTTCCAATAGTTTTCAGTTTAGGCCTAAGGATGATAAGGGTAAAGGAATTGTCGGGTCTAGCTCGCGTAGAAGTGATGCAACTAGGTGTTTTAAATGTCAGGGGTTTGGTCACTTTGCCCACCAGTGCGGCACGAAAGAGGGAACCAAGGTGCTCTTTATTGATGGGCAAGTAGAAGTAGTGCCCCTAAAAAGTGACGATGAGGAGGAAGAGTATGAGCCAGTAGAGACCCCTAGTGATGAGGAGGAGGGAGTGCAAGAGTGCAACCCTAGCATTTGTGCGTCGTGCCTTTGCCTAAGCAAAGAATACCGACGATTGGCGCTGCAACACGATCATCTATACCTATGCAAAATGTGGTGATAGGAGTTGTAAGATAATCGTGGATAGTGGTAGTTGTGCCAATGTGACGTCAACTGGCACTGTGAGCCGTTTGGGCTTGAAGCTCAAAGTCTATCCTTAACCCTATAAAGTGTCTTGGGTTGATGAGACTTTCATTCCAGTTTCACACCGCTGTCTTGTCCCTATTCAGTTTGGATCATATAAAGACACCTTAGTGTGATGTTGCTCCCATGGATGTTTGCCATATTATTTTGGGTAGGCTCTGGCTCTATGACAGAGATGTCACCATATTTGGTATTTCAAATGTGTGTACATTCTGATTTGAGGGCAAGAAAGTCAAGCTAAATCCACTTCCACCCAAGCTAAAGCCTTCAAGGAGATAAAGGTCAGGATGACCGAAGCTTCAGTCACGTGACTTCAGGATTTTTCAAAAGCTTTTGAAGTCGCATACGACGCGTCAGGAGTTGGCATAGGAGTACTTAGTCAGGAAGGACACCCTGTCGCCTTTTTTAGTGAGAAATTGAATTAGGCGAAGCAAAAATACTCCACCTATGACAAAGAATTCTATGCGGTAGTTCAATCACTGTGCCTCTGGCGTCATTATCTATTGCTGTAAGAATTCGTCTTATTCTCAGATTATGAGGCCTTGAGATATCTGAACTCTCAGAAGAAATTAAACTCTAGGCACGCCAAGTGGATTCAATTCCTTCAAGAGTACACTTTTGTGCTTAAGCACAAGGCCGATGTAGAGAATAAGTCTGCCGACGCGTTGAGTCGTCGAGTCACGTTACTTAATTCCATGAGTGTCGAAGTCACAAGCCTAGAGCATGTCAGAGAGGATTATTCTGAGTGCCTAGATTTTGGAGTCTGTCGCGTCGTTGTTAGAGAGTCCGTCAGGAGTAGCAGTGAATACTTGATTTTAGACGAATATTTGTTCAGGAGTGATCGCTTATGCATACCGCACACCTCCCTCCGCAATTTTCTTGTCTGGGAGTTACATTCAGGAGTCGCGGGTCATTTTGGTCGAGATAAGACCATTGCCCTGGTAGAAGATAGGTTTTATTGGCCAAGCCTCAAGAAAGATGTGGCCAAAATTATAGAGCAATGTTGTACTTGTCAACTGGCAAAATAGAAAAGCAAAATACAGGACTATACACACCTTTGCCAGTTCCATTCATTCCTTGGCAGGACATCAGTATGGACTTTGTGCTTGGGCTTCCCAAGACTATTCAGAAACATGATTCCATATTTATTGTCGTGAACCGTTTTTCTAAAATGACCCACTTCATTCCTTGTTCTAAGACCTCCGATGCATCTCATATTGCCAGATTGTCTTTTAGTGAGGTCGTCAAACTTCATGGGTTACCAAAAACCATAGTGTCTGACTGTGACGTGCGATTCATGAGTTATTTTTGGAAGACACTATGGCACATGATGAATATTTGGCTCCAATTTTCTTCTAACTACCACCCTTAGACCGATGGTTAGGCTGAGGTGGTCAGTAGGAGCCTAAGGATTTTGCTCAGATGTTTAGTGGGGGAGTACACCAAGACGTGGGACACTGCACTACCTATAGTTGAGTTTGCATTTAATAGTTCTGTCAATAGGTCTATTGGTTTAAGTCCTTTTGAAGTTGTTGTCCCGTAGGCCATCTGAGTCGGTAAAGTCATTTGTGCTTCACATTCATTCATTGCATCAGGAAATCAGGCGAAAGATCACTACTAGTAATGAACATTACAAACTTTTTGCAGACCAACATAAACATTTCAAGGAATTCAATGTAGGAGACTGTGATGGTCCGCATCAGGCCAGAGCGGTACCCTCAGGGAGTCGTTCGTAAATTACACGCGTGTAGCGCTGGACCATTCAAAATTATAAAACGAAATGACCTCAATGCGTATGTGGTAGATCTTCCACCTTCCATGGGAATTAGTTCCACATTCAATGTGGAGGATCTAGTTGCATTTCAGGGGACCTCTGATACATTGTCCAACCTCTCACCTAACCATCTTGATTCTCCAGACCTTTTCTTTGATCCATGACCTTTTTTTGACCCTTCTTCCCAGCCTCTACCTCTCATACCTACCATTCCCACACTCAGAGAGGAGATAGAGGATATCCTGGACCATTAGATAGTATCAACGTCGGACAGCGGGTTTTAAAAGTACTTGGTTAAATGGAAGTCACGCCCAGCTTTAGATAATACGTGGCTTATTGAGGAAGAACTTCAATGAATTAATCCTGACATCTTGGAGCGGTTCAGGAGTTCTGTTTCGCCAGTGGCGAAATCTTCGCAATTGGGGAGAGTTGATGTGGACATTACGCTCACACGCACCCCCTCTCGCACGTACGCTAGGAGAAGGAAGGCCCCACCATCGATCTGGATTGATGACGACATCCATGGAGGGCCTCTTAGTTAGAGGGCTGTGCTTTGGTTCCTTGGAGTGGACCCGATCATCATGTGGATCCCACCATTGGATCTCAGGATCGTGGCCCACTACCCTAGATGATCTAGGACTTTGAGTTTTGCTTATTATCGTTATTAGGAACATTATGAACTGTTTATATTGCATTGATTAGTTGTTATTTTTTGTTACTTCGTCTCTAAGTAATAGCGTGCGTACATGGCGCGGCTTTTGAGGTATAGGGTTTTCTTATAAATACGCAACCCCCTTGTAGGTTTTTTCTCATTGAATATTTTGAATAAAATTCTGTGTTTTCATGCTTCTCTAATTCTCTGAGTTTAGGAATCTAATTGGGTGCGAAAGCCTCCTTCTTTGAAGGGCTAACTACCGTAGTGCGAAGCCACACCCATCCCAAGTCACCCCACCTTTACCCTATATATTCATCATCTTCCATAGTCATCCACTCTTTAAATATACCCCCTTTTGCAGCTAAACCTTCCTCTACAGCAGATTTGCAGAATCAGGCCCTACAGGAGGGATGAAACTTCGTCGGAGCATCGTGCACGGACTGGACGTCAGATCAGCCTGAAATTTGGTGTGTGGGTGGCCCACCCCTGGTCGACCAAACCCAAGCTTACCCTTTTTGGGTTCGTGGGCCCCACACACGTGCGGGCAGGATCCCACGCACGTGCGTATAGACCCTGCTGCTGTCCACACATGTGGATCATATTAGGTTTGTCTCTCTCCTCTATTTCTCTCCTCTCTCTCCTTATTTCCATAACCCTAACCCTAGATAATCTCAAATCCCAAATTCTATTCTGCTTTTGCAACCCTAGGTTTTCCCGAATTGAAACATGTGAATCTCTTGGATTGGGGAATAATCCTTTGCATGTGTGGATGAATCTACTCACCTTTGAGCATTGTTTGGTCTATAATTTTTAATCGATCCAGCCCTAAAATATGTAGGCTTGGACCCTCATAGATTCCCCTTGTTGAATGTTTGATCTTATGTGGGATGTGGAATTATTGTGATTGTTTCTAAATTAGTATGATCTAAAGCCTGAAATCTTGCATATCATATTTAATTTTCATGTCCTGTATCACCTGGATAAAGAGGTCAATCCTTAAGGGGAACCCAAGTTAAGCATACCAGCCTCATTATTCAATCACATTGGAGATCTGTTGCATGGTCTACGCTCTTAGTTACATCAACCTTTTTCCCCCAGGTGTTGCTCCTGCATTGACTCATGCTTTAGGCTTTCACAGTCGCTCCTGCTTCATTGTTGCCTATACTTGCTAACATTTTGATACAGATGTTCCCTGCTCCTGCTTCTGAATCTGTTGCAGCTTCGCTTAATGCATCATGCAATGAAGGTCTGCTCCAACCTTTTTTGCCCCTCTTGACTCTGCATTTCTTCTTCCATGTCAATTGTGTCCTTGCAACTTCAATAGCGACTCTAATAGGCTTTTGACCATTCTGTTTGTTGATGCTCCGAACCAAAGACACTAGCCCTAGCCGCTGTCTTAACGTTGAGCCAGCGGAAAGGAATGACAACATGGAATCATCTTTTTTTTGTTGTCGTTGTTGTTGTTGAAAGATACTGATTTTATTAAAGGCTTGGAGGCTAAAAAGAGAAAAACAAAGGAAGAAAAGAAAGACAACAGAAGCAAAGCAGAAAATAAAATACAACTGCCCCACGGCAACCAAAGCTCAAACAGCCATAAAGGCAGCCAATCTCTCAAATACACATTCACCCTACTAATAACCCCAGGAGTCAAACTGCTTATATTTCTGAGGCAGAGGTTGTTTGTTTCACCCCAAATACCCTAAAGAACAGCCATCAGCGAGAGACCCCACTGGACCAAGTAAGCAAAGGAGCTGCCAGAGCTTTTGACAACTTTGCTACAAGGAAGATGGCAAAGAAGGAAGGAGATTAATGTTTATTATGATCTTGGTAATAAGTAATAGACTCTTATGGCCAATACTTTGGGGATTTAGAAATGGCATTCTCCCAGCAGGTTCACTGCAACAAACAACTTCTCTTTCAGCCATTAAGTTGTCAATTTTTGGTTATAGGGCCCACCATAATAGAATTTTTGCTGATTTGAGTGACTTTTCTCTGAGAAATCATTGACCTGTCTGTTTTGCTTCCAATGTTTTCTGTAATAATGTCATTTTTATTGCTAAAGAAGAAATAGAGCATGGATAGTTCGAGTCTTATGAACAAAATTTATCATGGGCTCCATTTATCCAACGTATTGATATGGGAACATGTTGCGAAGAGAATCAGGACTCATTGACTACAAGGCACACTCACCCGTCTGCATTTAGAGAATCACCACATAGACCTCAATATTTAACAAATCCCAAACGATTCAACAGACTCCCAGACTGTAATGACCTCTAGTAAATCACGAACCTCACAACTTTTTCTTTGAAAGATAACCTAGTAGCATTATTGATGCCTTTTAATACCCTAATGAGCTTCTTTTGTCTTACTCTGCAATGTCCTTTGCTTGAATGTCTTATTCCTATCGAACTGTAATTGTTTTAGCGTTTCTTTGTGATGATTGCAAACAATTTGACCGGCTTTTGGGAAAAATGTGTCTCTTTCTTCTCTGCAGGGATTTTGTTGCCTTTGATCTTATGCATCACCTGCTTTCTTATTAAAAGTTGTTATTCTCCAAAAAGGAGAAGAAAAGAAAGAAAAAAGAAGAAGAGTAAAATCTGTTGCTATATTTCATGGGATGTAGGCTTTTGATTTCAAAAGATAAGTGTTACACTACTAAGGCATGTTTGGTTCTCTTGGTTCCAATGTGAATAGGATGGGCGATTGCCTGACCACAAGTGTAAGAATTGGGATCACTTGTAATTTGGGCATAAAAGGCAGGAGAGAGAGAGCCTGCTTAATATGGCTTCCATCTTCCATGCACCCAAACAAAGTGCACTAAGTATGCCATGGCAGCCCTGCCAACAACAACTTGGCAATCAACCCAAATGTACCCTTAATATATTCTAGCATGACTAGAGAAGTTGCCAGTATGTTGATTAATGGATCATCAAAGCTGTGTTCATCATCATCATCAAGGGTCTTTTTTTGGTTGATTTGTGTCTGAGTTTATCTTGGAGTTTCCACTCGCAAATGAATTCAACATCACCATTCACATGCCATCTTCTGACTCAATTAAATCAACTGAATTTAATTTGTGAAATGGTGCAGAGAGTAGTGAAGGAGAAAAATGCCCTTACCGAACGGTTGAATGCAGAAGCTGCACGGAAAAGATTTGATGAAGAGTTGAAACGATATGCAACAGAAACAGTCTCTCGAGAGGAAGTTCGATATGAAGAATACATTGATGGAATGGAGGCACAATTGCATACTTGCCAGGTTTGCATCCATTCCTTTTCTCTTTACTTATGACAATTTGTTGTGGTTCTGAAATTGATCCAGTTGGAAGTTTCTGTATGTATGCTAACTGTATGATGATTCGTATTTTGTCGAGCTCAAAATCATCTCATCACATTCTTAAGTACTTTTTGTAGCCAACAATGGAACTTAACTTCTGAACTGGATCATTTGGCCCTTATTATGATTGCTAATAACTCATTTGATTACTCAATTTGATAAATCTTATAGTTCAAGGGTCATTTATTGGAGTATCCCCGATATTATCGATAATATTCCCAATATTATCCATATCTCCAGCTCATTGATACTGATAGCATTGGTAGTATCAGAAATTCCAGGTATTAGTGATATGCGCTAAGTATTGCCAATGTATTCTCAATATTTTTGACTAGGTAAATTCCAGGCGTCGCTTGTATTACCAGTGTGTCGATATCGCTAATGTATCACCAATACTTTTGACTGTGTAAATTCTAGGTGTCGCTCGGATATATTTCAATAATATAACCAATGTATTGACATCACCAAAAATCTATTTATTTATTTTCTTTTAAATTCTATTTCAATTTTTTTTATATGGGAGGATGGTTGTATGATGAAATGCATGTTTGCATGAGTGTATATGTATGTATGCATGCATGGATGGTTGGTTGGATGGATGTGTGTGTTTATCTATATGTTTGTGTGTATGTTTGTATGCACGCATGCATGGATGGATGGATCATGCATGTGTGTTTGTATGTATGTATGTGCATGCATGGATGGATCCGCCATTTTCCCCATGTTTCCCCAGTGATTCCCTCAGTCAACGATATACATGCTTTTAGGCCTCATTAAAGGGAAACTTATTACTTTCTTCCTAAATATGCAAATATGCGTCTTTTTCTCTATTATTTGATTCTTAATATGCAAATATGTATATTTTAGCATCTCTTGAAGTATCATTGAAAATTTTCACCATTTTCCCCATGTTTCTCTAATGTTTTCTTGAGTCAGCATTACCTGCTTTTATACTCCCATTAAGGAGAAACTTATTATGTATGCTTGCAATTATTTGATTCCTAAATATGCAAATATGTGCATTTTAGTATCTCGTGAAATTTCATTGAGAAATTCCACAATTCATTCATGTTTTCCCAATGTTTCCTTTAGTCAATGATACATTTTCAGGTATCCGCAATAATATAGGCGATATTGATACATGTTTCCATATCCCTAGCCAGTGATGTATGTAACGATAATGATACTATGAATGCTGGTGAGGGTTGTGTACTGAAAGTAGCATTATCACCCTTAGACCTTGCCATGGCTAGCAGCGGAACTAATTCATGTGTGCTTACATTTGTGAAACCATCTTTCTCTTTTGCATTGCATGTTTGCTATGCATGCAATGATTATAGTGTCAGAATGGGAATGAAATGGTTCAGGGAAGCATGTGTGTATGAGCACCACACTTCTTTAGGTGGTAGGATCACTGTTCTCCACTCCCTAGCGATCCATTGCAAGGTTAAAAATATTCTGATCATTTTGGATATTTGTTCTCCCATAAGTAGATGTTGCTTGGCCATATGGGCCATCATACGCATTGTACTGATGTGAATTTTTTCTAAAGTAATGTATCAGAAAAGTAGATTAGCCAGAAAAAATGGTAAACGTATTTATTTCATGTTCGTAATGTATGTTAGTTCATGCCATGGTCCATATTTTATTACTGTTTTTGCCTATAGGGCTGGTTTTGAAAGTTTTGAGTGAACCTATTGACCTCAATTTTCTAAATTTATGACTTCCAGTGGTTCACAAGCTGTGGAATGCAATTACATTGTGTAATCACATATACTGCTTAGTATGCAACACATCATCTAAGCATTATCCCACTTAATAAGTGTCAGCTACATGAATCCTTTTTTATTTTTTATTTTTATTATATTTTTTTATGAACTGCTACATGAATTCTTTTTATTATTATTTATTCATTAACTGTGCTACATGAATCCTGTTACTTCTACCATTCCTCTATCAAGGGCCATACGTTCAGTTAGACCGCGGGTAATCAAGTCCTTTCTTACTACCTCATCCATGTCCTTTTTGGGCTTCCCCATGCCCTTTAGAGTCTTCAACTTGTACTCACTCCTAACCGGCACAGTTCTTGGTCTCTATTGCACATGACCAAACCATCTTATTACCTATTGGTGCTACTCCTAAGTCACCCCCCCCCCCCCCCCCCCCCCCCCCCCCCCCCCCCCCCCAAATATCCTTCCTCTTCTTACTACTCATCCATCTCAACATCCTCATTTCAGCTACACTCATCCTATGTACATGTTGTTCCTTAACTGCCTAACATTCTATCTTTTAAAATATGGCTGGTCTTATAGAAATTGTATAAAATTTCCCTTTCAGTTTTGACTGATACATGACAATCACATAAAACTCCAAAGGCACATCTCCATTTCTTCCACCCAACTTGAATTCTATGGGCAACATCCTTCTCAAACATCTTCTCAGGAGGAAGAGATGATAAGGGAGTTGTAGTGTAAGTGATTAAAAGTCACTTCCATGATTGAAAGATACAAAGAAGAAGAGATGTGAAGTAGAGAAATTAATCAATAGAAACCAATTTCATTAAGTTCTCTAAGTGGAAGCATAGCAGATATAATGGGAAATGTTGGAAATATCGTAAGCAGTATTGGAAAATATCACGGATGTCGTGATATATCAGCATGTATCAAAATATTAATATTGACACATTGGGTTTTTATATTCCAGGACTATCATATCATACCAATGATACTGGAAATGTTGGCCAATATTGTCGATGCATATAACACTCCCCAGACCATGGCGTATACCCTAAGTAGAGCAGAAGGAACATATGGTTATGGATATAGTCCACCTAACCTCATGGGCCATGTGGCTGATGCCACATCAGCTCTGTTTATATGTTCACCCTATTGTCCTAGGCATGGTTATCATGAGCGCATTGAAGAGCCTAAGGTGTATGCATGTCGAGAATGAAAACTTGTCCGGGAGGTGATGTCGGGATGCTTCCATGATTGGCTATTTTTGTTGGAAGATTACTTTCAATGGTAACCCTAAATGAAGAGTTGAAAATACATTCCGTAATGATGAAATTGAAAGAATCAGCTGGAAATTGGTGGCACCATATGCAAGCTCAGCCGTGATGAGCTTGAACATCCTCTTGGTGGTGCTTAGGAGGAGATGAGATGGAAACTTGAAAGAGGCTCCGTCCCGCCCTTTCCCTGTGACAAGGAACCTTACTGCGAAGGCATAAACAAAAAATTTATGATCTAACAATTCGATGTGAAGTTTCAGAGATTAAGTGACAAGATGTTGTGCCCGACTGCCCGTTACTTCAATTGTCTATGCAGAGAGATTCAGAGGGACATGACAACAATGAGACCTTGTAGCATAGACAAGGCCTACCAGATGTTCCTTCTAATCCAAGAACATATCAAGTAAAGCTGCCTCTAGACTTAAACCCAAGGGTACCCAGTGCTGTGATCCACTCCAACCCTCAACCAGTACATTCCTTGAACCTCCGCAACAAAATATAAAGAGGAATGCCAGAACATTGTTGCGAATGGTGGCAATATCACTGTACTAATGGTCTTAAGAGAACTGATGAAATAGAGAAGCATCAAGAAGAGAACATCTCTTGTTATAGTGAGGAGGTAAAGGTACCTCGCCGTTGTGATCCTTTCTGAGAACATCACTTACGGATGATTTCTAAAATAGAAGAGCTATAAGAGGAGACATACAATGAAGAAGGTGAGATAGAAGAACACGTTCTTGAAAGCTTTGTCCACCTTCTTTTGTGGTGAGAAGGATTTTTACGATGTCTGAGTACGAAGAACAAGACTGGATTGTGGACATTGCTTGTATTGCCCACGAATGTCTAGACACTCAACCTCATTCAGGTAAGAAGGGAGTTCTTTGTAAACTTGACATAGAAAAAGCTTTTGATCATGTGGATTGGAACTTCTTAGACTATATGTTGGGGTAGTTGGGGTGTGGTCAGAAATGGCATTTCTAGATCTCTAAGTGTGTGCAATCAGCAAAATTCTCGGTCATGGTTAATGGCTCCCCAAAAGGCTTCTTTTTGGCATCAAGGGGTTTAAAGGCAAGGTGACCCACTATCTCCCTACTTATTCGTGGTCGTTGTGTAAGCTCTAGACAGATGGTGGACAAAGGTATCACGGCTGGTATAATTGAAGGTTTCAAGGTAGATAGATCGAACTTTCAAATCTCGCATCTACAATACGTGGATGGCACAATGCTCTTTTGGGACGCTTACGATGAAATGGCAGGCAACTTGAAAAATATAGTCGCATGTTTTGAAGCAATTTCGGGCTTCAAGGTAAATATAACTAAAAATGAGCTTCTCAGGCAACTTCCTTTTTTTGCTTTGGATGTTCGGCAACATATTTCACTTCTTCATATCTTGGCCTTCCACTTTGCATAGGCAAGGACGAAATATTTATGGGACGAAGTCATTGAAAGAGTTGAGAGGAAGCTTTCAAGCTGGAAAAATAAGCACGTTGTTCTGGTCCAATAGAGATTGCGGTCGCTAATTGCTATTCGACTGTTGGAAACGAAACAATATGGTCACTCCCATGTCGTAGGAGGCTCTCGGAAGAAGAGGCCGACGATCTTGCTAATCTCTTTAGACCCTTTCAATGTACAAAGCCATTATTGGGGGTTGCTGATTCTATGAAATGGTCAATGGAGAAATCTGGTTGATGTTCGGTGAAATCATTATTCAAGCTATTTAGCGGTTCTTTCCCGACATCTTCACCCCATCATTCCTCTTACATTTGGCACTATGGAACCCCACCTAAATATGTGATACTAGCTTGGCTAGTCGGAAACAACAAAGTGCTAACAATTGATAATCTTCATCGAAGGAATTTCCCACTTGTAAATATGTGCATTCTTTGTATGAAGGATGAGGAAACTATGAACCATCTCTTTCTTCACTGTTCTTTTGCAAAAGAGTCATGGGGCAACTTTCTCTCCCTCCTTGGTGTACAATGGTTTTTTTTTTTTTTCTTTGAATGGCCTTATTGGTTGGTATCTGGTCATTTGGTTAATTTGGGAAGAAAGGAATAATCGTTGATTTAAGAATCGAAGGGGTCCAGTTTCGGTTTGCTTCAATAGGGCCAGGCAATTAGTCCAATGGTAGGATGTTTTTGTAAATATTGTAGATCCCAATTTCTCTTTTCCAGCTTGCTGGTTCATCTTGTAAATTTTATATATAGCTTCGTTAATGTAATAAATCTTTGCCTTTCAAAAAAGAAAAAGAAAAATGACAAGACTGGTCACCATTATCTTTCATACAAACATTCAACGTGTAGACAAGAAATGCAAACTGGTGACTAACGATGGTTGTGAGTTGAACATAGCTTTCCTAGAATTGTTCAACAAGTTGAAGGTGGGAAGCCACCTACATATCCTTAGGAGATGACATTTGGTCCAGTCCATATCGGTGCCTTGTGGTCTTTTTGTTGGAAAACAATTATGAAGAATTTGTTGGTGTGACATGCTACCTATGAAAGTAGGCCCACACCTATAAATTAGTTACCAAGGGGAGGAAGACTACTTTGAAGCTAATGGAGGATTACGAAGTGAAGTTGTCAGGGCATCATTGTCCTCTCTCGCTCTCACCTTACACAGGAGTCATCATTCAAAAGGTGATCAAGAGCGGAAGGAAGAATTGACCATGAGAGACTGACCGGATCTATCGGTCCATCCATCGGCCATGAGTGAACACCCATATGTTTTCCACGATTCCTTATATTTAGTTATAAAGTATCGTGTATAATCAACTTCGGTTTTTAGGCATGTTTCCCTCATTTCATGATATGATGGAGGTTTATGCCCAGGTCCAAATTGACCTATAACCTCAACTATAACTTTGAAGCTTCTCGATTTGGCAGCGTTGAAAGCAATGCTGGTTTGGTAAAACCACTTAGCAATATATCGAATAGTGGTTTTCTTATCTTTTTACTTATACCAGTTTTCTAAAGTTGTTTGAGCCGGCCCTTTGCCCCGACCCCTTTGGTCAACCACATCCTCAGGGTGTGGTCTATACCATTTCTTTATGGGCTCATGCCCTCAAGCTCTTTTTGAGACCGTCGGTTGTGGTTGTGGTCTAGACTGACTTGTTGAAGTAGAGGGAGTGGGACTAGCTTCATCTACATTAACTACGTTTATATTTTCATATGCATTTTATTCCATATTTTCTTCATGACGTAGGGCACTATCGCATCTATTTCTTGATTGTTTATCCACATACTCCATGATCTCCCTTCGGATTTCTGGAGTAATTTTGTTACATGCTTTTACATTTGACCTCGGTATATGCACAAGGTGTTGCTTGTGCTGCGCAATGTCAGCGGAACCCATATACTAACATAACTCATATACTATGTGAGTCTTATCCGAAGCATTACGATAGTGACCATACTTCCAACCTAGGTCATTCAACTTGGGTTTTAAAGTGGAAGATTGGGAAGAAGACATTATGTTGGTGCGTATATTGATTGTTAGTTGTAAACTAGTACTAAAAAGTAAAAACCAAAGTAAAGTAAAGAATAAAGAGTAGAAACTAAAGAGTCAAGAGACTTGAGAGAGAGAGAGAGAGAGAGAGAGAGAGAGAGAGAGAGAGAGAGAGAGAGTTACACTTATACTTACACTAGTAGGGAGAGAGAGAGAGAGAGAGAGAGAGAGAGAGAGAGAGAGAGAGAGAGAGAGAGAGTTACACTTATACTTACACTAGTAGTAGAAAGAGAGAGAGAGAGAGAGAGAGAGAGAGAGAGAGTGAGTGAGTTACACACTTACACTTGTAGTAAAAGAGAGGGGAGAGAGATTTACAGACAATTACAAATTTACAAAAACACAAATTCTTCACTTCCTGTCTTCACTTTTGACTTGAGTTTGACTCTTGAGTCTTGAGAGAATGTTGTAGACTTGTATTGTACTCTTGTAAGTTGTAACTAACTTGTAATAACTTGTAACTTGTAACTTGTAACTTGTGTTGTAAGTAACAAACTAAAAAAAATGTTAGAACTTAGAACTTGGAAGAAACTCAAACTATAACAAACTAACTTGCAACTTGTAAGTTGAGGCTCTTGACTCTTGAATTTACGTAAAGAAACTTTAAGAAAGAGAGAGTGGTGGGTGTGTGAATATGATTATGATATTTAGAACTTGGAAGAAAGAGTTCAATTTCGATGTAATCTTGAATCTTGCTTGCTTTACTTTCTTGATTCTTGAATCCTTGTCCCTTGATTGAAACTTCAAAGTTGAATGAAATATGGATGGAGCTTGGGTCTTGGAATATTGTAAGAGAGAGTATAAGAGAGTAGAAAATATAGATAGAGAGAGAGAGTTTGAACTTTGAGTACATGTGGAGTGTTTTGAATGCCCTTTTATAGACTAAAAATACAAATTTATTTATTTTAGTTCCCAACGGTTAGAAAATGGTCGAATTGCTGACCGTTGACAAATATGCGATTGCATACATTGCATATGCGATCACATATTCTCACATATGTGGCATATGCGATTGCATATGTGCGGAAATCACATATGCCACTGTCGCATATGCAATTTCCCATTAAGTGTGCGATCGCACGTGACAACACTGATTTGGACAAGTATTTGGAACTACAAAAGATACTGTTGAAGATCTGGAGAACCCGAGTATGTAGGAATCTATAACACCATCTTAGAAGAGGTGCTGGGCCAAAAAAGTGGGCCTTTTTCGCTAACTCCCAACAAAGGTGACTCAACAAAGGTGACTAAGGTGTGGTTGACGAGTGGCAATTGACAAGTGCTAACTCGAGGTTGAGTTCCTATCAACTGGGTAGAGTTGATGCAAGACCATCTGATCAACAAATAAGGTCTACAAGTGGAACCCCTTGCTGCCGGAATGAAGATTTGGCCATAATAATGGTTTGATTTGACTGTGGGGCCAACTAACTGAATGGGGTATCTAATGGTCCGATTGACTTTTGGGATCCACAATGTCAATCAAATGATTTAAATAAAGGAACCAATAGAAATATAGAGGCATAGGTCCAACTGCTTGGTATTCTTGCTCCATATCCAAACCCTTTTAAGTAGAAAGAGGCCTTGTACAAGTCATACAACCCAATTTAAAGGTTTTGTAAATATTAGGTGTTTTAATAGCAAAAGATTTCTTAGTTATTTTGTTTCCTTCTTCATAAATAATTTGGCAATTTATGAAAGAAAGGATGGTTGAGTAGGCTTCAATCCTTAGCTTAAAGGAGGCTATACATGTACATTGCTCTATTTATGTAACTAATACTCCATGATCAAGCTCTTTTTATGGATCTTGTGATTGAATTAGAACCTTAGAAGCGACTCTTCTAAAACCATAGAGCGGGACTCTTCGTGGTCTTCATCAGTGAGACTCCACACATTTGTCATTCTTTTCTCGTATTCTTTACTACAATTGAGGAAATTATCAAGTTTGTGGATCTACAGGGCTTTTAAAAAAAAATTAAAAAAAAAAATTACAAAAAACTACTTAATCAATATGGAACTTACATTCCGTTACCTTTTTCAAAAAGATACCTCATTAATCGATATAATTATCATTCCACTACCTTTCACTACATCTCTTTAACGGTCTGTTGAGTGGGCATGTGAGCAAATGGTTTGGCTGCTTGGTTGTGCTCCATCGTGATGTTTATATTAAATCCACCCCAACCAAGTGCGTCACCTCATGTTAGGCTAAGGGCCCGAAATTCATCTTATCCGTGATTCAGGTGGACCACATGATTGGAAAGTGTATAGGGGGCAATGATCACCTTCCAAACTGTTTCCCTTGGTATTGCCCACCTGAATCACGGATGGGCCTGATTTTTAGGCCTTAAGCCTAAATTTGGCATCTATGGTTGGAGTGGATTTCATATAATCGTCACGGTGAGCCCTGTGAAAATCAAGGGTGGTCGTCTCTCTCCTAATTGTTTTATTTGGTGTGGCCCACCCGAGTTACAAGGTGGCTTGATTTTTTGGTTGTGGGCCTAAACTAGGATTCACATCTCTAATTGTTGGAGGGGATTTTGCATACACATCATGTGTGTGTCCCTCTCCAACTGTTCGAAGATATTATTTGGAGAAAAAGGGAATTTATGGATGCCACTCTTGATTTTGACGAGGCCCACCATGATGTTTATGTAAGATCCACTCTGACCATTTAATATTTACTTCCATATTAGGCCCAAAGACAAAAAATCAGGCTGCCCTGTGATTGTAGTGGGCCACACCAAAGAAAATAGCTGGGACAGAGATGTCCACCCTTGATTTTTATAGGGCCCATCGTTATAATTATATGAAATACACTCCAACAATTAGATTCCAAACAAATGTTTAGGCCTGTGGCCTAAAAATCATACCCATCAATGTTTCATGTGGGCCGCACTAATGGAAATGGTTTTGAGGGCGAGTGCTGCCCTGCATATTGTTTTCAATCATGTGGTCCGCCTTTATAGCAGATGGAGCCGACTTTTGGGCCCTTGGCCTAACATGGGATGATGCACCTGGTGGTCGGATTGGATGTTACATAAACATCATGGTGGGGCCCACCCAAGCCACCGACCCATTTGCTCGCACGATGACTGTGACCGAAGGTAGTGGAATGATGATTATATTGATTAATGAGGAAGCTTTTTTAAAACCTTTTTGAAGAAGGTGTCAGATTGTTGAGGATTGTTTCAACTAATGTTTTAAATATCGACGATATCGGCCAATATATCCCACGATATCTCTTGTATCCCACGTGTGCGATACGAAACTTACAAGTAGTGTTGATCAGAGCTGTACATGAGTCGAACCGAGTCGAGGTTGGCACAGCTCGGCTCGGCTCGGCCAATAGCTAACCCCGGCTCGAACTCGGCTCGGCTTGGTCCTTGAGCTTGACTCGCCAGCTTGGCTTGACTCGGTCAGCAGCTTAGGCCAGTTTGAGCCGAGTTCGAGCCCATGCGACATTTTCTCAAACACATATAGTGCATCTTCAATTTCTCACAGATGCAAAACAGTAGCAGCAGTTTACAAGTATTTCATCAAACACTCGGTGGGTAGCATCAAATTCAAGATATGAGAGTAGTTTTATAATATAATTTTTTTTTTTGGTTTCGTATCCATTCCTTCCTTGCCACCAACCGATCCTACGATGAATGAATGCACCCAAAACAACACTTTGTTGAGTCATTTCATCAAACACTCGACGAGCAACGTCAATATCAAAATAACCGAGTCACTGAGCTGATTCGAGTTGAGGTTCGATCCGAGTTGAATCGAGCTCGGGCAAGCTTGAACTCAACTCGAAATATTTTCGAGCTTCAAAATCCAGCTCGACTTGGTCTGAATCCAATTTCAAGTCGAGGCGAGTCGAGCGAGTTGACTGAGCTAACTCAACTCATGTATAGCTCTAGTGCCAATATATCCCACATGTTCGATCCGATAAGCATTTTCAATTTCCGATCCCCTTTTTTTCCGTTGAAATCATGTTAAACTAGTATCAAATGGTTACAAATTCATTAGTTCTTCATATTTTTCATGAAAAATTATAGAGTTGTAGCTCTAATTTCGATATCCATTGGTTCTTCATGTTCTCCATGCTTTTTTCGAAATTTTCCTTCAACCAGCTATCAATTGAGACTAATTTCAAAGTATTTAGGAGTATCTGATGAAATGATCATCACATATATTCTAATTTCAAAATTTGAGTGTAGGTAGTCTGATTTGGGAAAATTTGGGAAAATTTCAAAATTTCCCCAATTTATCCCAAATTGCTTCCAATGTTGCACTCCAAACATAAAATCAAGCACGCATGAGGCCTGCTCTACTGATTCGTTGAGTCCTTATTAATTTTCGGACAATAAAAATCATTTTTTAATTTAAAATTAATAATTTTTTATTAAAAAATATATATTTTTTCGAAATTTCCCTTCAACCAACTGTCAATTGAGACTAATTTCAAAGTATTTAGGAGAGTTTGATGAAATGATCATCACACTCTAAATATTATGCATTCAATTTGAATATAGTTGCATTCGTTTAGTCAAACAGCGCATTACTTAGGACCCTATACAAGAAACCTATTATGTGCACTTCTTTTTTTCAGATATTATTTAAAAGCGTATTAAGGTCTTTTTTTAATAATCCCTGAAGTTTCATTAAAAAATTCAACAATTTTCCCAATGTTTCTCAAAAGGTGTGATAAATTTCCTGATACAAACAATATATCCCATTCGATAACCGATATGTATTTGTATCTCAAGTATGTGATATGTAATGTGATACCGATATTTCGAACATTGGTTTCAACTATTTTTTTTCAGAAATTGTTTTTTGTTCAAGAAATTCAGGCACTAGCCCCTAGGCTAAATATTTTGTTTACCCAAGTAGGTATAGAGGCAAACTCTTCTAGCAAAATTTACCCAAATAGGTATAGAGGCAAACTCTGTTGCCAATGTTATAGCAAAAAAGGAATCTGCCACTCTTTGTAATGGAAATTCATTAGCGCTTTTATCTTTGTAATAATTTTTTTGTTCTCTCAAATCCAAAATAATTATCGATACCATGTGTAGCATTCCTGCAGAACATAAAATGCTAGCGAGGAACAGCTGAGCATGCAAAAGGCGTGTCCCAGCTGAGAACGAGAGATTATTGTTCAGTATTTACATGGCCTCTTGCACGAGAGGAGTGCTTGGACAGCCAAGAGTTTGCACAGGACATGGCCCTTTAATTTGTGTACGTACGGCCATGGTGCATTGGTCCAAGATTTTGATATTATGGGGCTTGTGAACCCACCATATGAATGATGCACCATCAGCCCAAATGCCCCATATTTACAATCTGAAGACCTGAGCATACACTACAAAATTTTTATTTGACCATTATATAATCTACATATAGTAAATGCAAGAAGATAAAAGAAAAAGCGTGCAATATCTGCTGCTTGCTCATATCAATCCATGGCAAGATGTGAATATGGGTTTTACTGTTGTACTCAAAGACCACGTCTAACGCATCTCACTTGTTTTTTCAATCCCAGTCTGTGATTCTCAGACATCCTCTTCAACTTCTTTTTTTTGGGGGGAGACTTGCTTCGAATTCTTTTCCCTTTTGCTTTATTGATGTCCTCTGTTTACATTACGGTGACTGAATTTCTTCTCCATCTACACAGCAATTTATACATACCCTACAAGCATCTTATCAAGAAGAAATGTCTCGACATGCTCCACTCTACGGAGTCGGCTTGGAAGCCTTGTCGATGAAAGAGCTGGAGACCTTGACTCACATTCATGAAAGGAAATACATATACCAGAAGAGGAAGATAAAATGATATAATGTTTGTAATTACCAACGTGAAATAGTGGAAGTAATGATTGCAAATCCCATTCGTAAAAGCCATTGGAAATGGTTGAGGTCTCATTCTATGGCTGTGAATTCTTAAGAGTTACTGTTTTGGTTGGTGAGGTAGATAGATCATAGATATACATTAACCACGAAACTGAACTGGTGATTATGAATCTGGGAAGGGAAGAGAAATGCTACTTTGGCACAAAGACATTAGATACTTTATGTTGATCAGAACTGTTGATTTGGTGGGCCATTACATATATATGGGCTATCCTTTTCAAAAAAAAAAAAACCAGGGGATTAGGTTGTGAGTTGAGTTGCGTCTGTCTGTTTTAATGTTTGGTCAATAAAAGTGGCTTACTTTGTGAGTGACCTGGTGTAGTTGGACTTTATATCTATCTGATTATTTTCCTCATGCCATAAAGCAATCCCTCCAAATGGATGAACGGTATGGATACAACACATGCATCATGATGGGATCCACATAGCTTGGTGATGTGACTTCAGTAATTTGGCTACGGACCTTGTCAGTATCTAATCCGAGCCCGGACCAAACCACTATAAATAATGGTGATTGACTATTATAGACTTCTCATGAGCCATAAAAGTTTTGGATCAAGCTAATATTTGTGTTTTCCCTTTATCCATGTCAGTGTGACCTTACCAACAAGTTGGATGGCTAAAAAAACATTACAATAGGCCCTGGGAAGTTTTTATTGGTGGGTATTCAATGTCTACTCTTTTTATGGTCTGGTCCACTTAAAATTTGAATCTACTTTATTTTTGGGATCATATACTGGAATGATGTATAAAAATTGATGGATGGAGGATATACAGAGTATTCATGAAGGTGGGCCACACGGTCAGGTGAGAGTGACATCCACCCCTGATATGTGATTCAAGTGGGTCATACGAATAGAAACAATTGAGAGCCACATCCAGCCCTGATTGTTACCAGGCTCACCGTGATGAGAATATGAAATCCATTCCAACCACTGGATTCCACACCAGATTCTAGGCCTGATTGCTAAAATGAAGGCTCATAAATTATTCCAGTGGGACCATACCAAAGGAAACAGTCTCCAGTGTAAGGATTCCTTGTAGATTGATTTTAATCGTGTGGTCTATCTGAACTATTGATGAGGCTGATTTAAGGCTCTTAGGTGTAACATTGGGTAACTGAGCTAATGGCTGAAGTGGATTTTACATGAACACCATGGTGGGGCCATCCCAAGCCAGTAGCTCCTTTTCGAACACGCAGATTGGCTGCTGAAGTGACGTTATCAAAATGTATGGGCCCCAACCATGATGTACGTGTTCTAACCACACCATCCATCCATTTAGAGAGAGCATTTTAGGGCATGATCCAAAGAATGAGGCAGAGCATTTTAGGGCATGATCGAAAGAATGAGGCAGATCCAAATCTGGAGTGAAGCCCACAACAGAAAACAGTGCCGAGAGTGACACCCACAGTTGAATCCTAAGGTCCACCATGATGTTTATTTGAGATCCAACCTGTTTAGGTGTTAACGCAGACATGAAAGAAGGGAAAAACAAATATCAGCTTGATCAAAAACTTTGTAATAACGCAGACATGAAAGAAGGGAAAAACAAATATCAGCTTGATCAAAAACTTTGTGACCATTAGAAGTTTTCAACCGTGGACGTTACTCTCCCCACTGTTTCTGTGGTGGGGTCCACTCGAGCTTTGGATATGAATCATTCTTTGGATCATGCCCTAATATGATCTCTCAAAATGGATGGATGGTGTGGATATGAAACATACATTTATGGTGGGCCCCCACATAACTTGATGACGTAACTTGAGTAGCCAGTCCAACCATTTTTAGAGATCGTTTTATGGTATTACAAAAAGAATGAGATAGATCTAAAGTTCAAGTGGACCCCACCACAGAAAATAGTGGGGACAGTGACATCCACCGTTCAAAACTTCTTAGGGCCACAATAGTTTCTGATAAAGCAGATATTTTTGTTTTGCCACATCACTTCAGTAGCCTTTTGGCTACTGAAGCGTTCAGTATCCAATCCGCTCCCTTGCACTGATTACTCGTTGGTCTGCAGTTCAATCTTCCATGTCATTCTTCAGCTCGAATCTGTGTATGGGCATCACAACCTGTGGGCCTAGCATAGTTCAGGCCTGGAATTTGAACGGTCAGATGGGCCTTCTGGTCCCAACCCAGCCCATTTCCAGCCCTTCTGTGGGTCCTACGTGTTGCGGTGTGACATCCAATCCATCCGTCCATCTGGTGAGCCTTCTCATGCTCACTGTACTGTACGGTTCAAAAAAGCCAATCTAAAACTCGTATGAGCCACACCTTGCCAACAAATTAAAATCAGGTCTAAAATATATATTTTTGAGTTCATCTTGATGAGGGCCATCTGATTAACGGTTTTGATTGATTGTATACGCACCACAAATGGTCCCTAATAAATACATGCATCAAATTAGTTAGTTGGACATTTTTTGTTAACTATTTTAACCGTCTATAATAAAGGACATTGATAAAATGGTTAATATCTGTCGAATTGGTGACATGTTTAGATGGTAGCCCAATAAATATGCGTTGCACCTAATGAACGGTCTGGATCAGTGAAAGGAAATAAGCGTCTCAATGCAATTAGGAGCACTGCAACTCATAATGCACTGAGACCGTAGAGGTGCACAGGAGTGGATTCGAGTCGAGCTTTGCCCTGCTCGGCCCAACTCGGCCCGCAAGATACGTCAGCTCGAACACGGCTTGGCTCGATCATCGAGCCTGGATTGGCAGCTCCGCTTGGCTTAGTCAACAACTTGATCCAGTTCAAGCCGAGTTCGAGTCAAGTTCAAGTTTTCGAGTCAAGTTTGAGTTCGAGTTTTCGGTTGGGATTTGACCGTCCGATTAGGCCATAGCTACCAGGCTAGTGGTCAAGTGAGGTCCGTTAATCAGATGAGTGTTGGAGAATGGAGAGATGATGACAGGAGTAAGGGAGAGTACCTTTCAGTTATTAGTCGTGCGGGCGGATGTTGGAGAATAGAGATAGAGTATAGGAGAGTAGTCGCCGGTTACTGTTTGGGCGCTGGAGAACAGCGAGAAAGAAGAGGAGAGTGGTCGTCGGTCGTCGTTCGGGCACTGGAGAATGGTGAGAGAGAGAGAGAGAGAGTGATAAGAGGAGAGAGATTGATAGGGTCTGGGTTGGGCGCTGCCGCTGGACGACTAGAGTGGGTTAAGGTTTTTAGGGTCGGGCGCCGGAGAACATCCGAGACTCGAGTGGTTGGGTTTGTTTTTTTTTTTTTTTTTTTTTATAATGTTTTGATATATATAGTTTTGAAATATATATATATATATATATATATATATATATATATATATATATACTCTGTCAAAAAATTGAGTCGAGCCGAACAGAGCCAAACTGAGTCAGGTTCAAGCTCAAGACCAAGTCGAGTCGAGTCAAGCTCGGTCCAGCTTGGACTTGACTCGAAAATTTTCAAGCTCAATAAAACTAACTCAACTGGCTCAAACACAATTTCAATCCGAGTCGAGTCGAGCTTTTCCAAGTCGATTCGAGCGTAGCTTACTGAACTATCTTGATCAGTGTACATTGGATGGCTGTATCTTCCCCACACCTAAATGTTAGGTTGCCTCACCGAATCATATATCTATAAGATTTAAAACAGGATGATCCCTCGACCATTCCTCAATTTTATTTCTATTCAAGTGGTGTACTTAGGCAAGCCAAATCATAAAACTGTGCTTGCTATTGTTATATTTTGTTTTAAAATATTATTAAAATTTGAATTTTCAAATTTTTGGTGATTTCCTTCCATATTTGAAAGTTGTAGTACTTTTGTGTTGTGGGTTTTGTCCCATATCGGATTTGACAAAGTAAACTATCTTGTATATAAGATAGTCTTTTTGCCTAGGGCTTGTGCCCCTTTCAGGGGGCATGTGAATTTGGTCCTGTGGAGGGGCTATGCCAATAGCTCTAATCTATGCCATTGACCACACGCGCACGCGCGCCGAGCCGAACCGAGCCGTGTCGTGCCGTGCCGAGCCGAGTCCGTGTCCGTGTGCGCGTACGCGACGCGACGGGACGGGCTGGGCTAGGCGCGGGCCCGGGTGCAGGTGCGGGTTTAGTGTACTCGCGTGGGTGTGTGTGTATGGGTACTCGCATGACTTTATTTGCAAGAGTGTACTCGCACTTGTGCCTTTTTGTTTTAAACTAGAGAGATGCATCCTTTCCGGTTGGTCGCATCTGTTGGGTTTAAACTCAACGGACCCAACCTTTTGTAAAGGGTGTTTATACACCACTTCGGAGTCTATATAAAGACTTCCGATTCCAGTTTCAAAAATACGAAAATACTCTATCTTATAAAACTCTCTCTGATACGGATTTTTAAGCATTTTATTACTGAGTTCATCTTCGGATTAAACTGCAAGTGGTTCGAGCCCGTGTACAGTGAGTGCACCGCTGGGACCGGGTCATAGTCGTTGTATCGTGGAGGTCGATTGCTCTGGAAACCTGTTGCACTTGGGACGCTGTCCAAGGGGAGCAAATTCGATTTCAAGCCGAGTGACTCAGTCACGCCTCGACTCAATACAATAAGTTCTTCTTTCTCAAAACTTTTATTTTCTTTTTTGGTTCTCGATTTTAAAGTCTATTTAATTCAACCAAATATCCAACAATCTTAAAATCGAATTGTTGAATTATATAGACTATGGCTACAGTAACTGTAAATGCTTCTGCTGAGTTAGCCAAAATAGAACCGTTCACTGGACAATGCTTTAAACGGTGGAAACAAAAACTGATGTTCGCTCTGACCACCCTGAAAGTTTCATACATATTATCTGAATCATTTACTATAGATCCAGCAAATCAAACTGAAGTAACAGATGAAAATAATTGTAAAAACTATATTCTAAACTCTTTATCCAACGATCTATATGATGTGTATGCTTCTTACGTGTCTGCTAAAGACATATGGACTGCTTTAGAAAAGAAATACATATTGGAAGATGCAGGCGCTAAGAAACATGCAATCGCTAATTTTCTTCATTATGAAATGACAGACGATAAACCTGTCACAAATCAAATTCATGATTTTCAAAGTCTAGTTCACGAACTATCAACAGAAGGAATTAAGTTGGATGAAGTGTTTCTGTCAGGATCGCTAATAGAAAAATTACCGCCATCCTAGAAAGAATATAAGAATAGAATGAAACATAAAAAGAACGGCGTTTCTTTGGAAACCACTATTGTACATATACGAATAGAGCAGGCCAATAGAATCAGGGACCAAAAAGAAAATGGAAATGAGATAGATTCAAAGGCGAATCTTGTGGAGTCAAGTCGGGCAAATAATAAGAAAAATGGTAACTGTCATAACTGTGGCAAACCTGGACATTACGCAAATGAATGCAGGCTCAAAAAGAAGAATGCAAACAATCAATTCAAGAAAAAGGGAAACTGCTACAATTGTGGAAAGCCTGGGCATCATATTAAAACCTGCAAGCTTAAGAAAAACAAAGATAAGTCGCAGGCTAATCTTAAAGAAACAGGCAATGAGTCTGACATGGTAGTAGCTGTGGTGTCAGAAGTCTTCCTTATAAACAACTTGGAGTGGGTGCCAGACACTGGTGCAACTAGGCACGTGTGCAAGGATCGTAGCATGTTTACCTCCTACCAAGTATCAGGAGATGATGAACATGTGTTCATGGGTAATGCTAGAACGTCTCCAGTTGTAGGGAAAGGGAAAGTACTTCTGAAACTCACTTCTGGAAAGACTCTGATGTTGAATGATGTCCTACATGTGCCCGACATTAGACGAAACTTGGTCTCCGGTTCGCTCCTCAATAAGGCTGGTGTTAAGTTAGTATTTGATTCAGATAAACTTGTAATGACCAAGAATGGAGCTTTTGTTGGTAAATGATACTGTAGTGATGGTTTATTCATTGTAAATGTATCAAATGATAATAATAAGAAGACATCTAGTTCTGTTTATATCGTTGAACCTTTTTATCTATGGCATAATAGATTAGGTCATGTGAATAAAGTATCTTTGAAGAAAATGAAAAGATTAGGTTTATTACCTAATATATCTAATGAAAAATTCGAAAAACGTGAAACATGTGTAGAATCAAAATTCATTAGAAAACCCTTTAAACGAATAGAAAGATCATCTGTTCTATTAGAGTTAATACACAGTAACTTAGGTGATTTTAGAAATCACATGTCTAGAGGTGGAAAAAGATATTACATAACGTTTGTAGATGACTACTCTAGGTTCATTAGAGTCTATCTATTAAGAAACAAAGATGAAGCTTTAGATGCTTTTTCTAAATACAAAATTGAAGTTGAAAATCAGCTAAATATAAAAATTAAAAGACTTAGAACAGATAGAGGAGGAGAATATGAATCTTTTCAATTTAGAGAATTATGTGAAAAGAGTGGAATAGTTCACGAAACTACGGCTCCTTATACACCAGAACAGAATGGAATAGCAGAACGTAAGAATAGAACTCTAAAAGTGATGATGAATGCTATGTTAAACAGTTCAGGCTTACCCTCAAATATGTGGGGAGAAGCAATTCTATCTGCTTGTTATATCCTAAATAGGATTTCATCTAAATCTTCTGAACAAACACCTTATGAACTTTGGAAGAATCATGTTCCTCGTTTTAAATATATTAAAGTGTGGGGGTGTCTTGCTAAAGTAGGATTACCTGAAACTAAGAAAAGAAAGTTAGGTCCTAAAACGACCGATTGTGTATTTATAGGATACGCACAAAACAGTGCGGCCTACAGGTTTCTAGTTTTAAAAACTAAGGATAATATTCTAGATCCTAATACAATTATAGAAGCTAGGGATGCAGAGTTCTTTGAGAACGTATTCCCTATGAAATCTAAATCTATAGGAATAGAGAAAGTTAATGAATCAGATATCGCATTTACTAGTAAAAATGCTTACGAGCAGGTAGTAGAAGATATATATACAACCAAGAAAAAGTACTAGGGTTAGAAGAGAAACTAACCTAGGAGATGGTTTTTTCACCTTTTTAGTAAAATATAATCCTACAATGTATATAGAAGCAATTAACTCTCCAGATGCAACCTTTTGGAAGGAAGCAATAAATGATGAGTTAGAATCTATTATATCTAATAATACTTGGGAACTTGTAGACTTACCACCTGGAAATAAACCAATAGGATGTAAATGGGTGTTTAGAAAGAAAATAAAACCAGATGGGACTATTGATAAGTTTAAGGCTAGATTGGTAGCGAAAGGCTTTAAACAAAAGGAAGGAATAGATTATTTTGATACATATTCTCCTGTAACTAGAATTACATCAATCAGGGTCTTAATAGCGATAGCCTCCATATACAAACTGGTAGTACACCAGATGGATGTTAAGACAGCTTTCCTAAATGGAGACTTAGAAGAAGAAATATATATGGAGCAACCTGAGGGTTATAAGATATCAGGTAATGAAAATAAAGTATGTAGACTAATTAAATCACTATATGGTTTAAAACAAGCTCCTAAACAATGGCATGAAAAATTTGATGGTGTTTTAAAATCAAACGGTTATCATATAAATGATGTAGATAGATGTGTATATAGTGAAAGTTTTGAAAATGATTATGTTATTATATGCCTTTATGTTGATGACATGCTTATTTTTGGAACTAATATTAAATTAGTTAATGCAACTAAGAAATTCTTGTCATCTAAGTTTAACATGAAAGACTTAGAAGAGGCTAGTGTAATCTTGGGTATTAAAGTAACCAGGAAATATGGTATTATTATATTATCACGATCTCATTACATTGAGAAGATATTGAGAAAATTTAACCATTTTGACTGTTTACCTGTCAGTACTCCTTATGATTATAGTGTGACTCTCATGAAGAATACAAAAAATAGTGTGTCTCAATTGGAGTATTCCAGAATAATTGGTAGCCTCATGTATCTAACAAACTGCACTAGACCAGACATAGCTTTTGCAGTAGGAAGGCTAAGTAGATATACACATAACCCTGGAAAAGAACATTGGAATGCCTTGTCTAGGATTTTGAGATACCTAAAAGGCAGTATAACCTATGGTTTACATTATAATGGTTTTCCTGTTGTATTGGAAGGATACAGTGATGCTAATTGGATTAGTGATTCAAATGAGACAAAATCCACTAGTGGATATGTCTTCACTTTGGGTAGAAGAGCGGTCTCTTGGAAGTCTACCAAGCAGACATGTATCGCTCAGTCTACTATGAAATCCGAGTTTGTTGCCTTAAAAAAGGCTGGATCAGAAGCCGAGTGGCTTAGAAATCTCTTAGCTGATATACCATTGTGGCCAAAGCCTGTATCGGTAGTGTCTATTCATTGTAACTGTCAAGCAGCTATAGCGAAAGCAAAGAGTAAAATATATAATAGAAATAGCAGGCATATTAGACTCAGACACAACATAGTGAAACACATGTTGCGTGATGGAGTCATATCTATTGACTTTGTGAGGTCAGAAAAGAATCTAGCAGATCTTCTGACTAAAGGACTATCTAAAAGGTTAGTCAATGATACATCGAAGGGAATGGGGCTGAGCCTAATATATGAGCTGCCAGTGTCGGCAACCCAACCTATACAAGTGGAGATCCCATGAGATAAGTTCAATGGATAAACAACAAGACACGAGGTAGACGATTGCACTGAGTTGTATGAGCCCCTTCTATGGTGTACAGTGCGAGCAGCAACGCAGAAGGATGAGTTGTTAGAACTCTTAATGAATCCATAGCCATATATTTGATGGTGTATACAGTTGCTGCATATACTTGATGGAATTCACCTATATGGGTGTGGAGGTGGAGGCCGCTTCTTATGAGAATCTAGGCGAATTCTCTAGAGCACTCATGAAATCCAGGTAATGGTGTACGGCCGAAACGCACCGAACCGTAGAATCACTTGCAGAGGAAGAGTTGTGTGAGTGGCATGTACTTGCGATCTACATTAAAAGGATTCAGGTTCAAGACTATGGTGTCACCTGATTCTTGTAGACCTGTCTTGCTTACTCTAATGTCGGTTCAAGTTTATGGTGACACCGGCACCATTGCACAACTATTACGCTTTAATCCGGAAGAATTTTAATTTTAAAACATGTGGGGGATTGTTATATTTTGTTTTAAAATATTATTAAAATTTAAATTTTCAAAATTTTGGTGATTTCTCTCCACATTTGAAAGTTGTGGTACTTTTGTGTTGTGGGTTTTGTCCCACATCGGATTTGACAAAGTAAACTATCTTGTATATAAGATAGTCTTTTTGCCTAGGACTTGTGCCCCTTTCAGGGGGCATGTGAATTTGGTCTTGTGGGGGGGCTATGCCAATAGCTCTAATCTATGCCATTAACCACACACGCGCGCGCGCGCCGAGACGAGCCGAGCCGAGCCGTGCCGTGCTGAGCCGAGCCGAGTCCGTGGGCGTGGGAGCGGGCGCGGGCGCGGGTGCGGGTTTAGTGTACTCGCGTGGGTGTGTGTGTATGGGTACTCGCGGGACTTTATTTGCGAGAGTGTACTCGCACTTGTGCCTTTTCGTTTTAAACTAGAGAGATGCATCCCTTCCGGTTGGTCGCATCTATTGGGTTTAAATCCAACGGACCCAACCTTTTGTAAAGGGTGTTTATACACCACTTCGGAGTCTATATAAAGACTTCCGATTCCAGTTTCAAAAATACGAAAATACTCTATCTTATAAAACTTTCTTTGATACGAATTTTTAAGCATTTTATTACTGAGTTCATCGCTGAGTCAACTCAGCACTTTCGGATTAAACTGCAAATGGTTCGAGCCCGTGTACAGTGAGTGCACCGCTGGGACCGGGTCATAGTCGTTGTATCCTGGAGGTCGATTGCTCTGGAAACCTGTTGCACTTGGGACGCTGTCCAAGGGGAGCAAATTCAATTTCAAGTCGAGTGACTCAGTCACGCCTCGACTCAATACAATAAGTTCTTCTTTCTCAAAACTTTTATTTTCGTTTTTGGTTCTCGATTTTAAAGTCTATTTAATTCAACCAAATATCCAACAGCTATGGCACAACACAATCATGCCCACAAGCATATCCATATAAGATCCAAGCTTTTCATTAGGTAGGCCGTATCACCGTCCATATACTTTACCACCAAAATCAATAATTAATTAATTCCAATAATATATACAATAGGAAAGAATTATGTGCAATATATAAAAATAAATTAATTATAAAACATAAAATAATATAAAATACATTTAGTTTACCACTTGAACTATATCTATGGATAATTCAAAAAAAAAGAAAAAAAAAATCCATTATATTAAATAAAGACTACAAAGAATTCCTTACAAACACAACAAAATTCCTTAAATCCAAACTTTTAAAATATAAATAATAACCTCCACTACTATTGCATATGTTACCCGTAAATATCCGGGCATATGGATCATCATACTCTCTCAGATCAAGATAAACTTAGCATGTTTAAATTGTGATGAACTCACATGTGAATTTTTCTTTTTCGGTTCTTTTCTAGTGTTCTCCAGAACATGCATTCACGTGCCAATGCCACTTAGAAATGCCGAGTGAACCTGCACGAGTGCAGTTCGCACGTGAACTCTTATGTACCATAGATCCAGTTGTTCGAGATCGGACTCTGTAGATTCTTTATCTCAAGAATCAGAGAAATCTGATCAAAGGGTGGGCCACGCCAACTTCGATTCCCAATGAATCATGAGTAGATCTTATGGTTATTACACTGTCTGATTTTATTGTACCAAGCATCTACAAAATGGTGAGAACATGTGTAACCTGTTAACACGTGTGAGGTGACTTAACTTTCAAGGCGCATTCCGTGTGTTATTTGATACTCTGGCAGTGTACGTCGCTTGATACGCACGCATCAAAATATTGTCTACGTGGCATCATCGACTCAAATAAATCGACTAAATTGCGAAAACCATCATTGCTGAGTCACATTTCCAAGCCCAGACCAGTTGAGAAATCCTAACCTTTGACTCGTGCACACTTGTTTGTTGAAACAGGAGCACCGAATGTCTATCACCTTTAACCGTCCAATGAGCACCCACAAAATCCGATAGTCAAGCAATCAAAATAATGTATTTTTCTTATTCATTACACATTTAAGATGGATCAACACTTTAATTTGAATTACTAGCATGCTACGTTTGCAACTTGCGAGTGATTTTGTAAGTACCTGCGTATCATCTATGGTACAGTGACAGAGTATCAAACCTTTTATCTTCCTCCATGCACAAAGCAACAGCATTAATATTAAAACATGGAGGCGACGTTCGTGATACAACAATGTAGATAAGCAAGGGAGGTGGATTACGTCCTGCCCCGTCTGAACAGGAATCGGTCCAGGCAAGGGCCTGTGGGGCCCATCGTGATGTATGAGTTTATGTACGCAGTTCATCCAGTTTTACATATCATTTTAGGGAATGAGCCCAAAAATAGGAAGATCCAAGCGCAACTGGACCACACGGTGAGATTGAATTTCCACCGCTAAAAACTTCTTGGGGCCACAGAAGTTTTGTATCTAGCTGACATTTAAAAAAACAAAAACCTTCATCCATGTTTATGTGACCTTGTGAACAGGTTGGATGGTAAATAAACATCACAATGGACCCTAAGAATGTTTCAACGGTGGGTGTCATTATCACCACTGCTTTCTGTGGTGTGGTCCACTAAAGCCTTGGATCTGACTCATTTTTGGGCTCAGATCGGAAAATGATCTTTACAAATTGATGAACTTCGTAGATAAAACCCATGCATCTCTACGGGCCCCACAGAGTCCTTGCCTTGACCGATTCTGTCCAGGCGTGGGCGGGACGCAATCTGCTTCAATAAGCAAATCCCTTGGAGAAGAGAAATGGTCAGTACGTCCACCAGCACTCTAAATTATCATTGCGCGCCTCTCTTTCCCGCTGATTTTTCAATTGTTTGAACAGCCTATGGTCAAAAAAGTTGGGAAGGTCATGACTATCATCTGGCCTAAAAATTGGGCCGTTCCACTTGTCAGGTGGGCCAGACCATTGAAATCAAGATATGCAAATGATCTGAGCCAACATAAGTATTTAGCTAGCTGATGTGTGGATCTTCTTATTTTTCTCATTAGTAAATCTTCATGATGGGGCCAAATGTTTCAACGGATCAGATGCCCTACGAATTCAATACATTGGCAGGAAAAAATAGTGCACCACCGTAAGATATAAAGAGCATTACAATAATAGAAACAAGCTCTTCCTGTTATCCAATACATACCTTGTGTTTTACTAATCTCGCCCGTTACGTTTGCAAGTGTTTTGCATGTGCCATGGCCTGAACATCAGACCGGTCATGTAATCATGGCAGCGAGGAGCAACCTATCATATATCAAATGTGGACTGTTGGTTAATTAATGCATTAAACCACCCATTTCTCTATGCACAAAGTGGCCAACTGATGAACAGATCGAGTTGATTCTTTCCACGAGGTTACATAAAGTGAAGGGCCCACCTGATAAACAACCCGGATCTCATATACGTGGCATACGTGTGGAAGTAATTTTTGAAATCCTAATACTCTTACCAGTAGCCATTGTATCCTGTTATACAAGTTGAGAGTGGTACCACTACAATGCACTTTCCCAAAAACAATGGGAAAAAATTGCTGCGTCGCTTGACATGCTCTCCACATTCATCTACAAAGTAGCCACGCCTCCCGAAGATAATATGATGCGTCAGTCATCGTGATTCGGTCAGGTTGCGAAGCAACGCAATCGTAAGCTATTTGTGCAATTGTATATACTGAATCAGCCGGAGCATCTTTTATATTCTCGTCAAGCTCGTTCACCAGATTCTTCTTATTGCTTGAATGATCATGGACTAACGTCATTAGGGCTTCTGTTTCTTTTAAATCAGAGCATAAAATTCCGGTTATCATCTCAAATAAGATGATACCAAAACTGTATACATCTGTTACTATGGAAAGATGTCCTGCAAGGAAAAAAAAAATGTTAAAATAAAGGGCGAATCTGGTCAAATGAGCTTCTAACCTTAATCTTGAAGTTCAAATGAAGAAGATAACAGAAAAATAAACATGGAAGAGGCCTTTTATGGCCTTATGGTATGGATATGGCCCTTTTCTCGAATTTCCAATTTAACTCCGTATACAATATTCAAACTTAAAAAACACGATGTAAAGGGTGTCAACGTGTTGGGCCTAGGCTAAGTTAGATCACCCAAGCCCATTCAGATTGAATGAGATATTTTAAGGCTTGAGCCTAACCAACTATAACATTAAAAAACTGAAGCCTGCCCATTAAAACATTAAAATAATAAAAGATTTTATTCTTGGAAAGGTGGATTTGATAGATTCATGCAAGTGGAATCATACAAGCATTTCAGAATGCAAATTTTCAAATACCTATTTTGAAATATATATATTTTTAGGATATATTTTGACATAAACATTGTGATTGTTGCCCACCATTCTATAATAACTGAATTAAAAATTTTTTTAAAAAAAATCTAATTGCAATTTTTTGTTGTATTAGATGTCTTAAATCTAGTTTGATATAGAGTCTATCGATGCCATCGACTGGCTGTTTGATGTCACCTTCGATGACATCGAACAGAGATCGATGACATCGAATTTATTCCAATTTTCTCAGTTGGTCGCTGGACATATTGGTGTCACTTATTGATGACATCGAAGACATGTTCGATGCCATCGAAGCCAGAACAAGGAATCGAGAATTTCCGCAAAATCCATGTTTAGTCGCTGGACTCTTTTAGTGTCTCTTCGATGACATCGAAGGTTTGCGCAGATTCGTTTGCGAAAACACAGATTCTGCGATTTTTGTTTCCTATTGTGGTTCCACTTGTTTCTAAAACTATAAATATGGATGAATACGGGACTAGGAAGTATTCTAAAAGGTTCTAAGATTTCTAAAAGGGTGTTAGGGTTTCTAAAAGGGCTCTAGGGTTTCAAGAAGTAGAGAAGGTGAGGTTTGAGGATTGCTCAAGCCGGGTAAGTTCTTTTTCTTTGTAATCCGTGCTTTTATAGTGGAATTTTCTGTCGTTTTGTGTCGTGGTTTTTTTTTTTTTTTTTTTCCCGAAAGGGTTTTCCACATAAAATCGTTGTATGCTCTTGTTTGTGCTTGTTTCTCTTGGATTGCTTTCCTAGATCTAGATCTATGTGATTTCGCAGGCCAAAATCCTGACATTTCTTACTTATCATTTCAGTGAGGTACCTGTCTCAAATGAAGCCGGATCGACGTAACCAGGAGTTCCAATGATTCTATTTACATTTTTCTTCGCATCTTGTGTAGTGTTATCACTAACAAACCCGAAGTCTGCAAGCATAACATGGTCAACCTGCAAAAGAATTGGAATGCTAAAGTTAGCTTAGTTTCATTCTATATCAACAAAATTAAATGTTCAATCAAAGATCAGGCTGTTGGGACTCTCCCTTAATTGAGTTAAAAGAGTTAAATTTAATAAATTGAAAATCGCTAGGTAGAGTTTGCAATAATTTATTCATAATTAGGAATTACCAACTAATTAGCAGCTCAGACCATTTTAAGCCAAACTTAAAAATGCTTGGAACGAAAATTAGTGTTGGTGGAGATTTAGAGTGGTCATACCTCCTATTGGGCCTTTTTTTTTTAATCACATGCACTCACACACCCTAGACATGTACATGCCCACGTACTCACACCATAATGGGTGTCGAACCCATGTCCTCATGTCAAAACTCCTGTGAGTCTACCACTGAGCCATAGGGTCACAAGCTACCTCCTGTTGGGCCTTATGTATATATTATGATGCATGAGATTTTTGTTACTTTGAGGTCTCATTATAGCATGCATGAGAGATTTGATACACGAAGGGTGCCTTGGGACAACATTTAATTGCAGTTGAGCTGTAATGAATTAAAAACTTATTCTGCTTTTAACTTATTCTGCTTTTCCAGATTATAACTGTTAATATATATATATATATATATATATATATATATATATATATATATATATATATATATATATATATATATAGTAGTGGTCTCTCCACTCCGCCCATTATTGTCGGACAGGCTAAAATTAGCCCCGAGGTTCATCAATCAGTTATATTCACGATTTAGGTGTGGCAAACAAAGGAAACAATGGAGAAGGGAGTAACTGCCATTGAATTTATACTGGACCTACCATGATGTTTATGTGAAATCCACTTCAACTAGTATCCACCCAGTGAAGATTCATACATGTAAACCAAATTTTATGGCCGTAAGTGATTTATGTGGCCCACACTGAGTGAAACAATTTAGATGATAGTCATCCCCTTCATTGTTTCCTCTATACATGCGGATGATGTTTGAGCCTTGTTACCAAATTATCATCACACGCCATATGTTTGGAGTGGATTTCACTTACACATCACATTAGGCCACCCCCACTCTTGCCTTATTTTTCCCACTCATCTCTGCATGTTGAACAAATGGCCTGCCAGCATAAACTTCTTCGTGGGTAGGTGCCGGAAGCATAATGTGGGCCCCACTATAATATATGTATATTTTATCCACCGTTCATCCCTTTTTTCACATCATTTTAGGGCATGACCTCAAACATGAGAAAGATCCAATTCTCAAGTGGACCACACCACTGGAAAAGGCAGTGATTAAATGACCCCCATTAAAAAATTTCCCGGAGGCCTTACAAGTTTTCTATTAAGCTGATATTTGTGTCTTCTCTTCATCCAGGTTTGTACGACTTAATCAATACAATCCACCTAAGAAGTTTTTAATGTTGGACGTTCAATCACCACTGTTTTCATGTGGTGTGGTCCAGTTAACATTTGGATCCGGATCAGTTTTTAGCTAATGCTATAAAATGAGTATGATAGAATAGATGGACAGCTTGGATAAAACAAATATGTTATTTTGAGGCCATGACCACCAGCTAGGCAATCCATGTCGCGGGGGGTGTTGTGATGAGTATGTGAAGTCACCCAAATACCTGATGGAGGCGGGTAATATGAGTAGAAACAGTGCACAGGGGCACCCACCACCCAAATGTTTTCACTTGGTGTGGCCCACATAAATCACCCATGGGCCTAAATTTTTTTCCCCTCTGCATGCATTTTCACGAAACAACTAATGGTTGGAGTGGATTTCATGTACATATCACGGTATACCCTGTAAAGATTCAACAATAGGCAGTCACTCTCCCACTGTTTCTCATAGTGTGGTTCACCTGAATCACGAATGTTTCTGTTTTATTAGCCTTACTGCTAAATTTATATTACAAACTAAATGATTGGAATAGATTTCATGAACTTGTCATGGTGAGGCCCACCTCATCCTACCCAGCCCTACCCATCTAAGTGAGTCAGCCTAGGTGCGCACAAAGGCATCTACGGTACGGTGCGCAGGAGAACTATATATATATATATGGGAAAAGGTACAATGAGCTCGAGCTGACGATAAGCTCCCAAGAGGTCGAGTTGTGTGGGCCCCACCGTTGATGTTTGTCAAACATCTAACCCATCAGTTAGATGCACCATTCCATGGTGGGCCACGGGCTTAAAAATCAAGTTAATCAATGACTTGGGTGGGACACACCAGATACAATAGTCACGTGCGGTCCCCGTCCCATTAAAACATTCATAATCATTTATTAGGCCCACCGAGATGTGGTTCACAAATCCAGCTCACCCATTATGTGTGTCTCACTTGGCCGAGGGTTCAAACTAAGTTTCAGCCGCATCCAAATTTTAGGTAGGCTCCACCAAGTGATTTTACATGTTTTAGGCAGGTCTTCACATGATTTTAGATAGTATGGCCCACCTAAGTTCCGTATACGGCTGATTTTTGGGATATCCCATAATTTAAAGGGGACGCATCAAATGCACGGTGTTGATATTCGAAACGCATCACGGTGGGGCCCACACAGCTCGACCTCACGGACGACCGCTCGAGCGTAAAGCGGTCGTCCGTGAGGTCGAGCTGTGTGGGCCCCACCATGATGCCTTTCGAACATCAACACCGTCCACCAGATGCACCATTCCATAGTGGGCCTAGACGGCCCAGAATCAGCCGTATACGGAACTCAGGTGGGCCATACCATCTAAAACCATAAGTATACATGCCAAAAACATATAAAAGCACTGGTGGGACCCACCTGAGTTTTCCATACACCTGAAACTTGGTCTGAACCGTCCTTCAAGTGGGACACACATAATGGATGGTCTGGATTTGCAAACCACATCTTGGTGGGCCCTAAAAAATGGTTATGAATGTTTTAATGGTGCACGGCCCCTCTGCACTTCTGTATGTGGTGTGGCCCACTAAAGTCATGGATTGACTTGATTTTGGGCCGTCCAGGCCCACCATGGAATGGTGCATCTGGTGGACGGTGTTGATGTTCGAAAGGCATCACGGTGGGGCCCACACAGCTAGATCTCATGGATGACCGCTTTACGCTCGAGCGCATAGTACCTTTTCCTTATATATATATGTGTGTGTGTGTGTGTGTGTGTGTGTGTGTGTGTCTGTGGAACCCACTGCCACCGGCATCTTTCGCACCATTTCATCATATTTCTATTCAAAGGCTTAAAAAGGATAAATACATAAATAAAATTAACTGATTTCAAATTCAAAAAATAAGAAAAGAAAAGCTTGCTTACGCCATCCATAAGAATGCTTGAAGGCTTTAAATCTCTGTATGCAATATTATTGTCATGAAGATATGCAAGGGCTTGGGCAACTTGACCCATTATGGAAACCCTCGCAACCCAGTCAAGCGTTCTTCCTCCTCCTAAAAAGAAAATGTATATTAAATAAGAAATAAAATTCATATTATTAGAGATATGACAAAGTTATAAGAAATTTTTTACTCACGACGCTTTTCAAGATGATATTTGAGACTGCTTGCACCAGGCATATAGTGATAAAGTAGTATGTGTCTATCCACGGTCAAGCAACTCCCTTTGATCTTTATAATGTGAGGATGAGAAATGTTTTTTATTATTTCCAATTCCGCCTGCCCAAATAAAATTGTTATAGCACAATAGCAAATTGGAAATTATTTTATTACATTTATATAAATTGCAAGTGAATATTAAACATACAACACTTTGTTTCCCTTCAATGTATAATAACTTCTAACCACTCAAAATATGGTATATAGTAATATCACTTCAGATAAAAATCAGGGTGGTCCGTTCGTTGGATAGGCTACATCGTTAAATCATGTGAGATATATTGGGTATGTTGATCCACATATCCACATCTATCAAATGAAACATTTCATGTGAGATATAGTGGGTATGTTAATCCACACACCCACATCCACCCCACTCCACACACACATTGGGAGAAATTAATGTGGTGGAATCATTATCATTTTAAAAGAGGGGACACCCTCCCTACATTTGGCAAATATGCGCAGCTATCTAGACCATCAAAATTGTGGGGCACTTTATGGATACAACATAGCATGAAACTCACATTCATTGATTTGTACAATTTGTTCCTATAAAGCATGACTAAAGGTAAAAACAAAAATGCATTAATTACAATGGCCAAAATGAAATGGTTACCATCATCTATTCAATATGCCTTCTAACTATGCTCCATCAATAAACAAGTCAACAGTTTCGATGGTTTAGATTTTCTTATAACTATGCTATGTGTGAGGAGGACGAGTCACACCATTTTCAAAATGATGGTGAACTATCATACACTCTAGCACAGATAAACCTACTAGTAACATTTCAATACTCTTTGAGAGTTTAATGGATGAGATACATGACTCAAAAATTGTGCAAGTGGCAGGCATATGTGTAACCATTTAGATCTGCCTATCATGGCATGCACCAATGCATTGCATGAGTTCCTTATATGATGCTTTACTTGGATGAGCAATGAATATATAATGAATGGTCAACATGAGCAATAAACTAGTTGAATTCAGAAACCAATTTTTAAATAATCAAATATTACATAAATTCAATTAATATTAATTTATGAACTACCTATGATAGGTCCTATAATTTGGATGGTACATATATTATACATAAAGCTGTTCAGATATATGTGTGGGGTGTGTGCGGCACATGTAAAGGTGGATGCTGCATATTAGTCATATCCATAACTATCTCTAGGGAGTGAAAAATAGAAATACAGAGGTCTTTACTATTCAAAAAAGAAATAACTAAAGTCAGATTTTTTTTGAGCAAATGATCAGATCATTACCAAGAATGCGTCATGTCCATTTAAGTGATCTTCATTGAAGTACTTTACCACCACATACTTAGAAGGTGAAAAAATTCTCTCACCAATCATCCCCTTATATAATGGTCCCGAATCACCTTTGTGCAAAAGGTTCTCCAAATTGTTGGTGCAACCGATCACATATCGAAAAGAATATTCCATAAAAACTGTGAAAAAAAAAAAATTAAAGCACTCAATTGAAAAAGATTATCATAATACAAAATCAATCCAGAATAAAAGTGCATTTAAAAGAATGAAACAATAAAAATCACATATACTTAAATAGAACCTAGAATCACAAAAATAAAAAAATAAAAAAAATGTATGCACTTTGGGATGAATGTGGTCATCCCTCAAAGAAGAATAGTTACTAACACTATACACATGCCTCATTAGCCCTACATCAATGTGACGTGTGCGTGATCGATTGCATTTATCAGATGGGACCCATAGTTATGTGGCATGTTGGGAAACATGTCACCGTGCACACCAATGCAACGCAAGTCGAGGGATTTCGGCCCTTTTGAAAAAGTGAAACTTGGTACAATTATAAGTTTAGCATTGTGGAGGAAATTTCAGCTCTTTTGATTGACCTTTTCTTGCCACTATCAACTTTATATACTCATCCCTAGCTAGGTTTAATTTTCTACAATACAGATGGCAAGCACTTCCAATCCGAACCCATGCAGATAGATTAATGGTTTGACCAACTATACAAAGATTGAACTAAAAATTTGATCCTAATTGGTCAATTGGAATTTTTTTTTATCCTTAAAGCCGTGTATACATAGACTGATGTAATATGTTGTTTCATTAGCGTATATTTGTTCCCCATATGTTAAAGGTACAGGATTTTCCTGACAAAGATATTTTTGGTATATGGAGCTATTCAAAAAGGTCCCATCATAACAATAATGACTTGGATAGGTAGCAAATTTGTCTTAAAATACTAGATAGTGAAGTCAAGATTTAAATCCATAGATTTATCAATTTTCTTTTCTCAATATCTTTGTTTCCTTCATTACCTATTTTTTTAAAAGGTAAATACACACACACACTACATGGGTTCTCGAACCCATGACCTTAGAGTTGAAACACACAATGTCTATCATTGAGCCATGAGTAAAGACACGTTCCTTCACTAACAGTTACCTCACTTTTTCAACAATTGATGACTCTTAGAAATAGAACAACTGTCCAAATTGTGGGTTGCCGGCAATCAAGCTAAGTTAAAAGAACAATTCATATTTGGTAGTTAATAAATTCAAGTAGTTGGTCTTTCCTAACTTGATATTACTAAATATAAATTTAAGGTAATGTGTCTACCATATTTAATTCCCCTAATCTACTATCGTACAAAGAAATCATCTCCTTCAAGCAAGAATCTATTTTCATTCCAAATAACTAGCCTAAAACATGCTTATGGCTTCTGGGTATAAGTCTTTCCTTTCGTATTAACTCTATCTTAAATTTCACATTTTTCAATAAAGGACAACTTCACTCAACTTAACTCCACTTTCTAAAATAAAGAAAAAAAAAATTTAAAAGATTCTTAGTATTGCTAGATTCCGAAAAACAGGGAAACCTTTTGCTAAGGAGACTCCCTTTATTACTAAAAGAAAAATGAATGCATATAGTGTGTAGGTGTTGCATACATAACTGGTTGTGTATATTTTTATATACACTTAAAGATTAGTTGCATACACTGGCAAGATTTTGCATATTCCCAAGTAAAGCTTTTTTTTTTTTTTTTTTTTTTTTTTAAATCTTGATAACATTGGGCACACATGTGACCACACGGGATCCACTTTGGGCAATCTAGAGATTGGTTGTATCAATTCCCTTCAGTTTTGGAAAGAACTCTCACTTTAAATTGATAATTAGTCATAAGCTATTGTATCCATCTCGGTACCACATCTTCTTTAGCTTTGGCTACTGTTGATGCATGCATTATGGTCACACATGTAGTCCCCTGCTTAGGCGATTACTCATATATTTAGATTTATGTACTTGAACCTTAGGCATGTGTTTGGGTTAGAGTATGTAGCCCATAAGTCGATGTAGTAATTGCCCTAATTATAATAAAAGAGTGGCGAGGGTGTGAGCAGCATTCCAAGCTCTCTCCTCTCCTCTTCTTTTTCCTCTCAGCTTTCTTCCTTTCTTCTTCTCTTTCTCCATCACAAATTACATGGTATCAGGGCATAAGTTATCTAATTTCTTGCTTCTCTCTCTTTATCAACTTCTCCTTTCTTTTTATTTATTTTTATTTATTTTTCTATTTTTGAGAAATCCAAATGTGCTTGGAGCTGACCTAACCTAATTCCTTTCCCTTATTGTATCACCACTTAGTTGGTGGTCTAATTATATTCAACAAAGGCATAAGGCCCACTTTTATATTCTACTCATGTGATGGGTCAAATTGAGCCATTTCTCATCTACAGTTGGATCTATAGTCAGATTTGAAGCTAGAAATTGTGTATGAAGGTTGTTAATGGTATAGATTGAAGAAAAAGTATACGGATGAAAGCCAGTGATGATTACCTCGTTTCAACACTCGAGGTCTCGGTATCCATCCCCAGTGGGGGTGGCTAACATGGAGTGTGTGTACTGACATGGGTGTGTACTAACAAGCTAACTTAAAAAAAAAAAAAAAAAAAAAAGAGTAATGATTTAGTTGATTATGTTCACAGCCACAAACCCACACACATAGACTTCCACCTGTATAAAATTTGTTGAAAGTTTTACCTAGTGCATGTTAAAAGTTCCTCCATTTGTCAAGATGTATACAAGAGTGAATCAAAGAATAATATTGTTAGGCGGAACACACCAAACAAAACAGAGGGGATTGAACGCACACCATTGGAAACTTTATGGGGCCACATGAGTTTTGTATCAGTTTAATATTTGTTTATGTAGTTTCTATGAGTGGTAATAAGCCTATAAACGGTTTGGATGGCATGTAAACTTCATGATCAGCTCCACAGTTTTCCAAGGTGGACGTTTCCGTTCTCAGTGTTTCATGCGGTAGGGATCTTCCTGATTTTTTGAATTCCGTAATTTTGTAATTTTTAGAAACTTCGAAAGGAGTGGATTTATCACAAGAATATCTGTGGGGCCCACCTAGCTTCCCTTCAGTGGAACTTCCTGTGGTTGATCGGGGGCACAGGAAATTCGTTCCCCCCGCGCCTGTCTCGGTGCGCAACGCGCCTATGCATTCAGTGTCATGCAAATAGATGTCAAACGGCAGAAAAGGGCAGCGGTTAGGCAAATAGATGTCTAACGGCAGGAAAGGGTAGCGGGTTAGGCGGTTATATGGGAAAAGCATATATGTCCGGGATCGTTTGTTTGTACTGAGGCCCACCACTGGGGCCTACTCCAATGATCCAAACCGTCCATCTTGTGGCGCACAAGATTCTGACCAAAATCAATTGTTTTCACACGTTTTCTTGCACGTGTACAGACACGATCCTTGGCACAATGGATGCGTGTGTGCGGCGTTTTCCGAAAACGGAAGCCGTTTTCTTTGCTTCACTGGCGATCCCTGTGAATACTCCTCGGGCTATCTCAGCCGCTCCTCTCAGTAAATCCGAGCCCTTCAAAATAGGTTTTTTCAGCTAGGAGGGAAGCAATGGAATCTTTTCGGTTAGAGGGGAGTGTTGCCCTAGAATAGATCTGAACCCTCTATTGGCTTTCAAATCAATCCTGGTCGTCCAAATAAATCCTACTAAGAAGTCTAGAAACTGTTCATAGAAGCACTAGGGTTTCCAACAGTCGTCGGAGCATTTTCTTGCTAGATATTCTCGCAACCACCATTGAAGCCATCATGGCCGACTCATCTTTGGCCCCCATAAAGATCCAGAGACCCATCTGGTTTGATCAAACGAATCAGATTCCATCGAAACCGGTCCAACAGGATTTCACCATTATTGCACCCGTCTTCTTCTTCGTTTGGCAAGAAACTACACCGTTCATATCAGGGCCCCACACCTTAATCAAAGTCATCCAATAGGTGGGTCTTAACTCCGGATCAGCAACCCCGTGGTTGGATCGTTCTCATGCAATCAAACGAAATCAAGATATTAAGCTATCTTCAACAGTGACACATATGTGGGATCCAAACCGTGTTGCATCTGCTTCTTCACTTTACGAGCATGGTGCATCTAAGTACTCGTCAGGATCGAAATTTTAAACGATGCACAAGAGGTAGCATATCATATGCACGGTTTGGCTTCCACATACACATACAGTGGGCTTGCATACATCGACACATTTGGAAAAGCATGTAAACTGGTCCCCTTTTCTCACCGTCCATAAAGGATAATGGTAATATTGAAGCATACCTTCCTCCTTTTCCATTATCGACATTGGTGGAAGATGGACGTCTGCAGCAAGCCTTCCTCTTCACTCCCGGTGACCTGTAGAAATGAAAAAAACCAAAAAAAAATTAAAAAAAATCTAAGAAATAAAAGAAACGGGTGACATCCTGTTTAACTGTAGGTTAAAAGGAGAATACGTCCGATGCAGGTTTCCGTTTTGAGAAATCTGGGACTGTGGACCTCACCTTTTCTCCAGCAGGTTTTATCAAGCAAATACAAACTTCGTTTGGGAACTTAACTTGCACGTAGGGACAGCGAATTTGAGGACGAAAATCGGGCTTTTGCGTCATATAGACCCAACGTTTGGACGCAAAAAAAACTTGGATGAAAGTAGACCTCATTCGTACGGACTATTTCAGAAATACAAAAATACCCCTACTTTGTACTTACTTTTGCAAAAAAAGATTCACTTTTGCCAAAAGAAAGAAGGGCAATTTCATCTTAAAGTCTAACTTCATAACGTAAGGTTTCGGGAAGTCGCCAAATCACGCTGGGTAAAAGGCTGCGTCTAAAGCTACAATTATTTCAATCTCAAAACGTCGAGATTTCGGGCGGATTTGAACGAACGACGTTCGTTTGGACGAGATGTGGCCCACTAGGATCAACCATCTAGGTGATCTGGACCGTTCATTAGGATTGGAAGGAAAATTCGACCGAGCCCCAAACTTTGCACTTGTTGAAGCACGTGTGCGGAATCACAAATCACAGCTCAAGCAAAGGGTGCGTGCGGTCGTATTTCCGTAAATGTGCCTGCTGCCAGCTGTAGCGATCTGCGTGCTCGCTCCTTTCTCCATCTCAGCCGTCCCTTCAGCGATCATCCCCGCCCCTCGCTGGGTGCCGAAAAAGGAGCGACAGCCGACTGCCAGACGAAAAGCATGCCGGTAGTTTTCCTCTTCGGGTCGTGCAAAGCTGGCGCGATCCGGACTCTCGGTCGTGTCTGAAAGACCAATCCGGTGCGTTGGATGTAGGGCAACGATGGTATTAGCTGTTGGGGCAGCAAGGTTTCCAAAACGTTTCCCATCTCGCGAGAAAGACTCCGCGGCGGAGAAAATCTCGCGAGACGATTGCATCTCGATCAGGGACAGGATTAGTGGGCCCCACGCTGATCAGTGACCAGCTCCGATCCAGCTTGGATGACCATCTTAGACCATGGATGGAAACCTGCCATGCACGACGCCTTCATCTTCCCCGTCCGACTAGAAAACCCATCATGATGAAGTGTGGCCTAGCATTTTACTGCTTTTGGTTTATGAACTAAAAAACCTGTGTGCGTTGTGCTATATGGCTTGTTGGGCACGGATCCACTGGCTTAAATTCTGGGTCTTGGGTAGTAGTATAAACTAAGTTTGGCATATTATTCAACTCATTGTTGCCAAGCAAGTGTTAAATAATGCACTACTAAAAAATCGCAATGATGCGATTATTTCCTTTCTTGATGGAAACAATACTTGTTTTGATTAACTATCCGCACCTGTTGGAGTTTATCCCTTTTTTAAAAAAAAAAAAAAAAAAAATTTAATTTGCTGTTTCATTCCGTAATTCCACACACAGACACAAAAACACATGCTGCATGGGCATGCGCTCAAGCACTGACATGCACGTTCCTTTCATTAGTAATGCGACTTTTCTGGTCTACAAATTTAACAACTCTGGTTTTGAGTGAGTTGGATGGCCAACACTCAAAATTACTAAAAAGTATAGATACGTGCTTTGATTAACTATCTATACCCACTGGACTTTATCCCTTAACATTCTTTTGATTGTTGTTTCATTCGGTAATGCACTAATGCCACACACCCAAACACAAAAACACATGCTGCAGGTGCATGCACACAAGCACCCACAAACGCGGTCCTTGCATTAGTTAATGAGCCACACCACACATCTCACAGAAGTGCACTGCACATAGAGGTGGGCATTTCATACACGATCCGGCGGATCCGACCCGATCAGACCCGATCAGACCCGATTCGAACAGAACCGGCGGTCAGGATCTGTTAGGATCGGGTAGTAGCATCCAGATCCGATTCTTTTTCAGGTCGGATACGGATACACCCCGTTCCGACCCGACCCGATCCGGAATCTGATCCGAATGGATCCGACTCGCACCGACCCGACCCGATCCGTATAGCTTTTATATATATATATATATATATATATATATATATATATATATATATATATATATAGGTTTTTTTTTTTTTTTTTACTTTTACAGTTTTACCCGAAGTGTTTTTTTACCCTACCCAAATAGCTCCTCTCACCGTCGCGCCGAACCCTAATCCCCAAATCCTATTCATCTTCTCTACCCTACCCGAGTACCCGCACCTAAAGATCTCGAATACCCAGCTTGTTTTTACCCTACCCTGTCCCTACCCGCACTCGAAGAAGCTTCGCCGCGCCAGATCCGGAATCCCCAACCCCAAATCGTCCCGATCCCGATCTCTACCCGAAGATCTCGATCCCGTCGTCCTGATCCCAATCTCTACCCGAAGTTCAGAGTCTTCACTCTCACTCTTCACCCCACAGCCCGGCACACCACTCCCGATCTCGATCAGGTAGGACCCACTCGGCCAATCCATTTTTATTTTTTATTTTTAAATTTTAAGAGCTCAAATCTCATGGTGGCCAAGCCACCTATTACACGGAATAGCCGGTTGGCCATGGCCAGCCATGGCCTGCTGCCCGCTGTACGAGTGTACGGTCGTGATCCAAACTTGTTATTGTTTAATGTTCCTGTCTTCTCTCTTTAATGTTATTGTTTTAATTTCCTGTTTGTTGTGTTTCCTTTGGTATCAGTATATAGTTCTGATGGAATTTGGTGTTTGAGCCAAACCCATGTAGCTAGTTGTCGTGGAGAGGCTTTCTTTAAGAGTTGGAAGGTTGGTTTCTTCTTGTTTAATAAGGTGGTGAGTCCTTTGTGAATTAGGTTTTTTTTTTTTTGAAAGTTCAGTTAGACATGAAGAGTTTGCACATGGTATAAATGACAAACCTTGTAGTTATATTAGGTTGTTATATATTATTATTATTATTTTTTGGATTCAGGATTTTTGAGGATTTGAGTTTTAGATTTTGAAATCCTAACCCATATATATATGTGTGTGTGTGTGTGTGTGTGTGTGTGTGTGTGTGTGTGTGCAGGAGTAGTTGTATGTACTTACCACCCATTATAGAAATCGAGGACTCTTTTGGTTGCTTTAACGTCTGCTGTGGAGTTGGTAAAAGGGATACACCATAAAGCTCATACATTTATCCCTATCAAACCCCGTTGGTAAAAGGGAATAATCATGATTGGATAATCACAGCCATAAATTTTAAGAACATGGTAAATGGATGGCAGTGATCTTAACTTCCATTTTCACAAGTTGTGAACTTAACCAATTGGAACAGTTGGTGATCGTCGAATCAGAATGGCATTGGAGCCATTGGAAATTTGCAATCAAAGGTGGGCCATTCTTGTCTAAGACCACCTTGATCATATGATGGCCCACTTATATAAATTTTTGTCACACCTATTGAACGGCCAAGATCTGGCACAAAAGTGAGTGAGTTGAGCTTAGGCCTATTTGATTAGGCCTGTCATGGGTCCAAACTGGGTTTAAGCCTGCAATTTTGTGTGGGGGCTTGGCTTTCCTGGCTGGATGCTGACTTTTGGGCCTGAAAGGAATAAATGGACCAGACATGGCCCTAGATTCCACAACATTTTTTTTAATGAAGAGACCTGATGGTCCTAAATTTCAGGCCCAAAAAAATCCAAGATTAAACAAGACATATGATCATCTTGGTCAGCTCATGCGTATAGTATAAAGGTTCTTTTAGGAGCTTGCAATGGGAAATGAAATTAAAGGTAAATGAATTGGGAGTAAATGACTTACTCAGTTGTGTTTGGACAAGAGTAAATGAAATACATTTGAAATTCAAATAGTCTAGAATGCATTAGAACTTTTCAATATATTCAAAGGAACATATGTGATATCCCAAAGCAGCTTTAATATCCCAAATTATTGTACATATGTGATATTTAATAGAGTGATTGTAATAAGCCCATTGAAATATATACCTTAGCAAAGAAAGAGAAAATTTCGAGCCTTGGGTTAGCAACAAATATAAGGATCACAACCAAGCAAATTGCTAATGTTTTTTTACTGTTCATCTAAACAGTTTAGATGACTTTATTAGTGTTATTTTAGTGATGTAACCGATGATTGAATTGTTTTGAAGTATCATCAGTGTAATCTGTGTTTACAGTGGACATTCACCCCCATTTACTTCCAAATTTCTCTTCTAATAGAGGATTTCATTTAAAGGTCTATTTACTCCCAATTCTTTTCATTTTCATGCATTTACTCCTATCCAAATGCTCCTCAAAAGTGATTTACCTCCATGTACTCCCAATTCCTCTAATTTACCTTCATTTACTCTCATCCTTACAGCCCCTTAAGGTGCATATCATTGTATTGTGCCTTGTGTTCCTAAAACATTAATCTCTACCATCCATAATGTCCAACCCACTTTGCATGAGCCACATATAAATCCAAAATTCTGTTTTTGTTTTGAATGATTGATTTCTTCCAGAATGTTGAAATGTAAAAGGTTAAACAGAAAGACGCCCCTATGGTAACTTAGAAATGCATATTAAACATTTTTTTTATAAGGATATACCTCATGGAACCTTTTAAAAAGAAGTTTTCAACAAGCTACCTCGTTAATTCAAGTAGTTATCATCCTAGTACCTTCTGTTAGATTTTTAATAGGAAGTTGGGGATAGGTAGTGCAAACAAGTTTGGATTTCATATCCTGTAGAACACTCTCCACAGATTGTATGGTCAAATTCCTGATCTGCTGATTATATCCTGTAGAACACTCTCCACAGCTTGCAAGACCCACCTACTGTGGATCATTTGGTCTTCTTTTCAAAGCTTGCTTCTCCTACAACTCCTTCCCTTCCAAACGTTTGCATGAAAACTCTCTCTCTCTTTGTTTTTTTTTTTTTTTTTTTTTTTTTTTTTTTTTTTGGTTTTTCGTGGAAGCACATCATATGGGTTGTATTCTAGTCAATGGCATCTCAGGTTTTTGCTTGTTGAATTTCTCCTTGAATTTTATGTTGTTGGTCACTAAAATTGAATTATGGCTATGGCAATTACCTATTTAATTCTAGATTATGAAATATCTATTAGAGTTGCAGTGTAGTTGATATATCTAAAAACTAGCTTTGAATGTTTTAAGTTATAGCTGAGGTAAAGTGAGAGCAATGATTGTAGTTGATATATCTGAAAACTAGCTTTGAATATTTTATCTTGTCATGTTTCTTAATATGTATTACATTTTTTCTTCTTAAATTATTATTGTAACTTGTTAGTTTATAGTTGTGACTTGTGATTGTTATTCGTAAGTTAGATAATTAGTTACCCGTTTGAGGATTTCTATGTGGCCATGCATAGATATGGTGTGTTTTTGGTGGCATAGAAATCGCTCAAATTGTCTCATTTTTGGACAGTTTAAGGTTAAATGGATAGTATGCTTTCATATAATTTGTTTAAATGTTCATGCCTGATCCGCGGTCCATTCCCTTGTTTCTCTCTGGATATGTTTCTTTCGTTTCGTATCCAATGTCAAATATCTTTACATTGCTTTAGATATTTGGCATTAGAATGTATCGTAAGATCAACTTATCTGGAGAGGCACGGGGAGATATTGCCAGATTTTCGTCGTGGACGTTTAAATGAGAATATGAAAGTATTACAATCTATCCAATCTTGGATGGGTAATTAATTTATGATTTAATTGTTACTTGTAAGTTAGATAATTAGTTACCCGTTTGAGGATTTCTATGTAGCCATACATAGATATAGTGTGTTTTTGGTAGCATAGAAATCGCTCAAATTGTCCCTTTTTGGACAGTTCAAGGTTAGATGGATAGTATGCTTTCATATAACCTATTTAAATGTTCATGCCTGATTCGCGGTACATCTCCTCGTTTCTCTCTGGATATGTTTCTTTCGTTTCGTATCCAATGTCAAATATCTTTACATTGCTTTAGATATTTGGCATCGGAATGTAACGTAAGATTAACTTATCTGGAGAGGCATGGGGAGATGCTCCTGGATTTTCGGCGTGAACGTTTAAATGGGAATATGAAAGTATTACAATCTATCCAACCTTGGATGGGTAACTAATTTAGGATTTAGTATAACTCTGTTAGCATTATATTGTTAATGCTAATATGATTTAGTATATTTCAACTATCAGATGGAAAGCGAGGGTCTTTCCAATACCCTGTCCCCGACCCCTGGTGGTCGATCAATTATATCACCGGTGATCCTTGAAGATGAAAGATTAGGTGTTGAACATAAAGAGGTGCTCATCGACGTGGTTGATACTAGTACCACACAGTCACATGTCGCGGGAAATACGAAAAAGAGGTCGGCAGTGTGGGAAGATTTTGAAGAAGTAACCCTGAAGAACGGCCAAGTCAAGATAAAATGCAAGCATTGCAAGAGTCAGTACGCTAAGCAAGCAGATGGTTCGACTACAACATTGAAGAAACATCTAGCAAAGTGTCTTAAAAAATTGAGAAGGTGGCTAAGGCAACAAACACTTTCATTTTCGCAATCTACAGGGGGTCCGTCAGTGTCCATCTATAAGTATGAGAAAGAGTTGGTAAATGAGTGGACGGCGAAGTTAATTATTTCAAATGAAAGACCATTTCAGATGGTAGAGAGTCCTACTTTTGTTGGACTAGCCAAATGCCTTAACCCCAAATACAAGAAGGTCTCTCGTACAATAATCAAGAGGATGTGTATGAAGATGTATGAAGGCGAGAAGGTCAAGTTGAAATGAGAGTTGGCCACGATTTCCCGAATTAGCCTGACATCAGATTTGTGGACGACATCCAATCAACGAAAGGGGTATATGTCCCTAACTGCTCACTACGTTGATGCCGAATGAAGGCTTTGTAAGAGAATAATAAACTTCCGTTATCTTGCGCCTCCTCATAGTGGTTTGATGATTTCAGACAGCATACACAGATGTCTAATGGAGTGGGGAATTGAGAAAAAGATCTCGACAATTACACTAGACAATGCGTCCGCAAATGATAGCATGATAATGAATTTGCACAACCAGTTTAAGGCCACCGGTGACTTATATTTTGGTGGAAAGATATTTCATGTTAGATGTTGTGCCCACATCCTAAACTTGATTGTACAAGAAGGCCTTAAAACAATCGATCCCACGATCGAAAACATAAGAGAGAATGTGAAGTACATACGGGGGTCACCTTCACGATTACATGCATGGAATGAGATCGTGAAGCGGTTGAATTTGTCAACTCAGAGAAACGATGAAGTTGGATGTCACGACACGTTGGAATTCAACTTTTGATATGTTAGATTCAGCGATAGATTTGAGACCTGCCTTCTCTCACTATACAGAGCATGATAATGCGTATATTTGGCTGCCTTCTGAAGATGATTGGTTAAGAGTTGTATCAGTTCGTAACTTCCTTTCTGTTTTCAAGTATCCAACAACAAATATATTTTTTCTTGAACTTTGGAAGGTGAAAGATGCCTTGCGCAAAAGCAGTAGTGGACAAGACTTTTTACAATTCATGACCATGGGTATGCAAGTAAAGTTTGATAAGTATTGGTCTGAGTGTAGTCTGGTAATGGGTGTTGCGGTCATTCTTTATCCCCGGTATAAGATGTTTATGATTAGCTTCATATGTAATAGGTTGTATGGTGTGATGGGTGTTGCTGAGGTTGAAAAGATTTCTGGTGCAGTCAGTGAATTATACAATTTGTATGCGTGTGCCGCAAAAGAACAATCTCCTCCTGTGGGTTCTAGTTCTGCTGTTGATGAATTACAAGAAGACACAACAGATGATTTCATGTCTTACTATACACAGCTGAAAGGGACTCAAGTACAGATACATAGATCAGAACTTGAAGAGTATCTCAAGGAGGATATTCTAGTTCTAAACAAAGGTGAAGATTTTGATGTTTTGGAGTGGTGGAGGTCGAGATCTAGTAAGTTGCAGTACCCTGTGCTCTCGTTAATGGCACGTGACATATTATCAATTCCAATTTCAACCGTGGCTTCAGAATCCGCTTTCAGTACGGGAAGTAGGGTCGTAAGAAAGTATAGAAGCTCACTTACACCTGAATCGGTTGAAGCGCTCATTTGTACCCAGGATTGGCTGCATCCGATGTGGGGGAAAGAGACCTCTATTGATGAGGAGTTCGATGAAGAGGAGAGTGACAAGATTGAAGAGACAGTGCCTGCAGCTGCAATATGATTTTGATGCCTTCTAATTTTGTTATATCATGTTATTTGTAATTTTGTTAAAACAGTTACATTGAAGTTTTATGGTTATGTTTTATGGGTGGATGGATATTTCTCTTTTTTTATTAGTAATATTTAATTAGATAATGTTGTTTAATTCTCTTATTATATTATTAGGTACTTGCGTTCATTCATAACTTTAATATCTTTTTTTTTTCCTAAGCTAACCAGATATACACTAGATATGTCATCGGAAGATGATGCATCGGCGGATATTTGGGATTATGGAGTCCAAACCTACTCCCAGGATGGAAAGATAAAGTTGAAATATAAGCTTTGTGGAAAACAGTTTGTCAACAAATAAATCGACTCAAATTACATTTGTCTTGTCGAGGAGGAGACGCTGCACCTTGTAGAAAAGCTTCTCAGGAGGTCCGAGATTTATTTGGAGTCATTCTTGATTCTAATACAAAGACTTCCTACACCCCTCACCCTGCAACTACAACCAATACTACTAACCAAAGAATATATAGAAGTAGGCCTGTTATAAATAAAGAAGGGTTTAGCAGAGGAACTGCAACTGCCTCTAGCTCTAGTTTCAGGCCTTCCACAACCACAATTAGTAGAGAAGAAGAACAAGAGAGAATTTTAAGGGAGCAAGAAGAACGGGATTTTAAAGAGGCCGTCAAAGAAAGCATGCAAATGACATACAGATCAAGAAGTACCAGACAACAACATCCACCTCTGAGACAACATGATGCTGAAGCAGGCACAAGTAAACCATCAAAGTTTGTTAAAAGTCTTGCAGCATGTTATAGGCTATTGGGAATGCCATACAAATCGGATCATAAAAAGCGTCTGAAAAAAGTTCTTGCATCTATGAATGAGGACGATGGGAAGAGATCCCCACCATCCGATTCAGCAGAGGTGAACGACCATTTGTTGGACACATCCAGCTCGGAGTCGCCCAAGAGTTCTCCTGCAGTTGAATCTGTAAAAAGAGAACCGAAGGATGAATCTGGCGACGAAGATGGAGGTGGAGGAGGGGGTTACTATCACAGACAAGGTTCATATAGTTACATGCCACAAAGGCATTCATCATATAGAGGATATTGAATGTATGAAAGTTTTACCTAATCTATATGTTAGTATATTCATGTTAGGTTTTTTTACTTTTGATTTTGGACATGATGTTGGACATGGTTTATGTCAGTATGTTCATGTTACTTAATCTTTTTCTTTTTCTTTTTTTCTTTATTATTTTTTAAATTTTAGCTTAAAGTATGTTTGGTACCAAATTTCATGAAAATCTGCACCAAATTAGACTGATTAGTCATGAAATTTCATGGTATTTGCCGCAACCATAACAATTTTTTATCCATACAACTTCTTAACATCTTGGTTGCACTAAATATCATGTCTAATGTGGCACAAAATATCATGATATTTTCATAAAATAATGGTGTAATCTAACACATTGTCTCAATAACTTTTGTTTTGTGGACTATTGATGGTGATTTTCAAGGTAGCCAATCATGGGATATATATGCAATGCGCATTCCTCTTTTTCCTCCAAAATTTGAGTGTCCCATTTTGTTTGTTAATCATCTTTTGAATTGAAATGTAGATAGACTATGTTTTATGAACTCAATGATTAGATTTGTATAAATTATTCTTTCAAGAGTTTTTTAAGCTATTCAGAGGTGATTAATTGGTTTGGGAGCTTAAATATGATGCAAGAGTTCTTATTCTCTGGAGTTACAGGACTTTTGACTGATGAATTGAAGAACTTCTTGAAGTTGAATCTTCCAAAAATCAAGGAAGAAAAGAAGCCTAAGTTCAGTCTGGGTGTCGCAGAGCCTAAAATTGGATCTCAGGTTTCTGAACTGACCAAAATCCCTTGCCAAAGCAATGAGTTTGTCCTGGAAATCTTCCGTGGTGTTCGGTTGCATTTCGAGAGGTTTATCAAGGACCTTAAGGTTGCATAGTTGCATTTGAGTTTGTTTGTGGAAGGGATTATCCATGTGTACTTCTAAAGTAACTACTGTTTTTTTTTCCCTATCTGTTTATAGCAAGCAAACTTAGAAAAGGCTCAGCTGGATTTGGGGCATAGTTAAAGTCGAGCAAAGGTCAAGTTCAATGTTAATCGACTTGACAATATGGTTATTCAGGCCATTTTCCTTCTTGATACTCTTGACAAAGATATCAATTCCTTCTCCATGAGAGTCAGGTTTGTTGACATTCTTTTTTGAAAGATATTTTAGATTCTTTTTCCTTATATTATATCAAAGCATTTTTTTGGGTCTAACTTTCATTTCGTTAGAGAAAAGGAAACATGTTAATGTTAATCATTTACTGGACCATAATTTTCTCATCGATAATGTAGCCTGTTTATACACTTTGAGTTGGATTTTTATGTTGTTAATGTCGGAGTGGAACTAGTGAAAACATTTTTTTATTAAAACAAATTTTTTGATATTCACGTCTTCTTCAATCATGTCCTGTTTACACAGGAGAAAACATTTTATATCTTCAAAAAAGAAGAAGAAAACACTTTACGCAGAACGGCCCACATGAAGCTAGTTGCCAGTTTTTAGGTAGTGGCTATTGATCTGTAGGATTTTTGGGCCATCATATTTTCATGATGGGGCAACCCTATTTGATGGATTGAATGTCATGCATACGCCAAGAACGGCCCACATGAAGCTAGTTGCCAGTTTTTACATCTACAACTAGATGGATGTGAGACCTTCTTAAAGGGTATTTCCTTGTAGTAAATGCTCAAAATCCATGATTCTCTAGTTTGATTTTCCTAAAGAAAGAACTGGCAATTTGAAATGTTCATGAGTTTTCAAACTTACGTTGATCATTTACTTATCCTAAATAAGGCCCTGAAAGGTTTACACAAGTAAATAGTTTTTACAGTTCCACTGTTAGAGAGTCTCAATTTTATAATGCTTGGATTTTGAGAAAGTCTTTATAGGAATTTATTTTAATTGTTTTTAGGTAATTAGTAAAGAGTCACACATTTTATAAGCATTTCAAGAACCTAATGACTTGTTTCAAAGTGTGGATTTGAACTTACATGAAATTAAGTGTTTTTGAAATCAGAGCATTGAGGTGGGAGTTAAACAGAGTATGATGATTTTCTTTCCTCTCAAAACTCAAATTCAAAGTCCTCCAATTCCTAGTTATAACGACCCAGAAAACAGTAAATCCCCTAGTCAGCGTAGTAGGTTATGAGAGACAACAACCTTGTGCAACAGAACGTTGTATTTAATGTCTGTATTTGATACTGCCATAATTTATTTATTTTTGAAACATCCATGTTTGAAACTATCTTTGTTTTAACACCTTTGTGCAGAGAATGGTACTCTTGGCACTTCCCTGAACTAGCAAAGATTGTCAATGAAAACTATCTCTATGCCAAAGTTGCAAAATTTGTGGAGAACAAGTCAGAGTTAACTGAGGACAAGCTTCCAGGGTTAGAAGACATTCTTGGTGATGAGGAGAAAGTGAATGAGATTGTTGAAGCAGCTAAAGCATCTATGGGTAGAGTTCATGAAACTAATTTCTTTTGCTAGCTCTATTCAATGTTTGAAGAAGAAAAGAAGAGCTGCAATGGCCCTCTCTCTTCCTCAGATTCAACAAGAAGAAGTGATGTCATATCAAGGTACAAAATCTCTCTCTCTCTCTCTCTCTCTCTCTCTCTCTCTCTCTCCTCTCTCCTCTCCTCTTCTCTCTCTCTCTTCTCTCTCCCCCCCCCCTTCCCTCCCTCCCTCTCTCTTTCTCTCTCCTCTGTTTTTTTTCTTTTCTTTTCTTGGATCGGATCTGAACCTGGGCCAATCCAATCCGACTCGGTTTTCCTGACCGAGTCAGACTCGGTTTGGTCAAGGGCCACATGGATTAGGATCGGATTGGGTCAGAGGACCAGGACTCGGTCCTGGTTTTGACCGAGTTCAGGTAAGGCCATGCAGAACTCGGATCTGGTCGAGTTGGGCCCAATCCGATTCGACTCGGTCCGATGCCCAGCTCTAACTGCACACACAACAAGAAAAGGGGGCTTTAGCCTCAGTTTTGAACTGTAGCTAAAAAGGTTAAAAATCGAGGCTAAAGCCTTTAGCCTCAGTTTTGCCTCAGTTATCCAAACTGAGGTTGAAACCCCCGTGGCTAAAGGCTTTAGCCTCAGTTTTAGCAACCGAGGCTAAAATGACTTTTATAGCCTCGGTTATTCAAGTGAGGCTAAAAGAATCTTTTTAGCTTCAATTTTCTCGAAAGGAGGCTAAAGCAAAATTTTAGCCTCCATTGTTTCCAACCGAGACTAAAATCAATTTTAACCTCAGTTACCTCCAATTGAAGCTAAATCTATTTTTAACCTCGGTTCTCAACAACCAAGGCTAAACCCTTTAACCACGGGAGTTGTAGTCTTAGTTTCGGTAACTGAAATTTTGGTTTCTATTTGGAATAGAAATTTGGTTTTTTTTTAAAAAAAAAAAATAAAATAAAATAAAAAAGAAACATTTAAAGCGCCCATTCAAACATGGTAATATTCCAAATTGAAATTTTAGTTTCTATTTGGAATAGAAATCTGAAAAAATAAAATAAAATAAAATAAATAAAGGGCCCACTCAAACGTGGTAATATTCCATCCAAACAACATATAGGTGAAATGTTATTGCAAAATCCTAGGTGGCTTATTAGCTAGCTTTAAGCGCTTCAATGTTGAATTCTTCCATAGAACTCTTGATATCACATCTTTCCTGCATGTCGGCTGAGCTACTAGGGAGATGAAGCGCATCTGAAACCCCCAAAGAAGTCTTGGCTTCATCCCCATCATCAGAAGAAAACTCGGGTGACAAGTGATGCCTAGACAGAAAGCAATGTATCTCAGAAAATTTACTACAAAACTGAGATATATCATTATTTTCAAAAAGAAGCAAGAAGCAATGAGTTGTTACCTTATGAGGAACCCGGATTCTTCATGGGAACTGACATGTGGTGAGGTAAACACAACTGGTAGGGACGCAACAAAACTAAGTGATGCGAAGCTTTTCGTGATATGCACAGACTTATCTGGCTTTAATAGGAGACAAATTATTGATGTAATTGAAGACAGGTGAATCCTGCAATCAAAAAAACCTATTAGAGACTGAAACTTCACAACACAAGGAAAAAGGCAATAAAATCAATGACATATGAAAGGAGGGCTGTTATATAAATATGTACATTGGTGGATAGTGGTTGCCAACAAAAATATATGCATGATAATCACCTGGCAGTGGAAAAAACACAAGTTGAGATAATCCCCTCTAATATTATATATATTATATATATATATATTTGATGCTTTCATCATCTTTTCTGTTGTTTGCAAGGAACTTGTAGCATAATGGTGCGACGATAGATTGAAATGAGTTTGCTCACGCACTTACAAGCTTTCTCAATTATAAACGGCCCAACGAATAACAAGCATTACCAAAAAATGTGTCCAAGAAAAGGATCCACTGCCAATATCCCCCAATGTCACACATGAGTCAGACACCAAATAAGTAGTCATTCTGTACCTTACTGTGAGCAGATCCTGCATAAGACGTATCAAACTCAGAAGAATCCAAAAAATCTTAATAATATATGATATAGAAAGTGTATAAATAAGGAATGGTCCCAGACCTCAATGGACAATGAGTTACCATCCTTCCCACGTGCCAACGGGTCCAAGTGCCTACAGAACCCAAACCTTCCCAAAGGTGCATGCCAGTTGAAGATTGTCTGGTTTAGAAGCCAGCCAATGCATGAAAGAGAGGCTGACAAAAGCATTAACACAACAGATATCACATGCCTACATGTTAGTATGAAGAAAAACTTCATAGTTACTAAGATAATGATCCCAGCCCTGAAAAAACAACTCGAATTGTCCCAAGCATATCAACATAAGCAAATGTAGAAATACAAATGCTAGGAAACAAATATCCTCATGAATATATTGACCTAGAGAATTCAAAGTATGTAAGAAAATTCCAATATTCAATGTAGAAGTGGTAAATAACCAAAAAAATAAACCTAAAGACAGTAAGGACCATGCATAATACAAGAGTTGAATAACCATGTGTACCTAAGTACCGTTCATGCTGATCAAATAAAAGAGGCTGGTATTAATGATTTCTTAACAATTTAAAGACTGCACATTATGGATATGATGTGCTTAAACAACTTTACGAATAGAAGATTCACAAATTACAATAGAAACCCTATAAATGTACTATGTGTTACTAACATTGAATAAGCCTCATTTGTCAAAGAAAAATGGCCCTTAGATTGACCTCCACCGATGTAGCTAAACAGATTCACAGGAACAAAATAAATATCAGCATAGCTCGCTTAAAAAAAAACACAAAACACAATCTTGCATACTGAATTGCATAGAAAATAAAACAATTACTTCATTCAAAATGGCTGACATACACTGTACCAGAGCATTTGCCTTGCCAAGCCGCATCTTTTGTTTTCTCATTTTCCAACATTTCTATAACACCTCTTCCAAGCCCAAACCTTGGTAGTTCAGTCTGCCAACCCTCCCTTTTAGATTTATCACCAGACTGTAGCTTCTCCACAACCTGAGCGAACATGAGGGGAGAAACAGTGATGGAAAAAAGGACACTTTTCTTTATCTATGAGACTTGAATGAATATCTGAGAAAAAGCAAATACAGAAAAACAAAAAGGCAAAAAGGCTCCCAAACATAATCAAAGTTCAATCATTTACAATAACCACTGATGTTGTAGTCCAATCATCATGGTCGCCATCTTAGCTGTTCTCCCAATAATTTGGGGTTGGCTTTAAATTTGGAGTGGGAAATGTTTTACAAGCAGCCGCCCACCAGATATCAGCCTTATGCTTTTACCCAGGCACTTGGAATCACCCATGGTAGAGGCTCACAACTCACATGCCAATGCAGTTCCACCCAGTTTTGGCCCCCACTACAACTATTACATGCATGCCTCGAGAGGCAAGCAAGGAAAGTAGGTCATGGAGGGATAATTGCAAGGCAAGCCACTAACCATGAAGCATGTGCGCATGTTGATTATAGTACATTCTCACTGACCCAGATTTGCTTAATACGGCAGACCTCATCAGGTCCATGTTGCAGACTCTCAGCCTGTAGAAATTGATAAAAACCAAGATGAGGTAGGGGAAATAAACTTATACATTGTAACATAAGACTTTTATCCTATGAAAGACAATGCATCATAAGATATTCATTCTTCAAAAGCAATTGATATGACCTTCTTTTTCTGATCCAAGCTATGCTTTTCACAATAAGCCTTGTGCTGAAAAAACTTGCCTCCACCAGTCTTCACATCCATGTGCAGGCCAACACGTTTAGCACAAGTAGGATGAAGTGCAGTTTGACAGTCATCATGATTACACTGCAAGACAGTTGAAGGTAGGGTGAAGCAAAGCAAACAACATAAAGTCTACCTCTCATTTTTGGAGTCAAACCTACAGAATTTTAAAGAAGAAAACAAATGATTAAGCAAGCCAAACTTTTATGCAGACACCGTGTTTGCGACAGTAAATGCAGCAAACAAGCAGGTCTCTTTCCTTTGAAATGGTCTCCTGAGGTGAATCATTTAATACAGTGGAGATATTACATGAGAATGTGTAATGTTTTCAAAGTAAATTAAAAAAAAAAAAACATGAGCAGTTAAAACTTCAAATTAGAACAGTTTTACATACAAGAAACATGGCATATGAAACAAACTTAAAGCATCATAAAAAAGAATCTTTTGGGAAAGCAGCGTTAAGTTTAAAAACACAGTTACCATTCCCCCAACGGGATTTGGTTGTCATGACATCCAAACCGTTCATAAGGTCAATGCCACTGAGATGAACTGAATAAACCAAAAAAATTGCCGCTGAGATGAACTGAATAAACCAAAAAAATTAGGTTGATACAAAACTTTTGTGGCCGTACGAGCTTGGTGGATCCGTGGTTAAAAGATCCATGACTAGACCCGACTCATTCAAATAGCCCCAGCTCGGTGGATCCATGGCTGTGGGACCCACTGTGATTTATGTGTTTTATATCCACTCCCTTATGCCATGAGCCAAAAAATGAAGCAGATCCAAATCTCAGGTGGACCACACCACATTAAAGAGTGGTGATTGAACACCCACCGTTAAAAACTTCCTGCGGCCACAAAAGTTTTGGGTCATGCTGATATCAGTATTTTCCCCTCATTTAGATCTGTATGACCTTATCAACAGGTTGGATGGCGAATAAACATTACGGTGGGCCACAGAAAGTTTTTAACGGTGGGCACTCAATCACCACTATTTCCTTTCATGTGTTCCACCTGAGATATGGATCTGCTTCATTTTTTATCCCATGGTAATAAATGATCTGGAAAAACGGATGGATGAAATGGATATACAATATATACATCAAAGTGGGCCCCACAGTCACGGTCTGACCGAATTAGTTGTTACCCTCGACCTGATCGAATCCGCCGGCGTTAGTTAGTTAATCAGAACCGGAAGAACCGGTCCAAGGTTAACTTGTAAGCTCCACTGCACATATATCCTCCGGTCGATGTGGGCCCCATGTGGGACCGACCAACCACAAAACAAATTGAGCGGACATCCAAACGAGGCTCAAAATCCAAATACAAATAGAATAGAGAATTCATTCTTTATTCCTTCACTCACATTAAAGAAAGAGAATAGAGGGGGAAAAAAATACAAGAACCATGGCCAAGCTCCAATCTCTCTTTGTAATTGCTCTACTATGCTTCATCTCAGTTGTTGCTGTTGTTGTCCATGCCCACACCCCGAAGGAATTCACCGTCGAAGGCAGAGTCTATTGTGATATTTGTCGTGCAGGATTCGTGACCACCGTAACTAGAGCTGTACACGAGCAGACTATGGCTCGAGTAGTCGTTCGACTCGACTCGGAATACTCGACTCGTACTCGACTCGCCTGAGTTAGAGCCGAGTACGAACGGGTTTTCACTGCTCGTTTAGATTACGAGTAGAGTACGAGTCTATCGGTACTCGACTCAGTACTCGACTCGTACAAGTGTATATAACTGCCCAAAAAAAAACCCTACCCCACACCCGTCATTTTCCATTCTAGCACTCGCTCGCCCAAACCCTACCCCACCCCACCCGTCCTTTTCAAGCAGCGCCCGACCCTTTCCCTCCTAGCGAGCTTTCAAATCTCTCTCTCTCTCTCTCTCTCTCTCTCTCTCTCTCTCTCTCTCATCTCTCTCTCTCTCTCTCTCTCTCTTAGAGCTCGTCCGGGCCGTCCCTCTTCTTCCCTCTCTCTCTCACTCACCCCTGTCCCCTGTCCGGCGGTGCTAGACCCTGCCGCTCGTCCCTGCGTCATCTCTGGTGCCCCTGTCCGGTGATGGAGCTCGTCCCTGCCACTCGTCCAATGCCTCAGCTCGTCGCTGCCACTTGTCCCGTCGTCCGTTATCGCCCTGCCCTGCATGTAGCTGCCGATCGTCCCTCTTCTACTCGCTTGGTAAGGCCTAGGGTTGGTTTTTTATTTTTTATTGCTAATATATAGTAGAAATTGCTAATATAGTTGTGGGATTAAGATTGTTGGAGGAGGATTGAACGCCCGGTCGGTACAATTGAACTTTCTAGGGCCCATTGTACTGTTTACTTGGCATCCAAGTTTAGGGCCTGTTTGGCCGAGCGAACGCCCAGTCGTCCACCATTAAAAACTTTCTAAGGCCCACTGTACTGTTTACTTGCCATCCAATTTTAGGGCCTGTTTGGTCGGGCAGACTGGATGTGATTAGATCCAATTTTAGGGCCTGTTTGGCCGGGCGAACGCCCAGTCGCCCATCATTAAAAACTTTCTAGGGCCCACTATACTGTTTACTTGCCATCCAATTTTAGGGCTTGTTTGGCCGGACAGATTGGATGGGATTAGATTGTATTAGAAGGGATTGGAAGGAGCAATCCCGGGATTGGCTGGGCGTGCCAAACAAGCACGTTGAAATTCTGCCTAGATTAGATTTGGTCAGGTGGAGTAATACCCAGTTGGGTCAGGCTGTGAACTAATTTATTTTAAGAATGGGCCTAAAAATAAACTAGATCTAGATCTTGAGTGAACCATACTATAAAAAATAATGATGATTGAATGCCCACCATTCAAAACTTTGAATGGGTTATTAGCTCATTTTAAGGCATAGGCATAAAAATAAAGTAAATCCAAATCTCATGTCTCATGTGAACCACTTCACAGGAACAGTGGTGAATGGCCATAAAAAACTTTTTTCTGAGCCACAAAAGTTTTGGATCAAGATGATATTTGCATTTTTCCTTGATCCATGCCTATGTGACCTTATCAATAAGTTTGATGGCAAATAAACATTATAGGGATCCTAAGAAGTTTTTAATGGTAAGAGTTAAATGATAATCGTTTCGCCGTGTTTACTAGATTTGGATATGCTTCATTTTTTGACACACATTAAAATGAGAGGGCAAAATATATGGATATACAATACATACATTGAATTGAGGTGACCATGGAGCCCCATGGTCCTAACCGAGAGGGCAAAATATTTGGATATGCTTCATTTTTTTGACACAACATCCATGCCAGTTGTTTTCCCTTGATATCGTGCCCTAAAATAGTTATGTTTTCCATGTTTCTTAATTTACTTTATAAATGACAGTTTACTTGTTACTTTATTAGTGTTAAATGCCACCACTTTAAGATGTCTTTGGCTTTTCATTTGACATTTTGTTATTAGTTAGCTAGATGATATATGTCAATTTCAGCATGCTCTTTTGTTCGCATAGATATGAATTATTTGTATTATTCTAGTTGTAGACTTGTAGTATAGGATAATCAGTTGCCCATTTGAGGATTACTATGTTGCCAGACATAGATTCAGTGTGTTCTTCGATGCATAGAAATTGCTCAAATTGTCCCTTTTTAGACAGTTCAGGGTTAGATAGATTGTAATGTCTTCATTTATTCCAATTTAAATGCATATGCCTGTTCTGGTTTCGTCTCTCATTTTTCTCTCTGGATATATTTCATGTATTTATTTCTGTCATCAAATGTCCACACTTTGTGTTGATGATTGACATGGGAATCAAATACAAGATTAATATATTCTAGAGAGATAAGGGGAGATGCTGCCGGAATTTCGGCGTAGCAATTAAATTGGAAAATGAAGCATTACAATCCATCTAATTTTGAATGGGTGACTAATTTAGACAGTTAAGTAATTATGCCCGTCTAGCGGTCTAGCCATCTAGGACCCTAGGTATAGCTGTATAACATATCGAGAATTTTATTTTATAGATGGTTAGTCAAGACGAATGCCCCAATACCCCTGGAATGGGTGCATCGGTCACATCTCCTCTAATAGTAGAGGGAGACAACACGTCAACCGCATGTAAAGAGAAGAAGAAGAGATCAGCAGTGTGGGATGATTTCAAAGATGTGACAGTTAACGATGTACAGAAGATAAAGTGTAATAACTGCAAAGGGTTATTCAGCAAGATTTTAGGAGGATCTACAACACATCTAATTAGACATTCGAAGATGTGTCCTAAGAAAGCAAGACTCCCTCCTCCCGGCCAACGGACGCTGTCATTTACGAAGTCAGAAGAGGACGACTCCCAAGGCGTAGTGTCCACTCATAAGTTTGACAAGGAGAAGCTGAATGAGTGGTTTGCTAGATTAGTGATTGTGGAAGAAAAACCTTTCAGAATGATTGAAAGTAAAGGGTTTAGGGCTTTCTGTCAATTCCTTAACCCTCAGTCCGAGAATGTCTCCCGCGTCACAGTGCAGAGAGGAAAGCATGAAGATGTACGCAAAGGAGAAGATGAAACTGAAAGAAGTTTTAGCTTCAGTGACCAGAATAGCTTGACTTCTGATTTATGGACGGCGTCCAATAAAAAAAAAGGATACATTTCATTAACCGCTCACTATGTCGATAAGGATTAGAAACTATGCAAGAGATTTTTGAACTTCAAACACCTTCCTCATCAACATACTGGTTTACTTATTTCAGATTGCATCTACAGTTGTCTAAAAGGCTGGGGCATTGAGAAGAAAATTTCAGCAATAACTTTAGATAATGCTTCAGCAAATGACAGTGTTATTTCATGCTTACGTAACCAGTTCAGGGCTACAGGAAATTTATTTTTTGAAAGAAAAATATTCCAGGTTAGATGTTGTGCCCATATTATAAATTTGATTGTACAAGAAGGGCTGAAAGCAATCGACGACACTATAGAGAACATAAGAGAAAGTGTGAAATATATAAGGGGGTCGCCATCGAGACTGAGTGTATGGAATGACATCATCCAACGTTTGAATATGCCATCTAAAAAAACGTTAAATTTGGATGTTTGTACATGTTGGAACTCGACCTATGAAATGTTAGATGCGGCAATGAAATTACAGCTTGCATTTTCCAAATACGCGGCGCATGACAGAACGTATTCTTGGTTACCGAGCACAGATGGTTGGGCCAAAGCACAACAAGTTCACACATTTCTCCAAGTTTTCTATAATTGCACGAAGATTTTTTCTGGGAATCAGTATCCAACCGCGAATCTGTTTCTTCTTCCGTCTTTGAAAGATTAAGATGCTCTGCAGAAAAATGCCAGTGCGGGTCCAGATTTCATACGCCAGATGACAGTTGGTATGAAGACGAAGTTCGATAAATACTGGGACAAACGTCATCTGTTGATGTCCTTGGCAGTTGTTCTTGATCCCCGTTGTAATATGGAATTGGTTAGCTTTATTTTCATGAAGCTTTATTCTACTGAAAGAGCGGCAGCAGAGACGTCTAAGGTTCGTGAAGCCCTTGAAGATCTGTATAAATCGTATGTTAATACTTTACCCGCGGCGGGCGTTGAAGAAAGTAGAGATGTGGATATTTCTGTACCTGGTAATCCAGATGTGCTAAATGAATACATATCATATTTGGCATAAGCACGAATGGGAGTTGATACTAAGGAATCAGAGTTAGAAATGTACCTCAAGGAGCCAATCGTAGTGCGAGCTGAATTTGATGTGTTGGAATGGTGGAAGATGAGGGTTAGTGAATCAAAATACCCTACATTATCTGTGATGGCACGGGACATATTATCAATACCAATTTCAACAGTGCCATCAGAATCCGTATTCAGCACAGGGAGCAGGGTTGTGAGCAAGTATCGAAGCTCACTTTCGCCAAATATAGTTGAAGCGTTAATTTGTACGCAAGATTGGTTGCGCCCGATATGGGAGGAGATATGAATGATGATGATGAAGAAGAGGAGATTGAGATTCATGACGAGTCTCTACCTACCTACAATCAATAATTATTTTCTATTTTTCAATTTTTTTTTTGCTGAATGTTGAATGATTTATAATATTATTTCACTGCAACTGCAAATACGAAAGTATTGGTCCTTTGGAATGTGGTTTGGAAGACTTTGAATCATTGATATTTATTTATATATGCTTGTTCATTTGCTTTTATTTTTGAATTTTGATACATTTATATTGGTTTCTTTTGTTGTTATATCAAGTTCAATTTATTTATCAATATTCTGATTTTTTTATTAAAAATTGAATGTAGAAATGTCGTCATCTGAGCCATCGACAAACATTTGGGACTATGCTTCCTTAGTTGAATCACCGCCACGGTCTGGAAAAATAAAGATTAAGTGTGGTTTGTGTGGCGCAAATTTTGTAAACAAGACTAAGCACTTTCGCCTACACTTGTCATGTCGAGGTGGTGATGCAAAACCATGCCCCAATGCGCCTAAGGATGTCCAATTCTTTTTCAAGCCCTGTTAGATTCGAATAGAAAGCCTTCCACTCCATCCAAACCTTCTGCTTCTGGATCTTGGTACACAAATGACAATCCACAAAAGATGCAGAGGAGGAAGCCAGATTAAAAAGCTTTGGAGAAAGAACAATTCCAAATCACCATAAAACGCAGTATGGAAGATACTTCTAGACTTCAGCGATATTTAAAAATCAAAAACAAATATAATTAATTGAATTCCTTTCTCGTCGAGTACGATAAAAAAAAAAAGAGAATTGAAATTTCTCACTCTCCTAAGTGATTTTATGGATTATATACAATTTTTCAGCGATAAAGTGTTGAAGCAGGGTCGAGTTCTCGTCGAGTGAAGAGTAATTTCTGACTCGTCTCGGGAATTTAGGGCATTGGATGCTACATACAATTCTTCACATAAAGCAAGTTTGAAAAATCTAGTTGAAAGTGTAGAAGAGCACGAAGGAAAATCTCTTCGCCTTCTGACTCAGAGGAAGTGATTAATTTGTATATGAAAAAATAGATAGCAGTTCCGATGGATCAGATGACAATACAGGAACAGGAAAGCACTCATCTTATAGAGGTTATTAGTTATAAATTGTCATTTTGAACAATGTAATGTAATTATGTAAATACGTAATGTAATTATGTAACAATGTAATGTAATCATGTGCAATTTATATATTTTATTGTTTCATTACTCGAAAACCCTACTCGAATTGGGCTCAAATTTAGACTCGGACTTGAACTCGCCTCGAAAACTCGCACTTGGTACTCAATTCGTGTGCTCGTACTCAGACTCGACTCGAAAACTCAGACTCGACTCTACTTGTTTACTACTCGTACTCAGCTCGTACTCGGGCGAGTAGAGTACGAGCAGGGGGTCCCTGCTCGTTGGCCGAGTAGAGTAGAGTACGAGCAGCACTCGGGCGTTAAGAGCCGAGTACGAGTAGGGTGATACTCGACTCGACTCAACTCGTGTACAGCTCTAACCGTAACCGAATATATTCCAGGTAAAACGACCAAGGTGGTCAAGTAAACGGTGAGGATGTGCTTTACTGGTGTGGCCCACCACCTGAATTCAGGATGGGCATGATAGTGAACGGTGTGGATGCATATGTGTCACCATGTAACGCCCTGAAATTTGGGGGTCGTGCATGTACTCGACTCCCAAGTTCCCGGGTATCACTTATAACTAATTTTTTTTACTGTCTCATATTTAATCAGGTTTAAATGCACAGTATGGAACTAATTGAAACATGAATCGCAATCACAACTAGTCTACTGAATTGAAAGAGATCTAGTATATATACAGGTCCAAAAATATAAATAGGTCGCACAAGGCGTTGTCCAACAAAAATACAATAAAGGTTATGTCCACAAGAATGATGCGCCGAGTCTAACACCCAGCGGTCCAAAAGTTCGCCTACTAGACCTATGGAGAACCGCCCATCAACTGGAAGTAGGACAGCTCGTCCTCCTGGGCTCGCGCCTCAAGGTTCCCCATACTCACCGTCACTTGCAACTACTAAAGAGTCTGATTAGTGTTTTAAAACACCGTCCCAGAGTGGGAGTGAATGCTCAACTCAGTGGGTGCTATTAGTCTTAAGTTGTAACAAACATTAATTATAATATGAATTTAATGAAAAACAATCAATCATAAACACCTAACTAATCTTATTAATGCGCATACATGACGAATGATATGATGCATGCCCTCGCCACAACTCTCCCTCGAGTGACTCCATCCAACGATCGTGTATGACCAACACTCCCTCAGAACGACCTCGACTGTCGAGTCGCTACCCTAACTAGTGCGATGCAATGTGGTCATGTTAGCTAAGTTTTTAGTTAAGTCCATTCATCCAGCAGGTTGGGGAATCTGATACACCCCACGTATCAATGCCCTGAACTAGTGGCGAGGCCAAGGCCCCCCAACGTGTGAGGTCGAGACCCCGCGGTCCTTGATTCCGTTGGGTTTCCCATCCCCGACTTCAAGCACATGGGGAGTGCTGAGAGAAAGGGATCGGTTTTAAGTTATAAGTATAAGTTTAGGTTAGGTTATAGGTTAAGGTTTAGGGTTTTGAGTTAGGTTATAGGTTTTGATTTAGGTTATAGGTTTTGGTTTTGGATTTGAGAATGGGTTCGGGTTTAGGTTATAGGTTTTGGTTTTGAGAATGGGTTATGGTTTAGGTTTAGAAAATCGGGTTCATGTTCGGGATTGGGTTTAAGTTTTAGTTTTAGTTTTTTTTTATTTGAGATGGGTTATGGTTTAGGTTTAGGAAATCAGGTTCATGTTCGGGATTGGGTTTAAGTTTTGGTTTTTCAAGTTTAGATTTAGGTTTAGGTTAGGGAGTTGAGATTAGGATTAAGTGTAGGTTTAGATTTAGAGAATTGAGTTTAGGTTATAGGTTTAGGGAAAGGTTAGGTTTAGGTTATAGGTTTTGGGATTTGGGAATAGTTTTGGGTTATAAGTATAGGTTTTGGGATTTGAGAATGGGTTCGAGTTTAGGTTTTGGTTTAGGTTTAGGTTTAGGTTATAGGTTTTTGGATTTGAGAATGGGTTCGGGTTTACGTTATAGGTTTTGGTTTAGGTTTAGGTTATAGGTTTTGGGATTTGAGAATGCGTTCGGGTTTAGGTTTTGGTTATAGGTTTAGGTTTTGGTTTAGGTTTAGGTTTAGGTTTATGTTTAGGTTATAGGTTTTTGGATTTGAGCATGGGTTCGGGTTTAGGTTATAGGTTTTGGTTTTGGTTTAGGTTATAGGTTTTGGGATTTGAGATTGGGTTCGAGTTTATAGGTTTTGGTTTTGGTTTAGGTTATATGTTATAGGTTTTGGTTTAGGTTTAGGTTAAGGTTTAGGTTTTAGTTATAGGTTTTGGGATTTGAGAATGGGTTCGGGTTTAGGTTATAGGTTTTGGTTTTGGTTTTGGTTATAGGTATTGATTTAGGTTATAGGTTATAGGTTTAGGTTATATGTTTCGGTTTAGGTTATAGGTTTTTGGATTTGAGAATGGGTTCGGGTTTAAGTTATAGGTTTTGGTTTTGGGATTTGAAAATGGGTTCGGGTTTAGGTTATAGGTTTTGGTTTTGGTTTAGGTTATAGGTTTTGGTTTTGGTATAGGTTATAGGTTTTGGGATTTGAGAATGGGTTTGGGTTTAGGTTATAGGTTTTGGTTTTGGTTTTAGTTTAGGTTATAGGTTTTGGTTTTGGTTTAGGTTAAGGTTTATGTTTAGGTTATAGGTTTTGGGATTTGAGAATGGGTTCGGGTTTAGGTTATAGGTTTTGATTTTGGTTTTGGTTATAGGTATTGATTTAGGTTATAAGTTATAGGTTTAGGTTATATGTTTAGGTTATAGGTTTTTGGATTTGAGAAAGGGTTCGGGTTTAGGTTATAGGTTTTGGTTTTAGTTTAGGTTATAGGTTTTTGGATTTGAGAATGGGTTCGGGTTTAGGTTATAGGTTATAGGTTTTGGTTTAGGTTTTGGCTAAGGTTTAGGTTATACGTTTTGGGATTTGAGAATGGGTTCGGGTTTAGGTTATAGGTTTTGGTTTTGGTTTAGGTTAAGGTTTAGGTTTATGTTATAGGTTTTGGGATTTGAGAACGGGCTCGGGTTTAGGTTATAGGTTATAGGTTTTGGTTTAGGTTATAGGTTATAGGTTTTGGTTTAGGTTATAGGTTTTGGGATTTGAGAATGGGTTCGGGTTTAGGTTATAGGTTATGGTTTTGGTTTTGGTTTAGGTTATAGGTTTTTGGATTTGAGAATGGCTATGGTTTAGGTTTAGGAAATCGGGTTCATGTTTGGGATTGGGTTTAAGTTTTGGTTTTTAAGTTTAGGTTTAAGTTTAGGTTAGGGAGTTGAGATTAGGATTATGTGTAAATTTAGTTTTAGGGAATTGAGTTTAGGTTATAGGGTTAGGGAAAGGTTAGGTTTAGGTTATAGGTTTTGGGATTTGGGAATAGTTTTAGGTTAGGTTATAGGTTAAGGTTTAGGGATTTGAGTTTAGGTTATAGGTTTTGGTTTAGGTTATAGGTTTTGGTTTTTGGATTTGAGAATGGGTTCGGGTTTAGGTTATAGGTTTTAGTTTTGAGAATGGGTTATGGTTTAGGTTTAGGAAATCGGGTTCATGTTTGGGATTGGGTTTAAGTTTTGGTTATAGGTTTTTGGATTTGAGAATTGGTTATGGTTTAGGTTTAGGAAATCGGGTTCATATTCGGGATTGAGTTTAAGTTTTGGTTTTTAAGTTTAGGTTTAGGTTTAGGTTAGGGAGTTGAGATTAGGATTAGGTGTAGGTTTAGCTTTAGGGAATTGAGTTTAGGTTATAGGTTTAAGGAAAGGTTAGGTTTAGGTTATAGGTTTTGGGATTTGGGAATAGTTTTAGGTTATAAGTATAGGTTTTGGGATTTGAGAATGGGTTCGGGTTTAGGTTTTGGTTATAGGTTTTGGTTTAGCTTTAGGTTATAGGTTTTTGGATTTGAGAATGGGTTCGGGTTTAGGTTATAGGTTTTGTTTTTGGTTTAGGTTATAGGTTTTGGGATTTGAGAATGGGTTCGGGTTTAGGTTTTGGTTATAGGTTTTGGTTTTGGTTTAGGTTTAGGTTTAGGTTTAGGTTATAGGTTTTTGGATTTAAGAATGGGTTCGGGTTTAAGTTATAGGTTTTGGTTTTAGTTTAGGTTATAGGTTTTGGGATTTGAGAATGGGTTCGGGTTTAGGTTATAGGTTTTGGTTTTGGTTTTGGTTATAGGTTATAGGTTTTAGTTTAGGTTTAGGTTAAGGTTTAGGTTTTGGGATTTGAGAATGGGTTCGAGTTTAAGTTATAGGTTTTGGTTTTAGTTTTGGTTATAAGTATTGATTTAGGTTATAGGTTATAGGTTTAGGTTATATGTTTCAGTTTAGGTTATAGGTTTTTGGATTTGAGAATGGGTTCGGGTTTAGGTTATAGGTTTTAGTTTTGGTTTTGGTTTAGGTTATAGGTTTTGGGATTTGAGAATGGGTTCGGGTTTAGGTTATAGGTTTTGGTTTTGATTTAGGTTATAGGTTTTGGTTTTGGTTTAGGTTATAGGTTTTGGGATTTGAGAATGGGTTCGAGTTTGGGTTAAGGGTGTGGTCCCTACAAATACACATATAATACGGCCTGTCTAAATGGTCAGGCCCTTCCAATATCGTACATAGGAAATGGACAGCTTCATCATGATCATAAGAGCGGTTCCCACCTTCCAGGGACCGTCGCTCATCCGGATAGCTCTGACGCACATCCGGGTCTGCTCCATTAATTTCGAACAAATACATAAACACAGCCTGTCCAAATGGTCAGGCCTCTCCAATGTCATCCATAGGAAATGAAAAGCCTCATCATGGTCATAACAGCGGTTCCCACCTTCCAGGGACCCCCGATCATCCGGATAGCTCTAACGCACATCCGGGTTTGCTCCATCAATTTTGAGCAAATACATAAGTACGACTTATCCAAATGGTCAGGCCACTCCAATCATGTGCATTCTTGACAAGATACGTACTAGATGCTTGAATCTGAAATACGCAGCTCCAATCCTCCCACATGCAACATCCACTTGAAAGAATGCGGGTCTGCTCCATCAATTTTTAGGGAATTATGCATGTCCTGCTCATGAGCATGCCTAATATTGCCAATGCATGGGATTCAGCACATACCTTTTCATGATTCAAAGAAGGGAACTCGAGGGTTTTCCTTACCTTCCATTGTATGCTTCCAAGGTGCAGATGGCCCCTGAAACACACATACATCCTAGGAATCACTTCTCAAAACTGCAAACTGTTTTATTTTGAAACTCGTTCATCTCACCTGAAAACCTGTCACATAATGAATAACTGTAACCACAATGATAACTATTGTGAATGCACTATAATGAACAAATTATTATTATTATAGATAACTATAATTACAACATAAATATGAGAAGCTTACTTGCTTAGGTAAACATTTGTTTCACACTTTGCCTGAGTATAAGCCTTGGAATTGTCTGTGCTAACACAAAAGGTTTTGACCATCTCCCCCTTTGATTTATAATTCTCTTTCTCTAAATTAATTTATATTATAGAGATTTCCAAGCTATATTATCTATCACTTGTTTGATCAGCTCAAGACTTATATTGACAATCTTAAGGAAGAAAAGAAGAAATTGAGCGAGGCAACCTAGGAATTGAGCGAGGCAAGGTAGGAATTCAGTGAAGCAACTTAGGAATTGAGCGAGGCAACCTAGGATTTGAGCAAGGGAACCTAAGAATTGAGTGAGGAAAGCTATAAATTGAGCAACGTAACCTATAAATTGAGCGAGGCAACCTAGGAATTGAGCGAGGCATCGTCTAAATTCAGTGAGGCAACGTCTAAATTGAGCGAGGGAAGCTAGAAATTCAGCAAGGAAACCTAGGATTTAAGCAAGGCAACTTAGGAATTGAGCGAGGAAAGTTAGAAATTGAGTGAGGGAAGCTAGAATTTGAGCGATGGAATCTAGAAATTCAGCAAGGCAACCTATAAATTGAACGAGGTAACCTACGAATTGAGAGTGGGAAGCTAGAAATTGAGCGAGATAACCTAGAAATTGAGCGAGGGAACCTAGGAATTGAGCGAGGCAACGTAGAAATTCAGCGAGGCAACCTACGAATTGAGCGAGGGAAGCTAGAAATTGAGGGAGAGAACTTAGAAATTCAGCGAGGCAATGTAGAAATTTAGCAAGGTAACCAACAGATTGAGCGCTAGCAACGAGTAACGGCTTTGAAGCTGCAGCCGTTTTCTTACTGCCTTTATTTGCTCATCCGTTTGCTGGGCTTTTAGTCATTGCTTGCAAAATAGGGAATCTTTCTTTTTTAAAAGAAAATATACCCCTAGTTAAATCATCAACAAAGATGAGAATGACTTTTGTTGAGAGACTATCTATCCTCTCATAGACAGAGGAATAGATAGAAGAGAAAAGATCTCTATATCTTTTCTCATAGATATAATATAGAAGAGAGATCCCTCTCATTTTTTATCAGGATAGAGATCTCTCTTCTTTAAGGGCTTTAGATTCAACGATTTTTAAGAGTAAGATAGAGAAAAGAATTGTTGAGATAATACCTTTCATCCTAATCTCATCTACTGAAAATGGGGCCCCTCTTGATCACCTGAAGAGATTTTTAGGTAGAATTAGCATAATTATGACACCGAGGATTGAGCTGTCAAATGAGATTATCCTCATTCCTCGGCTAGGGTTCTGGAAGATAAGATTTATGTAGTAAAAAAAAAAGTCTTCTGAATTGAGCGAGGGAAGCTAGAAATTGAGCGAGGCAACCTAGGAATTGAGTAAGGCAACCTATGACTTGAGCGAGGCAACGTAGGAATTCAGCAAGGCAACGTAGGATTTAGTGAGGCAACCGAGGGAACCTATGAATTGACGAGGAAAGCTATAAATTGAGCGAGGGAACCTAGAAATTGAGCGAGACAACCTATCAATTGAGCGAGGTAACCTAGGAATTAAGTGAGGGAACCTAGGAATTAAGCGAGGGAACCTAGAAATTGAGCGAGGTAACCTAGAAATTGAGCGACGCAACCTAGAAATTGAGCGAGAGAACCTAAATATTCTACGAGGAAACTTAGGATTTGAGCGAGGCAACCTAGGAATTGAGTGAGGGAACTTAGAAATTGAGCAAGAGAACTTAGAAATTGAGCGAGGGAACCTATAAATTGAGCGAGGCAACCTAGGAATTGAGCGAGGCAACATGGAAATTCAGCGAGGAAACCTACGAATTGAGCTAGGGAAGCTAGAGGAAGCTAGAAATTAAGCGAGGGAAGCTAGAAATTGAGAGAGGGAACCTAGAAATTTAGCGAGGCAACCTATCAATTGAATGAGACAACCTAGGAATTGAGCAAGGGAAGTTAGAAATTGAGCGAGGCAATTGTGTGAGGTACGTCATATAAGGTACGTCAAGTAAGTAATTTTGGCTTAGAAGATATTCTTGTTATATGAATAAAGAAAGAAATGAAAAAAAGAGATAATTTTTTTTATATGCTTATATATACATATTTATATAAATATGTGTTAGAGAAAATATAGGTAAAATAAAATTCTCCTTGTAAATAATAAAAATAAAAAATTGCATAGGGATACAGTTATAGCTACGGTTATAATCTGTAGCCGTAGATCAGATCAGTGACTTGCGGTGGAATCATAAGATCCGCGATTAATCACCGATCAAGACAGAGACTTGCGGTGGAATCGCGGGATCCGTGATTGATCGCCGAGATCTATGGCTACGGATTCTAACCGAAGCTATAACCGTATCCCTGTTTTTTATTCTTATACAAATACGTATATATAAGCATATTTTTTTAAAAAAAATTATCTCTTTTTTTTTTCATTTCCTTTCTTTAATCATATAACAAGAATATCTTCTAAACCAAAATTAGTTACTTGACGTATCATATATGATTTTAGGGCTGAAAATTGGGCGGGTTCATATATTCATATAGTCTTCTATTTAAACAAGACACAATTCTATGATGGCCTAGTACACTTTAAAAATATATATATACGAACCTAACATTTCTACATGAGGATTTGGGTTTAAAATATGTTAAACTTACATACATTTTCAAAGCTAGTTTCAGCGAGCAGAGTCTAGGGTTAAAATTTCACTTAAATTTTCACTATTAAATGTTTCTAATTGTTGGAACATACGAGAGATGTTGTTTCTAATCAACGAGATGTATTTGGGGATTCAAATTACAAAATCCTAGTCTTAATATGCTCCATTAGAGCTGAAATGTTTTTACTCAAACCTTTATAAATTCGCTTCTAGTTAGTGCTAATTGCTAAAAGTAATGAGAAATATCATCTCTAACTAATGAGATTTCTTAGGGAATTTTCATTTTTAACTCCTAGTGTGGGTTTTAAGTTTAGGGAGTGCTTAAATTTGATTTAATGTACAATTTAAAGGGTAAGGATCTGCTTACAATGCCTAAATTCGTTTCACCTACTGTCTACTGAGTGTCTTCACAATGTCATTTCAACTAAGGAAAATTATGGGAAAATTCAAATCCTAAGTTGCTAAAAAGTTCATTGAAGGTCAAGTTCAAGGAACGTTCTAGTTTAATCTAATATTTATCATAGTAGTTTATTTGTTCTCCCATAATTTCTAAGTTTAGTTCTATGTTCAAACGATCATTCTAAAAGTTTAGTTCTAAGTTCAAACCTAGGATTTGAGCGAGGGAATCTAGAAATTGAGCGAGGCAACCTAGGATTTGAGCGAGGCAACCTATGAATTAAGCAAGGCAACGTAGGGATTGAGCAAGGGAACCTAGGAATTGAGCGAGGCAACGTAGAAATTCAGCAAGGAATTTGAGCGAGGGAAGCTAGGATTTGAGCGAGGCAATCTAGGAATTGAGCGAGGCAACGTAGGGATTGAGCGAGGCAAGCTAGGAATCCTAAGAATTGAGAGAGGGAAGCTAGAAATTGAGCGAGGGAACCTAGAAATTCAGCAAGGCAATGTAAGGCAACCTAGGAATTGAGTGAGGCAACGTAGGGATTGAACGAGGGAAGCTAGAAATTGAACAAGGCGACCTACGATTTGAGCGAGGGAAGCTAGAAATTGAGCAAGGGAAGCTAGAAATTGAGCGAGGCAAGGTAGGAATTCAGCGAGGCAACCTAGGAATTGAGCAAGGCAACCTCCGAATTGAGCGAGGGAAGGTAGGAATTCAGCGAGGCAACCTATGAATTGAGTGAGGGAAGGTAGGAATTGAGCTAGGTAAGGTAGGAATTGAGTAAGGCAACCTAGGAATTGAGCGAGGGAAGATAGAAATTGAGCAAGGCAACCTAGCAATTGAGTGAGGAACCTAGGAATTGAGCGAGGCAACCTCTGATTTGAGCGAGGCAACGTAGGAATTCAGCGAGGCAACGTAGGATTTGAGCGAGGCAACCGAGGGAACCTAGGAATTGACAAAGAAAGCTACAAATTGAGCGAGGGAACATAGAAATTGAGCGAGGCAACCTATCAATTGAGCGAGGTAAACTAAAAATTGAGCGAGGGAACCTATAAATTGAACGAGGCAACCTAGGAATTGAGCGAGGCAACTTATCATTTGAGCGAGGCAACCTAGGAATTGGAGTGAGGCAACTTAGGAATTGAGCGAGGGAACCTAGAAATTCAGCGAGGGAACCTAGAAATTCAACGAGGAAACTTAGGATTTGAGCGAGGCAACCTCGGACTTGAGCGAGGAAAGTTAGAAATTGAGCGAGGGAATCTAGAATTTGAGCGAGGGAACCTAGAAATTTAGCGAGGCAACCTATAAATTGAATGAGGCAACCTAGGAATTGAGCGAGGCAACGTGAAAATTCAGCGAGGAAACCTAGGAATTGAGCTAGGGAAGCTAGAGGAAGCTAGAAATTAAGCGAGGGAGGCTAGAAATTGAGAGAGGGAACCTAGAAATTCAGCGAGGTAACCTATAAATTGAACGAGACAACTTAGGAATTGAGCGAGGCAACATAGAAATTCAGCGAGGCAACCTAAGAATTGAGTGAGGGAAGCTAAAAATTGAGCGAGAGAACCTAGAAATTCAGCAAAGCAATGTACAAATTCAGCGAGGTAACCAACGGATTGAGTGCTAGTTAAATCATCAACAAAGATTCACACGGCTTTTTTTAAGAGACTATTTATCCTCTCATAGATGGAAGAATAGATAGAACAGAGAAGATCTCTATATCTTTTTTCATAGATATAATATAGGAGAGAGATCCCTCTCATTTTTTTATCAGGAGAGATCTCTCTTCACCGAGGGCTTAGGATTCAACGATTTTTAAGAGCAAGACAGAGATAAGAAGCGTTGAGATAATATCTTTCATCCTAATCTCATCTACTGGAAAAGGGGGTCCTCTTGATCACCTGAAGAGATTTGTAGGCAGAATTAACATAATTATGACTGCGAGGATTGAGCTGCCAAACGAGATTATCTTCATTCCTCGGCTGGGGTTCTGGAAGATAACATTTATGCAATAAAAAAAAATCTTCTGAATTGAGCGAGGGAACCTAGGAATTGAGCAAGGCAACGTAAAAATTCAACGAGGTAACTGAGAAATTGAGCAAGCGAAACATGAATTTGAGCGAGGCAAGCTTGAAATTGGGTGAGGTTAACATGAATTGGAATGAACTTTAAATGTAATTGACCTAGCCTAACAATTTGCTCTTTGGTGAATAATTAATGAAATTAAACAAGATTTACATGAAATTCTCTTCGGTGAATTTGACCGAGCAATTAATGAAATTGTTCAAGTGGTTCATAAAATTTTCCGTTACATTACATGAATTCGTGGAACTTCCCCATCATATTTTTATGATATCTCCGTCAAATTTATGAATTGCTCGGGAAATTTCACCAATCATGAATCGAGAAATAGGTCAAATGGACCAAAACCTCTCGCAATTTGGATTTATAGTTTGCTCAGTACGCACTTATAGTGCTGAGTTAACTGAGTTGGGCACACCCAGATCCATAGCTCAATTGGCAGATTGAGTGGAGATACTGCGTGTCAACACTTGAGGTCTTGGTATCGATCCTTAACGGGGGTGGCTAACATGGAGTGTGTGTACTGACATGGGTGTGTACTAACAAGCTAACCCAAAAATAATAATAATAATAATAATAATAATAATAAATTTTATAAAAAAAACTGAGTTGGGCCCGCCTTGAATGTATGTGGACTATCCACGACATTCATCCGTTTTTCCATCTAAAGTAAGGGTTTTAGCCCAAAATGGTGGCATATCGAAATATCAAGTGGATCACACCATAGGAAACAGTGGTTCCACCATAGAAACCTTATTATGCCCCCACAATGATGTTTTATTTGTAATCCATCATATTCATAGGATGATTTTTGCATGGATGAACTAAAAACCAAGATGCAAGCTTCATCCAGTAGTTAAATAGCCCAAAAAAAATTTACACCGTTTAGATAAATGTAATACATTATACCTGTACTGCGTGCTTTCTTCCATGGAGGGACTATTTTCAGAAAAACGAAAAAATGCTAATGAATAGAGAGGGTGGGATCCAACTAGAGCATGGTGCGATCCACGCAACAGATGCAGTGCAGGAGTTTTCGTCTTTTTTTCTTTTTTTATTTTTTCGAAAATGGAGCGAGGGAAGGGATGGAGAGGAAACGACGCAACAGTGAAAAGGAGGGGTAGTTTCGTCGTCAAAGTCGTTGTCCGCATGTGCTAGTCTAAGTTGGTAACTAAAGTTTGTATTCCTCCATAAAACCCACTGGATAAAAGGTTTTGTCTACGGTGGTCATTTTCTCTTTTAATATTAATGCTGTTATTTAGGGTCTGTCTGATTTCGAGGGATTTGGAAAATACCGGTGAAAAAGGTTATTATTACCCTTTTCCCTTGTTTGAATTTTCAAATGCACTTTCGCCTTGAAAATTGGTCCGAAAAAGTTGACTTGCATTTGTGGACCCCAGTGTGATGTGCATGACATATCCACACCGTTCATCTATTTTATCAGAAGATTTTATGTCCTAAGGCCAAAATAGAGATAGATGCAATGCTCAAAAGGCCCATATCACAAGAAACAATGGCCTTAAACGTCCGCCGTTAAAAGTTATTTTGTTTTTTGGGGCCCACATTAATGTTTATTTGTGATCTAATCTGTTCACGAGGTCATAAAAACATTGATAAGGGATAAACACAAATATCAGCTTCAACCAAAACTTCTAAGGACCACAAAATTTTTTATACAGTAAACATTAAATTTCCACTATTTTCTGTGGTGTGGTCCACTGGAGCTTTGGATCTGCCTCATTTTCGGGTTCATGGCCTAAATGAGGCTGACGTATAAGATGAACGGTGTTGATTCATCACTTACATCACCGTGGGCCCTATATTCATTTGGCAGCCATCATCGATATCAACGCCAAAATGTAATGCCGTCAGCGTAGGCGCAGCAAACGATGGGGGAATTCTCGGTAAGTAATTATTACTTATTCTCCGGGTATTTCCCGTTTCCTTCACAGATCAAACAGGCCCTTAGTGCACGGAGGAAGAGAAAAGGTTTGATACTCCGCGATAGATGATGCGCAGGTACTTACAAAATCACTCGCAGGTTGCTAACGTAGCATGCTAGTAATTCAAATTAAAGTGTTGATCCATCTTAGATGTGTAATGAATAAGAAAATTACACTAATTTGATTGCCTGACAATCGGATTTTGTGGGTGCTCATTGGACGGTTAAAAGTGAAAGACATTCGGTGCTCCTGTTTCAACAAACAAGTGTGCACGAGTCAAAGGTTAGGATTGCTCAATTGGTCTGGTCTTGGAAATGTGACTCAGCAATGATGGTTTTCGCAATTTAGTCGATTTATTTGAGTCGATGATGCCACGTAGACAATATTTTGATGCGTGCGTACCAAGCGACGTACACTGCCAGAGTATCAAATAACACGGAATGCGCCTTGCAACTTAAGTCACCTCACACGTGTTAACAGATTACACGTGTGCTCACCATTTTGTAGATGCTTGGTACAGTAAAATCAGACAATGTAATACCATAAGATCTACCCATGATTCATTGGGAGTCGAAGTTGGCGTGGCCCACCCTTTGATCGGATTTCTCTGATTTTTGACATAAAGAATCTACAGAGTGGGAATGGCTTGATGATCGGATCCGATCTGGAACATCTGGATCTATGATACGTAAGAGTTCGCGTGCGAACTACACGCGTGCAGGTTCACTCAGCATTTCTAAGTGGCATTGGCACGTGAATGCACGTTCTGGAGAGTGGAGAACACGAGAAAAGAACGAAAAAAAAAAAAAAGAAGAAGGTACCGTACATCACATGTGAGTTCACCACAATTTAAACATGTTAAGTTTTTCTAGATCTGAGAGATATGATGATCCATATGCAACACACACACTCAATCCGAACCGTTCAACTCACTGGGACCGTTGTGGATTGGTAACACTCCAAAACCTCATGCATTATTGATTGGCAACATGCCACAATGTCTAGATATTTCACTTTAAAACTCAAGCCAAACATGCTTGGATAGAGTTTTTTTTTTGGCATACATTAAAAGAAGGCAATGTCCAGAGATTTTAAAGGTTTTTTAAGTATGTTTTAAGGCATTCATTTTTGATATGTTTATACCCGAATATTTATCGCAAACATATGCAATATTAGCAGAGTTTTATTTTTTGAATTATCCATAGACATAATTCAAGTGGTAAACTATATATATTTTATAATTATTTTATTTTTATTTATTGCAGACAATCCTTTATATTGTATATATTATTAGAATTAATTAATTATTGATTTTGGTGATAAAGTATATGGACAGTGATATGGCCTGCCTAATGAAAAGGTAGGATCTTACATAGATATGCTTGTGGGCATGATTGTGTTGTGCCATAGCAAGCAATGTTTTATGATTTGGCTTGCCTAAGTACACCACCACTTAAAATAGAAATAAAGATGAGGAATGGTCATTGGATCCTGGGTTTTTTAATTTTTATAGAAATATGAATCGGTTACGCAACCTACGATTTAGATGTGGGGAAGGTACAGCCGTCCAATTTTAATGGCCAGAAATGGCGGCAGTTCATCACCACATTTCTATTTTTCGGTTTGCCAACCAATGTACACGTGGCATATAAGTATATTAATCAAGACATTGAGAGAGATGTTTCGATGCTCTCAGTGCATTATGAGTTGTAGTTCTCCTAGTTGCATGGAGACGTTTAATTCATTTCACTGATCCAGACCGTTCATTACCAATTTGACAGATATTTACTATTTTATCAATGGCCTTTATTATGGACGATTTAAATAGTTTACAAAAAAAGTCCAACTAACTATTTGATCCATCTATTTATTAAGGACCATTCGTGGTGTGCATTCAATTAATCAAAACCGTTGATCAGGTGGCCCTCATCAAGATGAACTCAAATTTAGAGATTTTAGACCTGATTTTACTTTGTTGGCAAGGTGTAGCTCGTACGAGTTTTAGATTGGATTTTTCGAGACGTACGGTACAGTGAGCATGAGAAGGCTCACGGGATGGATGGATTGGATTGGATGTCACACCGCAACACGTAGGCCAGGGGCTGGAAATGGGCTAGGCTGGGACAGTAGGCCCATCCGACAGTTCAAATTGGGCCTGAACCATCCCAGGCCCACACGTTGTGAGACCCATACACTGATTCGGGCTGAGGAATGACATAGACGATTGAACTACAGACCAACGAGTACTCAGCCCAGAAAAACAGTATCCATGCTCCAATGCATTGGGCGGACGAATCTTCACCGTTTGATGATGGGCCTAAACGGAATTGGTTTGGGAAGGGCTACGATCAGGCTGTCTATCAATTGGGAATGATATTCAGCTCCAGGAGGGCCTGGATTTCACTGAAGGGCCTAACGTATATAATTCGTGAACGGGCCTAGATCATGCCACTGGGCCTATTGTTCCTTGGAAGATATGTCATAAAAACTAGGCCCAGGACCAGGATCAGCCCAGGCCCAAACCATATTCATCTAGCATGAAATTCAGGCCCAGGACCAAATTAAAGGCCCAAGAATCAATGCCAAGCATGCTATCCACATGCCAACATGCAAATGGACCGTTAGATCGTTTGGCCCAAAAATAAGGCTGTTTTGTAAAGGTGAGTCAAGGTGTACAAAACAAACGGTTGAAGAAATCTTTCAAGCCATCCATTCGTTTTGTGAAGTGGATTCTGAGAAGTCAAATGGGCCTGATTTATAGGCTAGAATACCTAAAGAGTGCGGTCCACCTGATGGAAAGATCGGATCGCGCGGTCTATAGGCACGTCTCCATGCGTGTGGGCTTAGTAAATTATCAGGTCAACACCACGGGAGCTTTCCATGAAACTGAGCTCTATGGGTCCCACCGTGATGTATGTCAGATATCCACGTCATGCATTTGATGGGTCCTCTATAGGTTATGCAATTTCACCCAGTTTAGTGGCATCTGGAACTCAGTGGCCCATGCCATCCGAAACTATGTGAAATCATGTCTAGAACATCTAAAAGCACTTGGTGATGCCCACCTGTGCTTTGGAATGGCCTAAATTTACATCCATGCCATGCATTTGATGGGTCCTCAATAGGTTATGGGATTTCCCAAAGTTCAGCCAGAATTACTTTGAATGTCGGACTTACCTTGTGAATGGCTTAGATATTCGGTCTATCTATATGCTAGCACATCAGAGGGCAAAAGTTTTAAGTCAAGCTTCGGTGCCTTGAGGTTAGACGGGTCTGTATGATATACCTTACATGTGTTTGGGCCCAACAGACCTCCTTGGATCAATGCATGCAGGTTTTCAATTATGAAAAGTTGGACCCATGTATTCCAAGTCAAACCTTTATTATGCTGCCATGTATTCCAAGTCAAACCTTTATTATACTGCATCCCACTACGAATAGATTATGCCCTAAAAATCTCTCAGATTGAAAGATCTTGCCAACCAATATATACCCTTTTTGGTTGAACTTATACACATGTATTTCTTTAATAAATAATTTCTATTCGTTCATCGTCAGCGTGGGATGGATAGACAAGAGATCTAGATTACCAGATCAGGAAGTCCACTTTGTCGAAATTGAAGGTCTCATGCCTGCAACCAAAGATATTGGTTGTTAATCATATAACAACTGTAATTACCTGTTATGCAGCAATTGGTAAAGCAGAGTTCTCTCAAAGAAGTAATATAACATGACTGGTTTCACCTGTTAACAAGACCAAATTAAATTTTAGTATATAAAGGAAGATTAATTCAAATGCATGAACAGCTTGAAGAAAGGATGACTCAAGTTCATCAGATGAATGCTTATAAGGAGGATATCGACGCCCTCAGCCTAATCTTCGTAGGACTTTAACTAGTGCTTCCTCTATTATTCACTGGGTTCATCTGGTAACTGTAATTTCACCGGCCACTTCAAATAAAGATTTCTGATTTTCATTTACAAAAAATCAAATCAAAATAACAAACTGAGATAAACTCATATCGAGTACGTTTTCTTGTCTCCAAATCGCAAATTTGAATGGAGCGTTTTTGTGAATGGACCATAAAAGAACTAGCATACCTATTCAAAAATGCATTCAATGAGAATACAATAATAGAGCTTAAGATATGGACTTTCGCATATGAATAATTTTATAAATCCTTCAGCAAATTATGGGTGTCCCTAATGGTTCTTTAGGAGAAATAGAAAAGCGACTATCCAACACAAGTTCGTTATTAGCAGTACAGGACATGAGAATAATGGTTCACAGACGTAAAAGGCTTTACACTGAATACCACCATCAGAAGAGGCATTCATTTAGTTTTGTCCATTAAGAATGCACCCATTGCAGTTATTGGAACCTGTCAAACCAGACCAGCCTACATCTTTGGGACATGTGAGGGTGTTGAATACCTGAATTAGTCCCATGGCAATTGTCCCAACCTTTCCAGAAGAAAATCTCAAGATTATAGATAGAAGTTAAATATGAGGGTTTTGGACAGTCGATCGACTAATGTCCATTTGGGACATTCCAAATTGGACTCCTTTAGAAATTGGTTCTAAGTTGAGTCGGCTCAAATTGATTTTTAGAGCTTCTAAACCTAACTCGTTTAATAATTGGGTCAAACTTTTGGACCCAAGTCCACCCCTACTGCAACAATTTTGGACCCAGGTCCTTCCAATTTTAGGTCGGGATCAATGACCCACCAGTTGGACTCAAGAGCAATACGCTGCATTAGCCCGCGTGCTCTACACCGGTACCAAGGCAACAACCTAGTGCTGTAAGACCACATGTTCTAGTGGTCACTCATCCATCACAAACTACAAAATAGGGATACCTGATTGGAAGATCATTTCATCCTGTATGGCTCACTACCAGTACGTATCACCACCCATAATTGAGTTGAAAAACCGTGTTTCCTAATCCCACCATTTCGGACTTAATGAGGAACGCTAAGTAACTCAGTACAATGTTCATATTCGTATTAAGCAAACTTTGCGGAGCCCACCTCAATGCATGTTATTATCCATGCCATCTGTCCATTTTACGAGCTTATTTTAGGCCATGATCCTAAAATTGAAGCATATCCAAAGCTCAGGTGGACCACACCCGAGGAAACAATGTGAATTGAATCCCCATCGTTGAAAACTTAATGGAGGCACAGAAGTTTTGGATCAATCTTACATGTGTTTTCCCTTCATTCATGTCCATGTGACCACGTGAATGAGTTAGATGACAAATATACGTCGTTGGGGGCTCAGGAAGGTTTCAATTAGCTATGAGGTTATCATGCCTATGTTTTTTTCTACATAGAATCCACTCTAGCTTTGGATTATTGGATATGCTTTAATTTTAGCCTTATGCCCTAAAATGAGCTGGTAAGATGGATGGACAATGTGGATAAGACACCGTGTGCTACACAGCTACTCGATACGCTACTCAATATGCAATCCATGCTTGGTAAGGTCCTTTGGCAAACATAATGAAAAATAAAAGGGTTATTTAGAGATAGCCGCCGGTATCCTTGTCGATATTCCAAAGTTCATCGTAAGGTCCTTTGGCGAACACAGTGAAAAATAAAAGGGTTATTTAGAGAGGACGCGGATTGCGTCCTACCCCCGCCCGGACGGTAATCCGTCCGGGCAGGGCTCTATGGGGCCATCATGATGTAAGTGTTTTATCCATGCCGTTCAACGCTTTTTTCAGATAATTTTAATGTGTGAACCAAAGAATGAGATGGGTCCCAAGGCTTAAGTGGACCACAAAGTGGGGATTGACTGTCCACCATTAAAAGCTTCTTAGGAGCCAGACAAGTTTCAGATGAAGCTGATATTTGTGTTTTCACTTCATCCACATCTACGTGACCTTATGAATAGGTTGTATGGTTTAAAAAAAACATCATGTTGACCCTTAGAAAGGTTTCAATGGTGGGTGTCATTATCAGTGTAGGTTCCTTTGGTGTGGTCCACTTAAGCCTTGGATCTGCCTCATTTTTTGGTTCATTTATTAAAATTATCTGAAAAAAGTGTTGAACGGCGTGGATAAAACACTTACATCACGGTGGGCCCCATAGAGCCCTGCCCGGATGGATTACCGTGCGGGGGGTAGGACGCAATCTGCATCCGATAGCCACCTCTATCGTTGTCGATATTCCAAACTTTGTCTATTTTTAAGGCAATGCACCTACATTTTAAAAAGACGGTGTGAAGATCGCTTATTTGACTTTGACTTTGACTAATGAAAGCAGATGGAAAAGTGACATTAAAGCCTATAAAAGACTATTTTGGCCTTAAAGGTACTTGTTTTCAAGAATATACTTCATTGCTTGGATGGTGTGCGAAAGTGTGTATGATGCCCATTGTTATCTATACAATTGATCGAAATTGCCCATCCATTTTGTACGCTCATTTTAGGCCATGAGTCAAAAGAATGAGGTAGATTTGAATTGTAGGTGGGCTCTGGAAAGGTTTCAATAGTGGGCAATCTTAGAACCATAAAATAGATTTACCTAATGTGGTCTACTTAAGCATTGAATATGCATTATTTTCAGGGTCATACCCTAAAATGATTTAGAAAAATAGATGGATAGTGTAGATTTTTCATAAATACCATGGTGGGCCTCACCTAGCTTACTACCTAAGGATGTGAATGACATATTTAACCAAATGTATATAAGTCCCACCGCGATGTTTGGAAGAAATCTACTTCATCCATTAGTTTTGGCAGATCACGTTAAAACAGAGGAGAAAAAATCAGGTAGATTTGAAGCTCAAGTGGGCTACACGACTGGAAATAATAGAAAGGGGTTGCCTACTGTTTAAAGCTTCTTGGGGCTCCAACATGATGCTTATATGCAATCTAAATCGTTCATAAAGTGACCCAATTGTTCATAAGGTCATTACTATTAGGATGAATTGAAAGAATAAAAATATTAATCCGATCCAAAGCTTATGCGGCCCCACAAATGTTCAATGGCAGGCATACAATCTCCATTGATTTATGTTGTTTGGACCACTTTAGCTTTGGACCAGCCTCATTTTTAGGCTTGTGCCATTAAATGATTTGTCAAAACATGTGAACAGGGTAGATTTCTCACAAACACCATAGTAGGATATACTTAACTTGGGATCCTTGAACATTGACGGCCACTTTGTCTAGTATGTTGGGTATTTTAAATTAAGGACATTTTAGCTTTTTTATAAAGTACAATCGCAATGGCATAAGACACCCGGAGGTTAAAATGGTAACAGAGCAAAAGAGTAGGTGGATTACTTTAAATATTTTTAAAATATGTATTTCTTTTACAAACAAACCAAAATATAGGTGGGTTTTGTAAATGTCTATTCAAAATATAAATTTTCCACACGAATGCCTGCCTTTCGGTTTATGGGCTAAAAATCTTATGCTTTAAAACTATTTTCCAAAACACACCTACTTATTTCATAAATGTTTGTAGTCGCTTACACTAACAAATCATTAACAGAGGAAAATGTTAATTACTGAAAAGTCAGTCTTGCCCCGATTGACCCTGCAAGTTTTGCCTTGGAAAGGTTTCCTATGTGTATCATTATCCCCACTGTTTTGTATAGTGGTCCACTTGATCAGGGGCAACTTAAAGGGGTAGGCAGGTGAGGCAATCGCCTAAGGCCCCCTAATTATGAAGGCCCTATATTATAGCAAAATTAAAGTTTCTTAATTATGAAGGTCTTATATTATAACAAAATTAAAATTAAGAAGAAGAAAAAAAGTCTAAAATTTTTGAAATAAAACTTATCGAAAGGCTTACAAAATAGGAATATCTAAAAAATAGTTTACAAATTTGAAATTGAAAATAAAAAACAAATCCTATAAACTAGCACTATCAATAATAACAATCTAACTCTATTGTCTCTTTTCAAAATAATAGCATCATTCCCAATAAATTCTTCTCCTAAAACTTATGACCACAACTATTGCTAATTAAGTTCTCAAAAAATTAAATTTTAAGCCTCATTTTTATGACTTGCCTAAAGCCCCCAAAAATGTTGAGCCGCTCCTGTAGTTGATCTTTGGATATGCTCCATTTTTAGGCTCATTCCCTAAGATGAGCTGGAAAAATAGATGGATGTGTGGATATAAATAAGCAGGCCCCACACTACAACGACATACTCACTCCGGAGAAAACTCCTTGAGAGCAAGGGTTGCTCATGCATAATGAGACCCACCTTGATATTTAAGAGAAATCCACCCCGTTTATCTGTTTTCTCATCTCATGCAACGACATACTCACTCCGGAGAAGATTCCTTGAGAGCAAGGGTTGCCCATGATGGGGATTTTTCTCCTCATTGTTGGGATCGATGAAATCGAACAGGTTTCGATATCATCAATAATTGCAGGATTTTTCAGCGCTGGTCGCTGGACAGTTTGTTAGTCCTGTCGATATCATGGAGAGACTTTCAGATCATATCGAGGTTGTCATCGAGCCACTCATCGAGAGTGGCTCGATGACATTGATAATTGTTGGAATTTCCACCCCTAGTTGCTGGAGAGTTTGGTCTTGTCTCGATATCATCGAGAGACCTTCAGATGATATCGAAACTGTCATCGAGAGACCTTCGATATCATCGAAGAGTTCCGCAGATGCGATTGAGGAAACGCAGATTTTGCGAATTTTGTTTCCTATTTGGGTTTTACCTCTTTCTATTCTTATATAAAGGGGTGTATGCGGGATTGGGGTGTATTCTAGGGCATTCTAAGTTTTCTAAAGGTTTTCTAGGAGGGCTTAGGGTTATCAAAGGTGAGAGAGAGAGAGAGAGAGAGAAAGAAAGAGATAGAGGAAGCTTGTAGAAGGGAGATTCTGCTTGTAAAGGTGTTCTACTTCGCAGTCCACGTCTCAACGTTTTTACTCATAGTGATGGTTATCCTACTCATAGTGATCGTTAACCTTTAAGATTAACAGTAATTTAAGATATTCATAAAAGCAATGTAAAGGTTCTGATACGTCCTGTACTCCACAGCTACAAGAGGTATCAATATGCACAAGCAATCTACATGAGATGCATGCCTAGCAAAGTATATGCGGTTCATCACACTTAGCGATCACTACAATGTAGAATACGATTAGAGTATCCGACTCGACCCGCACTCTCACTATACGGATATTCGCCGGCGTGTCCCACGTTTAACATGGATTTATGCGGTTATCCCAAAACAAATACAACACATGAATAGATGATTTACGTGACACGATTTGTTTCATGGAGCGACTATTTGTGACATCCAATCCTGAAAATGATGTGATGCTGCATTTGTGATTTACATACATCGATTCGTGCACCATTACTAATGAAACCTGGAATTATATGTCGCCCCAAGGGCCGCTACCGAAAACGCATTACGTCCACGATGTTTATTCAATCGCTAAAAGAGGGATTTTCAACATAGTAGTTACACTTACAAAGAATACAAACTGAATCATGGAGGTTCTGAAATATCAAGACATATGCTCAGCCTTTTGAAAATAGATAGCACAAGGCCAACATAGAGAATAGTGACAATGGTCAGCTCAAACTGTGGCAATGGTCAGCATAACAAATAGAAGAATGGCAACGGCCGATTCTTTAATAAGGAGAGTGGTAATAGCCAACTCCATAAACAAAAGAGCGGCACAGTCAATTCTTTAATAAGGATTGTGACAGGGCCAACTCAATAAATTTGGTAAGGTAAGGACAAGGCTTGTACCCATGGCCCCATATACATTCATAGAGATCACTTTGTAAGTAACATTATATTATAATATCAAAGGCAAATATTTGCTGGTAAACATATAATTGCAAGGAAGATTCGGAGTAATATGAAGCATGTAAAAGGCAAGATAAAATAACATGTAGGCATGTAAAAGACAAGTTGAAATAACGAGAAGGCATGTAAAAGACATGATAAATATAACAACTCAAATTAGTGTAAGCTTAAAGGATAAAACCCTCACCTTTAACGTCTGGTCGCTCTCAAGTGTTGTTATAGTTTTGTGCATACGCCGTTATGATTGGATTCTACCATTAGTTTAAACAGTTCATGAGATTAGATCACTACATTAGATGACTCTAACGACTAAGATCAAAGGCTAGGATTTTGCCTAAGATTTAAGTTTAGAGATAAGAGTAGAATGGTAGTGATTTTAGATTTGGATCTAACATAGGGTTAGTAGTAGATGAGTGATCTACCATAATCGGAAATCATTATTAGTTAATAAAACTCATAATTCAGTAATTTCACTTGTTGAGTCAACTCAATTTGACTCAGCTCGAACCCAATCTATAACCATTGCCTTGGAAGTTTAGATTTGTTTGAGGATCTCTATGGAGGAATAAGTCTGGAGATCTTCTTACCTCTGAGATGTTAGATTCGACTTGGACATGATCTTAACATCCAGTTCAGTGAGTCGTGACTCAGTCCACAACTCTCTTTCTCTCTTCACCAAGGGCGGCTCAACATTTTTGGGGCCTTAGGCAAGTCGTAAAAATGTGGTGGTTTGACGATTGATATAAATAGATAAACAAAAGTTAATTGATATAAATAATAAATTGAAATATAAATTCTTGAACAATAGAACCTGACGAATCCTAGATTTATTAAAGTAGCAACAACCAAGGATCAAGACTCTGAGAAGCTGATTTACCGATTATTTGAGAATTGTTTTGTAGATATTGATTAGCAAAAAATAGGAAATACTTTGAGATTGAGAAACTGCTTTCTTAATAAAAAAGTAGGTTGTGTTGTGTGATTATTTTGCTGTTTAGCAAAAAGAAAAATCCACTACTAATAATCTAATTAGACATTAGTATGCCACTAGCAATAAATTAATGTCGTGATTTTATATGCCTCTTAGGAGGATCTAGAGACTCCCTGCGCAACCTGCGTGACCGGTTTGCTCAGCCAGCTTACTCTGTTAGTGACTTGCGTAAAAAGGGAGGAAATAGTTTTGCTTGGTCGGCGTATCTTACGCACAGTGGGTATATGTTCTTACCATCGGATCCGTTCGACCTTGCTGGATGTGTCTGTTTTGGGGCCATCTTTGAACCAGTGATCACCGTTCCGTGCTTGATCACGGAGATAAGCTCTGTTTTAATGGAAGATCTTATCTCCATCATTTTCTGCTTGATCAGAGCCTTCCATCGGCGTGGATTGTATACTTTATGCTTCCCAGTCATGGATCAATGGTCCGGATGAAGTCTGTCGGCGATTTTCCCCGCAGACTCTCCTTATCGCAACGAGTTTTGCTGCGTGGGATCCGTCCGCGAAATCTTCTCATATCCTCCTTTCTTGGTTGAGAGAATCCGGGAACATCCGGAAATCTCATCGTGCAAGGAAACTCCCGTTTCCGCACGATAATACGTGAAGTTCTTTGAATCTGGACGTTCGAAAGGATGTTGCGCGACCTCACGGTTTGGCCGGAGATCACGGTTGGAATTTGACTTTAATTTTGATGGACGGTTCTGATTCACCTGTCATGAACCGTTGGTGGGTCCCTGATGTCGTAAACGGACACAGTTCGTTTGAACCGTCGCTAGCGGAAACACAGGAGCAATCCGGTTGTGGCCGGCATCGTGTGCGTGAGGGATCTTACCTGCGTGCAAAACAGTGGTCGGATCTGGGGTTCGAACGTGATGGACGGTTTGGATTACCATGGATGATCGCCGAGGCGGCCCACGCCTCATCCTAGCGGACAGTTGGCGTTGGCGGAAACAAGAGAGGAGAGAGAGACTCCCTCTCAAATTTGAATTCTGTCGTGCACAGCTGGTGAACAACTGCTGTGCACTTGCATAATAAAGGGAGGGGTCCACTGTGATGTTTTTGGAAAATCTACACCGTCCATTCATTTTTCCATTTAATTTAAGGGTTGAGCCCAATTTTGAAGCATATCCAAAGTTCAAATGGCCCATATTTGAATGAATATCTGTTTTAGCCATTGATCACGCTGATCTAAAGGCCAAACTTTGTCATGTACCTTTCATTTATGAACTTGGGCATAATATAAAGTTTTATGCCAAAAGGATCGTGGGAACCATGTGATCTAGAATTTAGGGGCATATTTTAATGACATTTTCATAATTATTGTTAATTTGAGCGTTTTGTGAAATCCAACGATTGAGAGTTATTTGCTAGATCATTTAAGGGCAGGTACACATGTCAAATTATATGATGGATGGTCTTGTCTCAAAATCAACGGTCAAATGGCTTGATCTATGAATCAAAATCATTTCCAACGGTTAAATTTTTGTTAGGGCAAAGATATAAGGCTAGAATAGTTGGATTGATATAGTACACATGCATATATTATGCTGAATCTTATGAAAGTTTTTATGATACGTTTGAAAACTTTCAATATATAGTTATTGAATGTTCAGGGTGTTATAGCCCCACAATGATATTTATTTGTCATCCCAGCCTATTCATTATATCATATGGACATGAATAAAGGGAAAATAAAAATATAAGCTTGGTCCAAAACTTATGTAGCCCTAGAGAAATTTTCAACTATAGATGTTTAATTCAACTGTTTCTTGTGGGTGTGGTCCATTCCAACATTTTATATACTTCATTTTTGAGCTCATGCCCTACAATTACCTGGTAAAATTAATGGAAGGATTGGATCAGATACATAAATCATGGTAGACCTTACAAAGCCATATAGGCCAGATAGGTTTTCAGCGTATAAACTTCTTGAGAAAGAAATCCGCATCCATGGGCGGGCCAGATGGGTTTCTATCTGGGTGTACCAGCGCAGAAACTTCTTGCGAAAGAAATCGGCATCTAGGGGCTGGTGTACCACACACCAGCTGGTGTAGATACGTGTCGTGGGAAGATGAGCGCGGACGCTCCTCAATCTCCCGGTTGAAGGAACGATTCAAAGGAGATCAAAATTACATAAGCCGTACAATGATGTATTTATTATATCCACACCGTTCATCAAGTTTTTAAGATTATTTTAAATATTAACCAAAAAATAAATCATATTAGAAACTTAAATAGACCACACCAAAAATAACAGCAGGATAATGATTTTCACCGTTAAAAAATTTCGTAGGGCGTAATATAACTTTTATTTTCCATCTAATATGCTCATAAAGACAAAAATATCTGGATGAAAAGGAAAGACAAATTTCATATTCACCCGAAACTTCTATGACTCCCAAAGAGTTTCAATGGTAGACGTTCAATCCACCACTGCTTTTTGCAGTGTGGTCTACTTTATCTTTAGTTCTGTCTTATTTTCCGGCTTAATTCTTACGAAGAGCTCTCAAAATGGATAGACGGTTTGGATATAAAAAATACTTCATAATGGAACCCATGGAACTTGCTGACGTCAATGCACCAGCCAATCCTCTTGGGACGCGGATTGTGTCCTACCCCGCCGGGACACTAATTCGTTCGGGCAAGGTTCTGTGGGGCCCATTGTAATGTAAGTGTTTTATTCACACCACTGTTCATCATTTTTTTCGTATCATTTAAATGTATGATCCTAAAAATGAAGAAGGTCCTCAGCTTAAGTGAACCACACGAAAGGATGATGCAGTGGTAGCTGAAACCTTTCTAAGGGCCACCGTGATATTTTTTCTGGACGTGGATGAAGTGGCATTCTCCTGCCGTGGGAAGTTCCTGCGTGGAACGCAGGAGGCCACTGGGATGTTTGTGAGAAATCCTCACTGTCCATCCATTCCGTTCACCGTCTTCAGCTTGCTGTGTGAACCCATGGCCTCAAGTTTGAAGTAGATCCAAGCTATGGACGGGCCACACCTCTCAGAACTGTGAGTGAAATCTATGGAAAAACCTTCGGCTTCACGTTGCTATGTTGAGTTTGGAATGTATTATTACAATTATACCCTTATCCTTTATTACAACTTCTGAAGTTAGTATCTCCTAGCTGGATTGTCCAAATAAAATGAAATTTTGCTAACGTTTGTTATTTTTCGCACTCTTCCTAAGGTCTAAATTTGAGCCTTGATCGCTTTTGGACAATCGAGATACCACTTCAATGGGTTATATTACTCTGGGTTTTAATACGATGTTTACATATGTTTAGTTGTAATATTATCCGGTAGTTTGGACCTGTGTCTTAAGATCTTCAAATTGAGTGGTTTATCCCAATGTTTGGATGGCTCATTTGACGGATCCCGATACGATGGGCGGTCAGATGACCTGCTAAAAATATGAAGACTTGATGGTTGGTACTCTAACGGTGTACATAGATATATGTGCGATCAATTTTGTAAATGGATAGTCATAAAGTAGGTTTCTTGAGTGATTAAGGGTAAGATATATACCGTTAGATTTGAGTGACTTGTTCTAAATTCCTCATATTTCAGTTTTAATAGAGGATTAAGCATATTCATAAGTAATGAACAAAATGAACGGATCAAAATCTTGATCCGTACAGATGAAGGTAGAGATCAAGTAGCTAACTTATGTAAATAAATATTATATGATTGATGCTGCTCTCAATTGAATTAAATAGAATAATCTTATTTTCATTTAATAAAAAATAATTTTTTATAATGTAAACATTTCCAAATAGGAGATTAATAGGGGCAAATGTGTCAAATTAACATATTTCAAACATTTTAGATGTTTGTTAACAAACAGATTGTTTCAAATTCAATACTTAATTTTCAGACTTCAGCTATAATTACCAAACAAGTATTTTGACTTCAGATTTCAAATTCAAGCTTCAGATTTCAGATCCAGGCTTCAGATTTCAGATTCAGGCTCTAGACTTCAGATTTAACAAACGGGGCCCCTAAGTGTTACTTTTAAGATGGTTAGCTTTTATCAAAATCGAACTTTTAAGAGGTAACAAATTACAGGCCCTTACTTCGTTAGCTTTTATCGAAATTGAAGTATATAAAGAGCACAAGTGAGCAACACCACGTAAAGACTCCACTAATGTTTATTTGTCATCCAACTTGTTCATCCCCAAGGAACTTAATTTTCAATGGTAGACGATTAAATTCACATTGTTTTTGGTCGTGTGGTCCACTTGAGCTTTAGATATGCTTCACTTTTTTGGCTGACTAACTAAAATTATCTCGTAAAATGGATGAACGGAGTGGATAAAATGCATTAATGACGGTGGACCCCACATAGTTTTATGAGTAACTCAGTACGCAATCCGCTTCCGTCCATAACCGAAAAGGCAATCGGCCGTATAGAAAAATTTCTTTAAAACCCCGGTTGCGTGGCCTGCCTAGGAAAGGAGAGAGACAGGGAGGAGGAGGACGAGAAGAAGCAGAAGTTCATGACGAAGCGATCGGAGGGAGAAGAAGGAGAGAAGGCTAGGAAGTGGAGGGCCTTGAGATCGAAGGTCTTCTCTATCAAGAAGGTAATGTATATGGTTCTTGATTGTGTTCTTCGTAATCCATCGCATGCTTCCTGCGACCGTTCATGCTTGCATTAATAGGTTGTTGGATATTTCACATTTCTGAGTCCATGTTTGGCTGGATCTTTTAGGAGAAAGAAGGAAATGAAGACAGAGAGCAGGAGAGAGGCAAGAAGGAGAAGGACGAGAATAAGCAGAAGAAGTTCATGAGGAAGCGGTCGGAGGGAGAAGAGGGAGAGAAAAAGGCTAGGAAGATGAGGCCCTGGAGATCGGAGGTCTTCTATATCAAGAAGGTAATGTGTATTACGATCCTTACTCTTGCTCCGGTGCCACACTCTCAGGAGTTTCAACACCAAGGGTTCGGTCAAGGGTTCGAGTATCCATAAGGTGGTGAAATTCCACTACGGCGTGACTGTGTGGGGGTGTGTAAAAAAAAAAAAAAAAAAGATAACGTGTATTGTTCTTGATTGTGTTCTTCCTAATCTATCGCATGCTTCTTGCGATCGTTCGTGTGGTTAAAGGTGCTTGGTGCACCCTAGGTGCAAGTGCCCTTGGAACGCCTTCCATGCGTAGTTTTTTTTTTCTTCTTTTAAATAAATATTTTTTAAATATTATATATGTGTATGTATGTATGTATGCATGCATGCAATGTTGTCAAAATCGTTATCCTATTGCAAATCTTAATAGGTGTTGAATTGTATCAAATTGCAAATCCTATCGTAAATCGTAAGATTTTTTTTTTTTTTTTTTTTTTTTTTTTTAATACTTTCCTTCAAAAATTAAAAAAAAACGAAAAATATAAATAAATCAGAAAAAGTTTAAAACTCATCAATCATCCATTTGCCATCAATATGCATCAAGTTATTTCTTGTCATGATAGTGTTAAAGGATTGATCAAGATTTGAAGAAAAGGTCTGCATCTCTTGCGAGCACACTTCGCACGTGTGTACAAGAAAAGGACCACCTTCCTTTTTTAGCCATTTTCTTTCAAATCTCTAGATAATGAAATTTTCTCTCTTTCACATCTTTATTTTAGGTAGGGAATAATTTTAAATATTTTCTTATCGAAGAATCTTCTTATTTTAGGCATTTTCTTAATTATAATGCTTTGTTATTTAAGTGCTTTCCTATTTTTGCAGATTTTTAGCTTCCATATCCTTTATTATAGATTGTAAGGTTGATTATAAATAGGACCTATAGCCAATGGAGTAAGAAAAAGTTGATTAATATTCTCTTTATGAAATTATCTTATTTTCTCTACAGTGACTGTTGAAGGGAGGGAGAGTGGTCTCTAGTTCTAGACTAGAGGACTGTTAAGCTTGCTCACGGTTTTGCATTTGTAATCTCTAGCATTCGACTAGAGGATTGTTGGGTCTTTCCCGCAATCTCTTTCTTTTCTTATTAATTTATTTGCTTTTTTCCTTTTGGCCGGTTTACATCAAGGAATCGTTTCCTTTTTTTTTTTTTTTTTTTGTCTACAAGAATACTTTAATAATTTATGTTCTTATCTCCTTCTTAAATGTAGAATCATGTTGGAAAAGCCACATTTGATACTATAGACAGACGAGAAAAAGATATCTTTATTTCTAAACATCATTACACAATACATAAGTCAACATGATTGTGACCATCCATAAAAACATTCTAGATGAGTCATATATGAATTTGGTGTTTCAACCACTTAAGAAGTAAGAAATCATAAAAAGGCTTCATGATTTAACATTGAAGGGTATATATCATTTTATCTCTTAGAAGGAACAAATAAAATAATTTACCTTTTCTAAACTATTCTTAAATCCCCCACCAATTTAAAAACATAAAATGAAAACCAACTGAAGCTTAAAATAGAAGATAACAAGTATAATTTGAATAGTAAATCTGAATTTATACTATAAATCATAGGATTCGAATCATAGAATCGTAGGATTCATATAAAAAAGGGATTCCAGGTGAGATTGAAATCGTATTGTAAATCGTAGGATTTTGACGACACTATAGTCTATATATGATACATATTCAACTCAAATCATATTGTAAATCGTAACATTTTGACAACACTATATATGATACATATTGATTTTTTAATAGTTGTAGCTTTAAAACTAGTTTAATGAAATGAAATAGAATTAATTGCAAAATTATATATATTTTAAATAGAGTGATAGTTACTCGTAAAAAAAAAAACAGAGGTATAGTTAAATACCACTTTCAAAAACTTACTTGAACCTTCCAACGAATGCACAAAACCCTAAAATTTCAAAATTTGCCAACTTTCCAAACCAAGAAATTTTAATTAAAAAAATTCCCCATTCCTCTGATCTCAAATTCTATATCATCAATTTTATTTTATTTTTATAAATTCACCTAATTCTAAACCATAATGTTCCAATTTTGCTTAATCCTAACCTTAAATTTGCCAATTTCCCCAACTCTAAACCATAAATTATTATTATTATTATTATTTTGCATAGTTTGTTGGTTGTTGTCCTAGCCTGATACCATTTAAATAAAATTTCTCGTTATCCTTAAAAAAAATATCAATTTCTCTAATTCCCCTAAATTTCCCAACCCAAAACCATATTTTTGCGGAAGTCATTAAAAAATTTTGAACTAGAAAAATCCAAAATTTCAGTATCACAAAATCTTGCATCCTAAAATTTTCAATTCCCCGAAAATCCCCAAATCATCGTCCATATCTTGTATGACACAAATGGAAACTCAAAATTGCTTTTAAAATGCCCAATTCAGCGCTTAAATCAAAGAAATCATGAAGAAGATTGTTTTCTGAATTATGAAAATATTAAGAATTTTGGGAGACGAGTTATTTTCATAAATCAAAGTTTTGATAAATAATCGGGGAAAACGCACTCCAATGGGGTTTACAATACATCTTTGGAGCCTTAACGAATGCCAATATTTCAAAAGTAACGTTTTTAAGGTACCCCAAAATGTATATCGCAACATTATGTAGTTGGCAACCTTGCGCACCTAGGCGCCAGGTGCATGGCTGGGATAACACCTCTTCAGGGACCAGGCTAGGCGCAAGTATCCAAAAATGCCTAGTTGCATGCTTAGATCACCTTGATTAATGTGGTTGAAAATATATGTTACTTGTATTTCTTTAAAAGGGAAAATGTTGTCTATATAGGTTGATGAATTTGTGTATGGAGCTTTTTTTGTGGAACTAAAATGATGCTTTTTGTATAGAACTGTTGATTGAAGAAAACCCAATTTGGTTGTGTTGGAGTTCACTCTCCTCACTTCTAGTGTGGATATTTTCACTTGCAAGTTGAGGTTTGGTAGATGATTGGCTACCAATAGAATAATCATTACAGTTACATCTTAGCCTTTTCCCATGGTAATATGGGTTTAGCTTTAAAATGGTAGATTGGCAGAAGTTTTATGATTAGTTGCTCAACAGAGATCAAGCTTCTGCTTTTACCAGTCACTTGGAACAGGTCATGAGAGGCTCACATTTACACAACTCAAATGCTAGCATGGTCATGCCCAACAATGTAATTCAATCAACTATTGTACACGTGTCCTTTTAAGTAATAGAGACACCTTGTATCCATGGAGCTCAACATTATTTCGCCCATGCCCACTCCAAATACACTACTCTTCCCAAGTCCATCTTCAACATTGAAACCAATAAATCTCTATATCTTCAATCTTCTCTATTAGATCTTTCCCTCAATTTCAGTATTGTTATCGATGAATGTATCGCATCCTTGGGATACAAAAACATCATCTCGGTCATCGCATGGGATATATCAGTTATAGCGAGTAATGTATCGATGTTTTTGGGAAAAATGGGGAAACATTGGGAAATTAGCTGAATTTTTTAATAAAACTTCAGGGATTGCTAAAAAAAGATATCAATACACACTTAGAAATCAAAACATAAACAAGCTCACATAATAGGTTTCCATTGTATAGGTTTTCCAATTTTTCATAAATCAGCCCATCTTCCTAAAAATCCCTAAAACGTATGTTTTCCTTTCATCGAGTTCCATGTGACCTTATGAACAGGTTGGATGGAAAATAAACATCATGGTGGTCCCTAGAAGGTTTCAACGGTGGAGGCCATCGTCACCACTACTTTTGGTGTGGTCCACTGGAGCCTTCGATCTGCCCCTTTTTGGGGTCATTCCCTAAAATGATATTTCAAAATGGCTGGATGGCTTGTACTAAAAAATTACATCATGGTGGGGCCCACATAGCCCCTGATAGGACCATCCAGCTTTAGTTAGGTCCTGGTGGGGGTAGTACCCAATCCGCGCACAATCCACGCCACTCGGCTAACCACCGAATTGGGTGGGACCTACCTCAACGTAATATGGTGTATCTACACTGTTAATTCATCTTGATAGATCATTTTAGGGCATGGGCCGAAAAATGTGGCAGATCCAAATCTGAGGTGGACCACACCACACGAAATAATGGTCATTGAATGGCCACGATTAATTTTTTTTTGGGGGCTATAAAAGTTTTGGATCAAGCTAATATTTATGTTTTCCCTTCATATAGGCTTGTCAGACCTTATGAACAGATTAGAAGGCAAATAAACATCACAGTGGACCTTAGGAAAGCTTCAATGGTGGACATCATTGCCACCACGACTTCTCGTGGGGTCGTCCACTTGAGCCTTATAGTTGCCTACTTTTTTGACTCATGTCTTAAAATGTCCCATCAAAACGGATAAAACACATATCATGGTGGGCCCTAGAGCCCCTGACAGGACCGTCTGTCTTTGGCTTCTCCAATCCACTCTCGTAAAAAGGCTCGGAAGCCATTTTTAGGACCCAGAGATCTTTATAACCTTATAGAACCCTAGAACCCCAAAATCTCTCCCAAATCTCCCAATTTCTTTGGTTTTTTTTTTTTAAAAAAAAAATTATATACCGAAATCACTCATTTTCCCACAATTATCTATTTGAAGAAAGAAAAAAGGAATAGGAGATTTTGTTTGCACTAACTTACGAATGACTCACCTCTTCAATTCGAATTGGCCACCAAATGCAACTTTTGATCAGGGCAATCTTTTCTTCAGGTACTGAAATCCACCATGTTGAAAGTTTCTCTTAATTTTTTTCCCCATTTTTCGGATATTTATGCTGTCTCGAGTCTCCCGACAACTTCGACCCTTTTATCAATGAATTGGTGGTTGGCTACAGTAGTCCCCTCATCGGGTAGGTGTTGTACAGTGAAATATCGCAAAAAAAAAAAAAAAAAAAAACATATTAAAATCCTGAGAAATGTGATAATATCGTTGATATCGCACGTTATTTAGCGATATTGAATTATATTGAGCAATTTTGTGCGTTATATTGATCGATATCTAGGATTCCATGATTTTTTTCGATTTCTTAGTCTCTGCCGAATGGTTTCGTATTGCCAGACTGTGATACCAATAATATCGGCCAATAGTATCGATTTTGTGAACTCTGTTCAAAATATCGGTATTGTGCGGTACGTATCACGCCTTTGGGATACGGATACGTAACTGTTATTGCATAGGATGTATCGGTTGTATAGCATAATGTATCACTGTTATTGGAAACATGGGCAAACATTGGGAAATTGATTGAATTTTTCAATGAAATTTCAGTGATTGTTAAAAAAGACATCAATAGCCGCATAAATCAAAACATTACAAAAAAACAAGTGCATATAATAAGTTTTCTTTGTATGGGTCTTAATCTGTGCGTTGTCTAATTGAATTGATGCAAGTTTATTCAAAGTGTATTCATATTATAATTTATAAATGTAAGAAGACGTGTGGAAACACAAGCAATACATTCAAAAGCAAAAGAAGAATCACTAGATCATGTTACATACATGTTTGATTTTATGTTTGGACACAAAAATTGCAATCGATTTGCGAGAAATTGGGAAATTTTGATTTTTTTTGTTTTCTTTCAATTTTCCAATCTCCAAATCTCAAAATCAAAGCTCCCAATCTATGGTTTTTCTTGCAAAACATGAAAAATCATGGATTTGTAACAATTTGACATTGATAACATGATTTACAGGAAAAAAAAAAGAATCGAAAATAAAAAAAATGCTCACCGGATCAAACATGTGGGATATATTCGACTACTCGTGCATTTCGTATTGCACAAGTGGGATACAAGATATATCGTGGGAAATATAATGCAGGGGCATTTTCACACCGGGCTCAAGTGGGGTTGCTTATTGGATGCAGGGGCACACTCGGGGTGGGTACGGCCCACGGAGGAGTTCTCGTGTTCGAGACTCTTCATCGGGGGTGATTAATGCGCATTTCACACCAGGCTCGAGTAGGGTAGGCCGTGGGATGCAGGGACACACTCAGGGTGGGCGGCCCATGTGATTTGGGGCCCACGAAGGGGGTTCGGCCGAGATCCTAACCCATGCGATGTGGGGCCTGGGCTATGAGATAAAGGGATTAATTCGCCATACTCTAACAGTTTGAGCTTTTAGAGCTAGTGGTTAATTGTCTTGCATCAAATTGGTATCAGGGCAGGAAGTCTCGTGTTCGAGACTCCTCACTGGGGGTGATTAATGCAGGGGCATTTTCACACCGGGCTCGAGTGAAGTCGCTTGTTCGATGCAGGGGCATACTCGGAGTGGGTGCGGCCCATAGAGGAGGTCTCGTGTTCGAGACTCGTTACCGGGGGTGATTAATGCGCATTTCACACTAGGCTCGAGTGGGGTAGCCCGTGGGATGTGGGGACATACTCTGGGTGGGCGGCCCAGTGATTTGGGGCCCACGAAGGGGGTTCGGCCGAGATTCTAACCCATGCGATATGGGGCCTGGGCTATGTGATAAAGGGATTAATTTGCCATACTTTCGAGCTTTTAGAGCGAGTGGTTAATTGTCCTGCATCAATATATCGGCCGATATCATCGATATTTAAAACACTGATTATGAACATCGAATCTGGATTGTCAACCACGTCTCCATGCAAAATTTCTCTTTTTGCCTTCATACATCTCTTAGTGTGACCTCTTTTTTATTTATTGAAACACCACAAATTCACAACATGAACCACAAGTTTTCTATCCGCGATATGGACCTTAATTTGGATGGTTTGGATTGATCTAATGTAGCGCCACATGTGATGGGGATGATTCACCACCATTTTAAAATAAGTGTTGAACTAGCGTAGAAAAAAACTTTTAAAAAAGGATACTTTAGGTAGCATACGCTGCTTGCGCTACATGCTATGCTACACTACATGGTTTGTAGCTTACGCCACCAAGGAGCTACGCTACCTGCATACACTATGTAGCGTACACCATGCTACAAGCTCTATTGAAAACACTGAAACAAATGTCCAAATCAAGGTAGTTACTAGGAGTTGGCTTATAACAACTCAGTAAATCATATGCAACAACATATCTCAACGGAACTTAGCTTTATCTTAAGCCGAGTTTGCCTGTAACAACTCAGTAAATCGTACTACTAGAAATCTCCATTTGAGATAGTAAATGGGAGAAGTTCACATCAGGTGCTTAACTTAGTACCATTACCGGTACAAGATCAAGTGAGTGAATATGCTAATGTTTTCGCCAAGCACGCCTAAGTCTTGCAAGCTCAAATAAGGAAGAATATTGAAGACAACAACACCAGGCACAGAGAAGCTGTGAATGAACATCGACATGAGAAAATATCAAGAAGATGAATCGGTAATGGTCTATTTCCGCAAAGAAAGGTTTCCGAGGGGAACTTATAATAAGCTCAAGTCCAAGAAGATTGGTCCATGCCAACTCAAGAGGAAGTTGGGTAACAATGCCTATAAAATTGAGTTGCTAGAAGACTAAGATATCTCATCGACTTCCAATGTGGTGGATTTATTCGAGTACCAAGGCGAGGCATCTAATGCGTAAGATGAAGTCATTACCGATATGGATAAACAACTTCGGAAGAAAAAGAAGGAAAAAGTTGAACCAATATTGCGAATGAAGATTGCTAACACTCCTTTGGGCCAATACAAGCAATATTTGGTGAAATGGAAGAACAAGCCCTATTATGAATGCACTTGAATCATGAGCGATGAATTGAAAAGATTAGATCTGATCCTCTACTACTTGTATGAAGTGTCTAACTCGTTGGAGTCGGTTTCTTTCCAAACCAAGGGGAATGATGTAGGACAAGATGTAGGCCCATAGCACACCATAGGCCTAACATGTGCTGATTTTTTGGACTTTATTTACAGATTTGGGGGCCTAAATCAAGGATTGTAATTCAATACTTTTGGGAGATATGGAGGGTGTATTAAAGATGTGATTGATATGATTGAAGATATGGGCAGATTTAGAGATATAATTACTTTCTATGTTTGCTTTTTATTATTAGGTTTTTACCATATTAAGGAAGATTAGATTGTTTTCAAATAAATTGTCATTGATTTGAAATCAATCTCTTAAGTGGGGGGATTTTAATTAACGGTTCATTTATGATCTATAAAAGGGGGTGGTGGTGTAGAAAGTAGTCATTTGAATATTTTTCTTAGTTTGGGTTTTCTTAAAGTTTTATGAAGAGAAGGTTGATATCAATAAAGTTCTCTCCCTCTCTACTCCATTGTTCTTGTGGGATATATATATATATATATATATATATTTGCAATTTGGGTATTTGGATGTCATTAACTCGATAACTGGGTTACACCACCCTTCCAAGGGAATTTTCTTTTCTAAAGATGTGATGGCTATATGCTTGGGGGATCCTCTCTCTTCATTCCTCTCTGTAGTGTTTTCCTAGGCAGGATGATTGTAAAAGCGAATGTCGTTTACTTGAATGGTTGAGAATAGAGAAAGCAAATCCTCAAATCTCTAGTCTCTGTTATGGAGAAGAAACAAATCTTTGGGCTGCAAATACTCAAAGGATAATACACGAAAGGTGATTTGATGTTTTGTAGCAGTTTTAGGTTTAGAGATCAACTTTTCAGAGAGCAAGATCCTGGGAAAACTTATTGAGATCACACATTTATTTGTGAAGTAGGAAAACTTCTACTATGTATTGGCCTTTGGGTTATTTATGGGATGTGACACTTGAAATTGATGAAAGAATTATGTTGTGTTAGAAAAGAAGGTATTTATCATTATGGTGCCAATATGCCAATTGATATTAACCCATATGCCAATTTTATTTTTTGTCACTTTTTTAGCACCTGGCAAGTGCTATATAGAGGACGGAGTATAGATTCATAGGGGACTCCGGCAAGGTTCGAAGGAAGGGCATATGTTTCACCGTTTTATATGGTGTGAAGTACATAAACAGGAAAACCTAGGTGGGTTTATTTATTAAGTTGTTGAAGCCTATGAACAATGCATTCCTTAAGGAAATAGTTATGGAATTTTTGTTGCCTATGGAATAAAGTAAAGTAAGGGTTCCAACCCATGGCTCAGTGATAGATAGAGTGCGTTTCAATATTGAGGTAATGGGCTCGAGCCCATGTTACCTTTAGAAAAAAGTAATTGTGAGTAATACGGAGATCACCCAGAAGTGTGCTTTACCATGGCTTTTATTGAAATCATAATATCTTGCATATTAATCAAACTCATTATCGCTCTGTAAGTGTGAGAGAATACAATTTGAAAATGGTGCAATCATGCAAGTGCTATTTGAGATAGAAGCAATGTGGGCTTGATCCATTAGCTGTACCCGTTGGAGTTTTTCATCCCCTGCATGCTTTTGCCAATGTTTCATTAGGTAATGACACACACAAGCACACAAGCACATAAGCTACACGTGCACATGCTCACACGTGCGCATATTAGTGACAAAGGAGTACCATGGAATCTATCTCCTGCGGTCTACCATACTATTGTGAACTATGTAAATCAGTGTACCCTAGGCTACCATACTAAAGGATAATTATTTCATTTTATGTAATAGCTGCGAGATTCCTACAATAGATTTATTTTGTTCTATAAGAAGGGAACACCTCCCTCTCTTAATGCAATGAAGTGATTCTCTTCAAAATTCCCGTTCTGCTCTTCAGAGTCTTATTGTCTCAATCCAAATGTCCTATTCTTTTCTTCCCACACACACACACACACAATTGTTCTTTCATTAGTTAATGTCTTAATGACCCACCCAGCTACACACTCACTGTTGCTTCATTAATTAATGACACAGGCATGAGCACACGCACAATTGCATGTAATTTACAAGAATTATAACTTGTTATTTATTTCCACATTCATTGGTAACTAATATATCTTGTGCAGGATTTTCATGGGCATATTTTTGAGAATGAATATTTTGCAACCAGCGAAGATAGGTAATTCATACCCGCTTTTGCATTCTACCTTTTTAAGTTGAAGGAATGTTTTGCGTTCAGTGAAGATAGGTAATTCTCAAGTACTGTTGTATGAGTTATAGGCTTTAAGTTGAAGGAATTTTCTTCAGCATATTACTCGTGCCAATGTTCATTGCGAACTATTTGTTGTGCTATTTTCTTAGCTAACTGGCGGGTCATTGTTTTTCTTCAATTTTAAAGTTCAGATTCAACCTTATTCTTCAGATTGATACAAAGGGATTATAATCGTGGAGACCGTTAAAAATTTTAACAGTAAATTATGCATTCGATTATGAATGAAAAATATTCACTAGAAAACTTTTACCTCTTCATTTATGACACATTATTTTCCTTGGTGTCAAAATATAGGTAGAGCCTTGATAGTGAAAAAACAAATACTTTTTTATGGTTTGTTTGATTGCCATGTCTGAAGTAATCTTCTCATGTGCAAAGATGTGGAAATGAGAATGGAGAACCATCTGTGCGCCTTCAAACTCTTTTTGGAGCCCACCTGGCATGTGTATGGCATCTAACTCTTTCAACAGGGTCACTCTGGCATTCTACATCATGCTGATTGTGTTGCAGCTTTTGAGAGGGAGGGAGGGAGAAAAGGGAATTGGAGAAAAGAAGGGGTTAGAGAGCTTATCTCCCTTAAGCTTCTATATATATATATATATATATATATATATATTTCGAGGGAGGGATGAGAAACCATTTCATGCAAAATGTGAATGGGCCCAAGACGTGGGCTGCGCCCAACAGAATTGGTATTTACATTTTTTTTTCAAAGGTTTCTATTGGTATTTACATTATTTTCCCCTTATTCATATCTTCATTTATAGCTATTCATCTTAGGCTATAAACTTATTCAAGTCTCAACCTTTCAACACACTTCATGAAAACGGATTGCCTCAAAGTCCAGGCCAATCCAATTGTTTTGATTAATGAGAGAGAAGTGAAAAAGAAGAAGAAAAGGAAATTGGAGAAACGAGAGGGTTAACGAGCTCATCTCCCTTTTGCTTCTTATCTACAAGGTCCAATACAGAGGTATAAGAATGATTACAAATGATAAAGATCAGATTTTTTTTTTTCTTTGAAGATTGCAAATTTATTAAATATGGAGCCAAAAACAACCCAAACAACAAAACAAGAAAAAGAAAAAGAAAAAGAAAAAACAACAACCGCCACTGAAAACCTGCGACAAAACAAAAAGAAACGAAAAAAACCTAATAAATAACTATACAACTTGAACATCAATGGAACAAAATTGAAAAGGGCAAAAACTATACAACTCAAATGATAAAGGTAAGAATGGTTTAAAAAAAGATTCAAATAAAGAGTTGTAATCCTTTACAGGAGTACCAAAGGTGATTTGCGTCAGCTCAGGTGATGTTTCCAACAGTTACCCTCAACTGGATCATTGATATTACAGCCCAGGTTCCCATGGTATCTCTAATCTGGTTCCCAAGCAACTAGTGGACATGTTGAATTGACCGCACACATCACAGTGGGCCCCTCATAGCTCGAATTTATGGGAGCTTCCCTTAGGGATCATTTGGATTAGACCATTCTAATGTCCTTGATATTTCAATTAATAGGTATTGCAATTTTGTGGAACTATAATTTCTTTGATTAGGAAGCCTCTTGTAGTAGGGCATTGTGATTCCAGAAACTAGAATTCCCATCCATGCTTTAATATTTATTTATTTAAGAAGCGTCCAAATTAAATGACCATAGTACAATGGTTTGATCATTAATCTAGACCATCCATCATTTGGGTCTCGCTCTTGATTGTTAATCCCTCAAAGAAAATAACTTTGGTTGAATGATCCTAATCTTCTATTCAAGGCTCCGATCATTGGTTTATGACATCCATCACGTGGCTTCCATCCTTGATGCATCCCTCTAAAAAAAGAAGAAGCTTTGATTGATTGATCCTAACCTCTAATCAATGTCTAGGGAAATCAACAATCCATTTTTTGATCATACTAAACATGGTCTGATCATTGATCTAGACATCCATCATGTTTGTCCCACATTTGGTTTCCTATTCCTCTTGAAAAATTACTTTGGATGTGTCACGACCTGAATCCTGCACCTGGATATGCTTGACTTTGATATTGCACTCGAGGACATGAGTTATATATTATACGCTCATAAACGATAATTCCACAAGCTAATACATAATATTATTAACATTCCATTCGACATACACTTTCTAAATGAATCAAATAACAATTAACCGAAATAAAATAAAATATCCCAATCATTACCATTATAATCTAAAATCCAAAATAAACCTTATATTATAAGTCCTTTACAATAATTTTGAAACTTCTAAAAGAAATTAAACGTAAATAAACAGAAATAAAATGGCTAGAACTTCGTTCCATAGGCTTCAGGCCAGACCCTGCTCCTAAAATTCAATATCTACAATAAAGAATTAGCTCAACAACTCAATGAGTATATCTCCCACAAGTTGTTTGAAATTAAAACACATCGGTTCATAATTCATGTGAAACTTCTTTTTTCAAAACACGACAAATCAGTGATTGAATAAACAAAGTTCTAAAACATATTTATACTTAGTAAAATAGGTTTATCAAAACATTGAAAATTCCCGTGTAAAGTTTGAAATTCAAAGATTAAATAACCAAAGATTTCAATGCAAAATCGTATGAGATAAAACATGAATGAATAGATGCAAGCTATGCATAAAGTAATCCATAATCCACAATAATTAATACGGTTCATCCTTTTGAACACCAGGGCCATTTTATACTAGTCTGCCAACACTCTCCCCAAAAATAACCCTATTCGGCACACTATCGATGGGAACCTATTGTAATCCTGACACTTCACCCACTAGGCTTAAACAATGGGTAACCCACTTGTACAACGTAGGCTGGTCAATCCTCTACTCTATCCAGCACACTATCGATGGGAACCTATTGCATCCCGACATGATCACCCATCCGGCCTAGACAATAGAGGTTCCAAAAGTTAACAATTGGGCTTCTCGGACTCAACCCAAGGGTCTCGATCGCCCCACCTATTTATGCTTTTAAGGACCATTAACGTTGGGTATTCGATTGCCCCACCAATTGTTCCAATGTTCCAAACACAATTCCAATGATATGCATGATTTTAATAATAAAAAATCAAATATTTCCAAAACATCTCGTGATCACTCTTCTTTGATCAAACCAGTGTTCGAATTATCGATATCGCTTTACGTATCGCACCCTTGGGATACGGATATGTATCGGTTATTGCATGGGATATATCGGTTGTATCGTGTAATGTATCGCTGTTGTTGGAAGCATTGGAAAACATTGGAAATTGGTTGATTTTTTCAATGAAATTTCAGTGATTGTTAAAAAAGACATCAATACACACTTACAAATCAAAACATTACAAAAAACAAGTGCACATAATCGGTATTCTTTATATGGGATCCTAATCTATGCGTTGTCTAACTGAATTGATGCAAGTATCTTCAAAATTTATTCATATAATTTATAAATGTAGGAAGACGTGTGGAAACACAAGCAATACATTTAAAAGCAAAAGAAGAATCACTAAATCAGGTTACATGTTTGACTTTTTGTTTGGACACAGATTGTAACCAATTTGCTATAAGTTGGGAAATTTTTATTTTTATTTTCCAAATTTCTACAACTTGGTCCTTCTCCAAATCTCAAAATCGAAGCTCCCAATCCATAATTTTTCATGCAAACATGACAAAACATGGATTTGTAACATTTTGACAATGGTTTAACATGATTTACAGAAAAAAAAATAAAAGGATTAAAAAAAATGCTCACTGGATCGAACATGTGGAATATATTCCACTATTTGTGCGTTTCGTATCGCACAGGTGGGATACAAAAAATATCGTGGGATATATCAGCTGATATTGTTGATATTTAAAACATTGGATCAAACCATAGCATATGCAATGCACATAAATCCTTCATGATTTTGGAATATTCAAATCATCGCATTCAATCCTTCTTTCATCAAAATCTAAAATGAGGAATAAATATGCAATGCAATAGTCCAAATCTTAAAATTACACCTAAAACCCTGAAATTTCTAAAACACTATAGATAAGTGGAGAAAACTATAAGTAAACCTTGAAATTATAAACTTGTACAAAAAAGCCCCAACAGACTTACACAGAGGTTTCTAGAATTTTACCCAATGATGTTGGAATTCCATGGATAATGCAAGATCATGCTGTAATTATGAAAAATTACACTAGTACCCAGAAAATTTTGAGAGTAATGTTACTAGTATGGGAATTCCAATTTCCAAAAGGATTAGGTAAAAACCCCTAGGATATCATCAAGGATTTTGGTATTTATGGTATTCATGAAAATAAAGAAAACAACAAGAAAGCAAATCTTGATTTTCAAGAATTGAAGAAAAGGGCAAGGTTCGAGAAAAATAGGGGACAATCTTTTAATTTTCAAAAAAAAGAAAAAAGAAAAGGGAAAGGGCCATAAAAGTTGATAATCAAATTTCAATAAAGTATAGAAAAGGGCGTAGAAAACAAACCTTGGGGAATCCCACAATGCAAGTTAAGGAAAAGGAAAATAAATTTAAGATTTATGAAACATCCCAAGGAAAAGGGAACAAAGAAATAGGAAAAGCATGCAAGAGATCACTCACCCAATATAAAAGGCTTTAAAATTCTTGATTAAAGAAGATAATAGAGATCACCGAAAAGGGATTATTCAAAAGAAAAACTTTTGGAAAACTCTCATGAGAGACTACTCACCTAAAAGAAAACCTTAACACGAAATCCACAAATCCTCTCTCTCCCCCCCTTCTCTCTTTCTCTCTCACATCATATCCCCTCACACCACTCACGTCTCCTTTTTATAATAGAGGGCTTCGCCGCCTACCAATTCACATGTGTGCACACATGTGAAGTGCACCCTCCTTACGCAACACCCTATTCCCATTAGGGCGTGTTTGGATTTCGGGCCCAGGTGGTAGAGTACTGTATATTTTAATAAAATATACATTTAATGAGGTTTGAATCCAAACATCAACACATGGTTTGCTGGCGGCTGAGTACGTCGCCCGAACCATTTTGGGTCGTCCACACGTCTCCGCAATTAGATGACAATGCAGGCTGCCGTGCAGTGCTTTCATTGCACTGCACCGCCGTATCAGAGAGATGTAATCTTGCCGTCCACAAGCTCAGGATCTGCAAGATCTGTCTTAACTGCACTTTCCTTCGACATCATCACAAATCCGTTCCCTCCTTCCGTCGCTGAATTCCAATCTCTTGCATCTCTCTGGCTTGATGAAAAAAATCCAAAAGATTGATTTTCTCGTAATAGCGCATTATCTTTCTCTTCTTCGTCCATGCTTCCAATCTCGTAACAGCGCATCCAATGCTAATGCAGTTGGTTTTCTCGCTTTCCAAGCTCAGGGAATGACGGTCGAGCACATTGACTGGCGTGTCCAAACTCCATACCTCATCCAACAAGATCGATTCGTAACCGTCCATTACCACACTTTGCATCAGATTGTAGCAATCCAACAGCTTCTCCTACAAACCCAAGCAAAAATAAAAAATATAAAAATTGGAGAAATTTAGATAAAAGCTGCAATTTTTTTTCCTGGGTTTTGTCTTACTTTATTTATATATACACAGGAAGAAATCGCCTTTCGAAAACATGGAAATTGCAGGGGGGAAAAGCTCATGGGAAGCAAGGAGTAGTGCAGAAGCGGTGATTACAAATGGTTTATACTCTAAGATCTTGACTTCTACAATCACAACCGAAGATTAGAGATATCCAATTCGATTTTATTCAAGAAAAAGCTAAGAAAGAGGAAAAGATCCGACTTTTCTACCGTTTTGAGCTTTGAAAACGATCTCTGTAGCCCTAGCTTTTAAAGCCTGCTTCAATGGAGGGTCGTTCCATTTGTAAAACGAGAGGAAGAATAGGAGGAATGCGAAAGGCGTCACCGATTGCATCCGCCATTTCAACACGCCGAGAATCAGAAGCTCCATACGCTGAATCGTCTGTGTATCGAAGATGATTCCTTCCTCGCTCTGTTGCATTGAATCGAATCAAAATCGATTTCCAATGGGTTTTTTCTGTTTAATCCTTTTTTTAAAAAAAACCAGAAAACTAGTTAAAGAGAAGGTGGATTTTTTCATCTTTGAAGCCAGAGAGATGCAAGAGATTGAAAGGATGACTGTGATGATGTTTGTGTTCTTGAGTGCAGGAAGACCAAGACTCCACTCCCAAACAAGTGCATTCTTACCCAAACACTGTGAGTGGTAATCACAATTCCCATGCTAACTTGCTACAATGTCGCGAATACCGTGACGGGACAGTTTTACATTGCACTACAATACTATACGTGAATCCAAACAGGCCCTTACGTAACATGAATCCCAAGAGTCATCAACTCTCTACTTACACTGGGATACATCACATTGTCTCTTTTCACTAAAATTCCTCATGCACACTGCTGCCCCAGCAACCCTTTCAACTCACTGTGGTCAGCATTGATGAATGGTTAACATGCTTAGATGGTGGACGGGGTTAAGTTGATGGGCTGTCGGGATTGATGAGTGGTTGAACGGAATGGATGGATTCGGATGAACGGTTGGGATGTTTGAATGGATGGACAGTTTGGACTTAGTAACTGGATGGCTGGATGATTTGGACTTGATGGACTGGCGGAACGGTTAGGTTTGATGTGTTGGCTGGGCAGTTGAGTTTTGATGAATGGATGGTCGCAGTTTGGACAGTTGGATTTAGGTGATGAATGTCTGAATTTGTGGGATTTATACATGCTGATCACCGGTCACAAGTTGGACAGGTTTGGCACCTGGATCAACGGTGAAGATGGACAGATTTTGAAGTGTGAATCATCACTCTCAGGTGGACAGCTTTGGGACTCCAATCAATGGTCACAAATGGATGGTTTTGGGGTGTGTTGATCAATGCTCACAAATAGGGCAGACTTAGGGTTCAACCAACGGTCAATAATGGACAGCTTTGACTTACAATCTGTTGGTCCATATTGGACAGATTCGGCACACAAAGTATGGTCCAGACTGGGCAGATTTGATGACAACTAATGATCATAATAGGGCTGATTCAATACATGGTTCAAAGGTTGCAATTTGGTCTGATTTATCTTACAAATCAACAGTCAAAATTGAGTGGATTTGACACGTCCTTTAACTGTCCGAATTAGGTAGGTTTAACTTACATTCTAATGGTCACATTTGGGCTAAATTAGCACATGGATCAATGGTCAAAGTTGGATGGATTCAACACAATTTAATGGTCCAAGTTGGGCAAATTTAACATACATTTAATGGTTGTAAATGGGCTGATTTGACACATGAATCAATGGTTGAATTGGGTAGATTTTAAGATACAATTTACGGGTCATACTTGGGCAGATTTTTTATGCAATGAATGGCTTAAATTAGGCTGATCTTTAATGCACGATCAATGGTTGAAATTTGTCATGTTAATGAGTGGATGGTTGGTTGTGAGTGTGTGTGCAGTGTGTTCGAAAATTTAATCTAGGTTATAACTTATTCCAGGTCGGGCGATCCTAACTTCCAAATTCCAATCAATGACGAGTGAAATGGATGGTCCATATTGACCATGCCATAAATGGTGTCGTCATTGATTTAGACTCCCCATCATGTACGTCACACACACCTTTAATTGCCCACCCCTCTACAAATCACTTTGGTTCAATGATTCTAGTTGATATTTAGGGAATCAATCCTTGGTGGTTACTGGAGTGAAATTCCACCATCCTTTTGGAAATCAGAAGTGCCTATTATTTGGGCACTGTAATGGTAGTTGGTCATTTAAATTGTCGGGATTTTCCTTGCTCATCGTCCTCCAAACAATGGAATTGTATCCGCGACCTATGCAACTTAGATATGCTTCTAGCAATATTGCATATTTCATTTATGATGTTTCTGTGATTAACTAGGTCGCGAATACTCTGATTCAGTGATGATTGTTTCCTTCTCTTTCGGTGAAGGACAGTTTTCTGTCTCTTTCTTTTATCGACATAGTCTGCACTTCTCCATTTGTCTATGTTGTCATTGTTGGCTACCTGTTGTCCTATGCCAAATTTATTTGTTCAGATCAAAGGAAAACAGAGATGCTCTTCAGAGTTTTTACTACTGATTGTTAACTGTATCGGATTGTTTGTCGCCATAGAAATGATGAAAGTTCTTATGGCAGCAAATTTGGTGTCCGTAATGTTCTTGCATTCTTACACAAGGACAATCTAGCAAGGGATGAAAGGCGTGCTGCCATGGCTGAACTATTGTCTATTGTATCAAAAAGGTGTTCAATTTCTGGAGTTGGGAGAATAGGTGGGTACTTTCACATTGTTTAATGTTGCATCTTTTTATTGGCTATACTTGATTGTGCGTATCACATGTAATGTGCTTGTATTGCTTTTGTTTTCTGGTTTTGCAGGATTCCGAGTGCTTTGGGGCGTCCTACGTTCATATCGCACTGATTTAGTGATGGTATGCCTTTTACACTAATGATCTTCTTATGTTTGTGTGTTTATAATGAAGTATCTGAATAGTTCAATTATTCATTCTATTTTCAGTTAGACACACACACACACACACACACACACTGAAATGTATTGAGATCTCTGGAGTGCCTTTTTAAAAATGAGACTCATGCTCCTGGCTCGTAAAATGAGTTTTGAGGAAATATAAATTTTAGCGGAACAATTTTGTTGAAGTAAAATACCATAACCCTTTCTACAAGTAGAGCAACAGCCTCTTGTACTCGGGTATCTAATAACTAATAACTGTCATGGTCCTGTCTTGTGAAATAAACTCCTGAGGAAAAAAAATTGTACAGAAGATTGGTGATGTGTATACCATTATCTCTTCTTGATGAGAGTTGAGCAGCATCACCTTGTGTGTCATCTTTGTCCTATAGCTCATTGCTTTTTGCCAGCATGCGAATGCTGAACCCTGTCTCTTTGGCATCTTCTCTGGCGCTAGTGCTACCTCATGTCAGACCTTGTGGTTCCAGTGTTCGAGACTTTCTTGATTAGTTTTACAAGACTTGGAATTGCTATGCTTTGCATAGGTAAAATACATGCTTTCACCAGTACGACTCTTGTTTGATGCTTCCCATTTTCAGCAACGGATTGCTATTCATGTCAGACCTTGAAAGTTTGATGCTTCCCATTTCCACTGCTCATTTCACACAAATCTTTGCTCTAGCAATGGAATGATACAAGATCTTCAGCAAAATAGCATGTCAGGGATGGTCGATTAGAGTACACCGTGATTGTTGCATGTCTGCAACTGTTAGTGGGCTTTCTCTTGTTGTTTGTGATGATCTGATGTCACTGAAATTCGTATTAGGTTATCACAGCTTGCAGCTAATTCCTTGAAGGTTTCTTGTAATAAATAATAATCCATCAATCTTAACCTTTAATTTCCCCCTTTATTGTCCTATGGTCCACTGGGAAAACCCAAACGTCGCACTTTTTCCTCTCTTTCCAGTTCCTTGTTGGCTTACACTTCCAGTTTGGGAGGTCCTTTGGTCTAGTCAGGATGACCCACAATGTGTTTTCCAAGTTTGGCTCAGGCATTTGCTCTGAAGCTGCACTGTTTCATCGACTCGATATTTTGAGTCAGCATTTTTGCTGAAGCTGCACTGTTTCATCGACTCGATATTTTGAGTAAACATTTTTGTTGTGTCGTTCTCGTGTCTTCTGAATTGGAGCTCATTTTTTTAACCGTTTAACTCTTAGTTTGTTTTACCACTTTGAACTGCATGAAGACATCTTACCTACTTATTTTTTGTTTGCTAGAATATTATGCACATATACTTGCACAACTTTGGTGACATATATAGATTATTTGGCTTATTGCCAACTGTCGTGCTGTTGAATTCGTTTCCACCTAATTCTTGATTGTCGTCAAACGTGTTTATATTCTTTTTGGTAAATGTTGTTAGATTAATCATTTTTGTCGATGCAAACTTTGTTGTTAGATTTATCATTTTTTGTTGATGCAAACTATGCACGTATACAGCAAGACCTCGACATGTGTGTAGTTTTAGGAAGTTCTTTGGTAGCAGAAGGATTTCTTTAGTTTTTCTTGATTGTTAAGTATTAGTCCATATTTTTATTTAATAGGAAGAGAGATTGAAGTAGAAGCTGAAACTGTGCATTGGTCTTTATAAAGACGACAATAGGCACTATGCACTGGTTATCTTTTTCTGAAATTAAGAGTATAAGTAAATGTTCTTTTTTTTTTTTTTTTTTTAAGTAAAGGTTGCAGACATGTTTTTCTCATTATGGTAACAGACTGGAGTGTACTTCTATTCGCCAGTAGATTTATTTATTTATTTTGTGCATTCTTCCAAGTAATATTTTCCTTTAAAAAAAAAAAAAAAAAAAAATTCTAGCTTACATCTTGCTACCATTGGGTTTATCATGCAGGTTAGAGGTGCGATGAAAATACTTGTAAGATCCTTGGGACCTTCTGATAGTACACATGGTGCGACGACTGAGGTTGATCCACCTTTGTGGAACCTTGATATTATTTTTGAATCAACAGGCTACATTTATCGACTTATAAATTTGTTGGTGAGAGTTCATTGGTTTTGGTTTCTCTTTAGTTCATAGTTTCAGCATATATTGCTAATAATTTATCTATACTTTTGTGCACCTTTTATTAAATTGACCTGGAACTTTCGCAGTCAGTGGATGACTTCCATGTGAAATGCTATACGCTTCAACTTTTCATAGTTCTTATTACGCATTCTCCAAGGAGGTACACCATTTTGACAAATAGTTCAAATCTCTCATTCTCTCTCTCTCTCTCTCTCTCTCTCTCTCTCTCTCTCTCTCTCTCTCTCTCTCACACACACACACACACACACACACACACATTCTCTTGAGCAAGACTGGTGGGCTTTCTGTTTCAGGTTGAAAAAAGCATTTCAAACCTATTTTGACGCGAGCGAATGGCTTGAGAAAAAGCTTGAGAAAATGCTTATGGACCGAGAGGTGTGAATTTGGTCAGCCTTAACAATATCATTATTATTGAATAAAAAAAGTTTCCTGACCATACTGTTTTTATATTCGTTTTTAGAGAAACTGTTCTTTTTATCGCTTCATTTTACTTATTTAGAAGCCTTTTCTTATTTGGTCATAGTCACAAGTGTTGTTGTTGTTGTTTTTTCCAGCGTCTGATTTTCTCCCGTTCTTCTTGTGAGTTTTCAGATTCGTTCAATATCTTCTTTAAATTTGTCCTTTCATACTAATTATTTTCTGCAGCTTTTCTTGCATAAAAATGTCTCTGAGTTTTGTGTTGATGATGATGTTGATTGTTCAAGTTTCTTGGTGTTGACTATGCTTGCTACTTCATAGGTTATAAGAGAGGGAGCCTTGTTGATTCTTAATTGGCTGCAAGGTGAAGTTGAGGTGACTTTCCTGCCTTTCACCTTTTGCACAATTTATGACCAGGCTATACAATTTGTTTGAACACTTCTGGTTCCCATTGATTCACTGTTCATTTTAAAATTTCAGGAAATTCAAAAGTCTGCGGCTTTTGAAGTTGTCTTTGCGAATAACTCTGTCATTACCAAAGTGGAAGAATTTCTTGTGCGGGTGATTTCCCTTGAACTTTGATCTTGATCAGTCCATTAAGTTAGGCGTACAATGTACCTTTATGCTGATTAGAATACATTGGGTTCCGAGCAATTTTTTTCATATTTATTTTGGCGATATCTGAAGGATAGTTGATAGACAATAGGAGTAGATTTGATGTTTTTCAGTTGACTTGACTCCAAATGGCCGTTGGTTGAGTCTTTATTGGTAATGTGCGAGGTTATCCACATCGTGCGATTCATGATAGGAATCGTGCAATTCATATCAAATCATATGGTGTACAATCCAAATTGTGTATACACAAATCGTCAATTAGATCGAATTGTACTATTCAAAGGTGAATTGTTTGATGTGAATAATAAATCGTATGATCTGATCTAGGTGCATTTTCCACAGAAAAAATTGGTGAATTTTTTTTTTTTTTTTTTTAAATACATCCGTTTTCTTTGATAGTCTTTGGTTTTTAAATAATATTATCTCTTTTGTTTTTAAGAGTTATGTGAGGCCCACCCACATTGAAAAAACATTCTTTTGGTTCTTTTGAGAGGGGGGTTTTTGGAGATTTTGGGGCTTTAAAAACCTGGAGAAAGGATAGTAGATATCTTTTTCATCGGCTGACCGAATCAAATGACATTTTCTCCATTGGAATTCTACATCAGAATAGGTACAAATAAACACAAATACTTATATACTCTTTTCCTTTCTTTTCTTCCCCTTCTAGTGTAAAATATTCAATATTTATGTCATTTTCTTTTGTTTTTTGTTTACTTAAAGGATCTTTTCAATCTTAAGGATTCCTATACTTATTTTAAGCTAACTAATTGTTTTTTGCTAATAGGTAGGGTTGTGTTGATTGTTGTTGAAAATGGGAAAGAAGTCCAAGGCTATAGATAACGACCTGGTATGGGACTATTGTTCGAAGATGGATGAAACAATAACCTTAACCTCCAGTGTTATTTTTGTGGGAAGAGTTACTAGGGAGGTGTATTCCAAATGAAACATCATTTGACTTGAACCAAGAAAATTCTAGCAGCATGTCTATAAATGGGTGATGATGTTGCATGGAAAATTTTGAAGTTTTTGGATAACAATGCTTGTGAAAATTAACAAAAAGACGAAGCTATGTACGATGTTGGAAGAGTTCCAATCGTACATGACGTGCACGTATTGGGTGGGGGTGATGGAGGAAATAGGACATCTATTGATAGCGAACAATTGACTAGCGCACCAAAAGTTCCAATTGATAGGGAAGGACCAATTTATCCCTATATGCAGGCCTTCTTATGCAAACCCAATCGAGACCTTCCTGTGGCAACTCTTGTTTCCCCGAATCACATGGTTCCATAGTGGGCCCCACCTCGTGGTCATTCAGACCCCGCCTTGTGGGCCACCCCACCCCAATGTGGAGATACAATGCATTTTTGGAATGACACCAAGATGCACCTAGAATCATCTATGACTGCCTCTTTTTTTTTTCGTGTGTGTGTGTGTGTGGAAGAAAGAGTGGAGTAAAAGAAAAACAATTAGCCACTTTACATAAAATTTGGAACAAAGGAGACGGATAAATGTATATCTTGCTATTTCTTCCTTACTTTATGTGAATGCTGTACCATTTAATTTTTTCAAGAACCCTTTCTTTGCATGCAATCAATCACCACATATGGACTAGGGTTGACACTTGAAGCAAGAAACAAGTTTTCGAAGTTGGGGGTTAACAATATGGAGAAGTCAATTGAAGTGCACAAGAAAAAAAGGGGCAAAAACAGGATGCACGATCATGTTGGACAGGTGGACGAATGGAGTGAATTGGTTGATTACTAACTTTTTGCTTGATAGTCCGAGTGGTACCTTTATATATATATATATATATATATATATATAAAAATCCGTTGATACATCCGCCATTTTCAAGTATGCAGACAAGTAAATTAGCTTTACTTGAGTTGTTATTGATGAGGTATGTGAGGAGAATGTAGTAAAAGTTGTTACGGTAGCGCATCCACATGTACAAGTGGGTTGAATGTTAATGAAGAAGTGAAAGAATTTATTTTTGGTCTCCTTGTGTAACCCATTGTATAGATATTATATTTGCAGATATTGAAAAATTGCAAGTTCATGCGAAGACCATATTAAAGGCAAGGGCTATAATGGCCTATGTTTAGAAGCGTTGATGGGTCTTGAACCAGATGAAAAAGCATAAAAAAATCTGAGTTGACTAGACCGGCCATGATACTATTTATCGCGTGTTATTTAACATTGAATAACGTACATGAGAATAGGATTGGCTTGAGGTTGGCATTTACCTGAAAATAATGGGAAGAGAGTACTTTCTTCAAGACCGCAAAGGGAAAGCATGTGCGCAATATAAGTTTTATCTGACGTAGGCTTTTGGCCATCCCTCAAGTATTATTGGAAGACAACTATCCCATCGGTAATGGTACTAAGATTAGTTGGTTTGAATGAGACGCCAACCATGGGAAACATTTACGAAGTGATGGATCGGGCGAAGGACTATAACAAAGAATTTGGGGGAATCTAAAAAACGGTATTTGGTGGTATGGGACATAATAGACGAGCAGTTGAATCTTCAGTTCCATAGGCCCTTACATGCAATGGCCTACTTTTTAAATTTGATATTTCAGAATGACGAGAACTTCTACGCGGATTTGGAAATCAAAACTGGCCTCTATATTATTGTATTGAGAGATTGATCTTAGGTTCAAGGCAAAGGGACATTATTGATGAACGAATGGACAAGTTTGAAAGGGCTTATGGGTTGTTTGGAAGAGAAACCACGAAGTTAACAAGAATGATGAAGCAACTAGGTAACTTTTGAATTATTTTGCTTGTTTAAGTTGTTAAATACTTAAATTTCTATTTTGATTTTCAGGTTATTTAGTTTAGTATTTAATTGTTTAATCTTTATATTATATGATTCATGGGTTTACGGTGGGTAAGTTCGGAGAATTGCAAAAGCTAACCATTTGTATTTTGTGTCTAACATGTAATGCTGTGCAAATGGAGCACTTTTGAGCAAGTGAAAAATTATTGAACCTATCTCATAAATCATTTTAATTGTTTTTATACTTAATTAATAATTATATACTAATATACTAATTATGAAACTCAATGTTGTCATAATCTTTATCGTATTGTAAATCATAATAAGGGATGAATCGTATCTTATTACATAATTTATTGTAAATCCTAAAATATTTTTCGATTTTCTTAATATATATCATAAAAAGTTTTAAAAATACAAATAAATTAGAAATATAAAAACACATCAACCACTGATTTTCTCATGAATATGCATAAAAAAGAAAACTACTAATCAAGATACTATCATGTCATAAATTGTGTACAATGTATTCATAGAATCCTAAGTGTATAAAGTATAAACATTAACCCTTTGCTCATATACATGTATTCATCTATATAATTCAAAAAGAATAATCTGTTGCCCATTTACATGTATTTGACTATTCAATTCTAGAATTAAAAAGGAGAACAAAATGTCTAAAACATGTCCAATAAATCTATTCTTGGCCCTCCATCCGGCCATCTGAGTTGGTGCCATCATCATCCTCATCACTAGTAAGAATAAATTCAATGTTAGTATCCTCTTCTTCATAATTTGATGTTGAAACAAATTCATTTTCGTCTTCTCCCACTTTTGCCTTTCCTTCAGCTTCTCAGTTTAGCGTAACTAAGGGGTTGTTTGGATACCACCAAATAAGTTACTTTTCTATTTACAACAATAGATAAGTAAGTTTGTTTTAAGGACAATTATAAATAACTTTTTTTTTTTTCTACTTAAAGGTACTTAATTACTTCAGCCTAATAAGTAGAAATCATATAAGCTACTTGAGGCATAAGTAGCTTATCTTAAATAACCTATAGTCCAAACGCCCCCTAAATGACATTGCACATTCCACTAAAGAAAATCTCTAAGATATTTATACTTGGGCACTTTCATAGCTCTATGACAAATGATTGTCCATTGAGAAATCCCTACATCCTTCAAGTGGAAGTCTAGAAGTCTAGAAGTCCGGATATTCTTGGAACTATTCTCTCTAAAACGTCAAGAAATCCTACTATATTTATCACTTTTGCCTTACTCCAATCGGTAGAAGCGAGGAATATGGCAAGATTGAGGATGTAGGTAGCCAAATATATTAGAGATGGCATTGATAAGAAAGTGAGAGAGACTTGAAAGTTGAAAATCTTTATTCTTGATTGAAAGAGATTATGAAGTTATAAGAGAAATAGAGAATGATATTATATGATATATATATATAGAGTGAGTGAGAGAGAGAGAGAGAGAGAGAGAGAGAGAGAGAGAGAGAGAGAGATGTGATCACATATTACAACATTGTGTAATAGCTACTACCGTGCTTGGAGCTTTCACATATTACAACACAATGTTTAATAGCTCCTACCATGCTTGGAGCTTATGCAATCACATCTTATAACCAGTGTTCGAAGTATTGGTATCGCTACAAGTTTTGCTGGCCAGGGATACGGAAACAATATTGATATTGCTGATAACCGGAAATGCAGGGAAATATGGGAAAAATGGTAGAATTTTCTGCGAAACTTCAGGAGATGCTAAAATATACATATTTGTATATTGAAAAATAAAAAAAATTGCAAAAAGAATGCATACATAACAAGTTTCCATTTAATGGGGCCTGAAAAGCATGTGTTGTTGTAAGAAATTAGTCCAACCATCCCATCCGGCCTATTTAACCATCCAACCATCCATCCAAACATCCATTGATATTGCAAAATATCGACAACACATGATATTTCACCAAGAAATCAACAACAATTGGAAAGGAAACGAAGGATTTTGGTCTCAATATCGCGCATATTGCGATATCGATAATATCGAGATATTGTCGATATTATCAATGACAAGTTGAACACTACATACAACCATGTGCCCATGAAAAAATTTCGAAATACAAATTTTTCTAGTAAATAAAAATTTGACGAAATCAATAAGTTTGCGATATTATTGAAATATCGTTGATACACTTATGATGCAAGCATTACCTAGAATTTACGTAATAGAAAATATCGGCGATACATTAGCGATATTGATGCATTGGCAATATGAGCGACACCTAGAATTTACGTACTTGAAAATATTGGTGATTATATTAGCGAGATATACGTTTTCGATACTTAGCGATACATTGCTAATACCTGGAATTTCTGATACTACCAGCGTTATCGGTATCGCTACCAGGGTTATCGGTATCGCTGAGCTGGAGGTAAAGATAATATCAGAGATAATTCGAACACTGATTACAGCACTGTGTAATAACTATTACCATGTTTGGAACTTATTTACTTGCATGTAAATGTTTTTGAACTATCTGTGTAGGTCTGTTGTGTTGTACATATGCCAACCGAGGTGTGCATCAAGTTAGTCCCGCCATGATGATGGGTGCCCGGAAAATTAGGCCTATACAATCATTAGCTGGACACACCCGTACAAAATAATGGTCTTCTATCTGAAACCTTCCAAATTCACGTTGTGGCCCACGTGATGGTTTCATCGAACTTATATTTAGGGCCACCTACTTTCTTAGTTGTGCAGAACCACAATGTGTCCACAAGTAGAGCTGTCAAACAAGCTTTTTCTACGAATGTTGTAGAGGTTTTCACCTCTTAAATTAGAGTGTGACTCGGTTCCAGCTTGCCTTATTTGACATAATGCAAAATGATTTAGAGTTACTCTGATCGATTCGGAACCGAGCATGATGGATTCATAACTGGGATGTGGGTATTATGCGTACAGGGTGCAACCTGAATAATTTTGTTGTAAACAGACACTGCTCAGCCAGAAGTCGGTCCGATACTGAGATTTGGCGAAAGATATGTATCGCTAGAAAAGAGCTAGTTGAATGGCTTGTTGTAAGCAAGTTGGGTGCATAAAGTGTTCGACATGGATTTCCATTGCAGTCACTACTAACGTTTGTAAAAAAAGAAGAGAAGTTTCTATGGGTTTTGCGCCAGAGTTTTCTTTTATTTTGGAAAATTTCCTAATTTTCCGGTATTTTTCACCTACTTACGGACGTTTTTCAATTATCAGGGATATTATTGATGGTTTTGTCAATACCAGGGAACTTTTATAAGGGATTCTTCTCAAATTATTCCTGATATCGATAGTATCAGCAGATATCACTTATATTATCGAAAATATCAGTGATGTTTGGAAACTTTTATACTTCCAGCAGTTTCGGTATCCTTGACTAGGCGATACTGATAATATTGACGATATTTGGAACCATTTTACTGCTTCTGGTTTATGAACTAAAAAACCTGTGTGTGTTGTGCTGTATGGCTTGTTGGGCACGGATCCACTGGCTTAAATGCTGGGTCTTGGGTGGTAGTATAAACTAAGTTTGGCATATTATTCAACTCATTGTTGCTACGCAAGTCTGAAATAATGCACTGTGAAAAAATCGCAATAATGTGATTATTTCCTTTCGTGATGGGAACAATACTTGTTTTGATTAACCATCTGCACCTGTTGGAGTTTATCCCTTGCTTTTTTATTTTTATTTTTATTTTAAATTGCCATTTCATTCTGTAATTCCACACACAGACACAAAAACACATGCTGCATGCGCATGCACTCAAGCACTGACATACACGTTCCCTTCATTAGTAATGCAACTTTTCTGGTCTACAAATTTAACAACTCTGGTTTTGAGTGAGTTGGATGGCCAACACTCAAAATTACTAAAAAGTATAGATACATGCTTTGATTAACTATCTATACCCATTGGACTTTATCCCTTAGCATTCTTTTGATTGTTGTTTCATTCGGTAATGCACTAATGCCACACACACCGAAACACAAAAACACATGCCGCAGGTGCATGCACACAAGCACCCACAAACGCGGTCCTTGCATTAGTTAATGAGCCGCACCACACATCTCACACAAGTGCACTGCACACATGCGTGGACAGGCAGTTCTTTGATTAGCTATTGATATACACCCACATGCCACATGCACACCTTCACAAACTTGTGTAGGTGTGCATACCCACACGCCACATGCACTGCACACATGCGTTGCGTGTTTCTATACTAACTTGAAACTAACACATCTTGTGTAGGATGTTGGTGGGGATGCTTTCAAGAACGAAAATTCTGCATCCAGTGAAGATAGGTAATTATTCTGATTTTGCATGCTATATGTCAAAGTTGGAGTAGTGTTTAGTGTCCAGTGAAGATAAATAACATTTGCAAATAATATCTTATGAGTAATAGGGTTAAAGCGAAAGGAACTTTCTTTTCCAAATTACTCATTTGATATTCAATGTGAATTACATGCATGAGAGGGTTGTTTTCCTAACCAATTGGCAGGTAATTGTTTCGTTCATAGGAAATGTTCATTATTCCTTTTGTTTTTTGGTTGCTTTTGATACCTCTAAGTTTTAAGCTTTTAGCTTTGTTCAGCTAATGGATACAAAGGTATTGTACTTGCTGAGACCATTAAAATTTACGACAATATGCTGTGTATTCTTTTACGAAGCATTATTTCCTTGGCAGTCTAAAGAGTAGGCCATTCCAGTAATTTAGCCTTGCAAATGTATTCCCACAAGTTGGCACATCCATCGTTGAAATTTTCCTTTGTCCAAATGCACAAAAACAGTGCAAAAGATTCACAAATAAACGTTTTAGTGCACCATACAAACTGTCCAGCAGGTGTGCGCCCACGTGTGCCTTTTAGTCTTGTTGCAGAAATGGTCGATCGATAACTGTGGCGGGCCACATGGTAATGCCTGCTGTTGGTCTATGCCTAGGGCCCACCATGTAGTTTATGGGCCATACAACCCTATTCATTGCGCGTGCCCGAAGTGGATTTAGGGACAGCCTAAAAGGGTTGGCCATTCCAGTAATTTAGCCTTGCAAATGTATCCAGACAAGTGGGCACAACGTTGAAAATTTCCCATGTCCGCATGCACAAAAACATTACAAAGAATCTCAAATAAACATTTTAATGCACCATACAAACCGCTGAATATTTCTTGCGTTCTTGGCATATGCAAAAGAGATAGCTTATAGCAATATTGCATATTTCATTTATGATGTTTTTGTGATTAACTAGGTCGCGAATACTCTGTTTTGGTGATGATTATTTTCTTTCCTTTTGGCAAAGAACAGTTTTCTGTCTTCTCCTTTTATCGACATAGTCTGCACTTCTTCTCCATTTGTATGTGTTGTCCTTGTTGCCTAAGTTTTGTTTTATGACAAATCTATTTGTTCAAAGCAAAGGAAAATGAATATGCCATTCAGAGTAAAGTTTTTACTATTGGTTGTTAACTGTATTGGATGGTTTATTGCAATAGAAAAAGCGAATGGTTTCGCGACGATGGATTTGCTGTTCGTGATTTACTCGACTTCCTAGACCATGATAATCTAGCAGCAGACGAGAGGCGTGCTGCGATCACTGAACTTGAGTCCATTGTAGAAGAAAGGTGTAAAGTTTGCACAGTAGCTGACATAATCGGTGGACACTTTTCCCTTGCTTAATGTTGTGTCTTTTTGTTGGATATACTTGCTTGTGCATATCATATGTAATGTGCTTTTATTGCTTTTGTTTTCAGGTCCTAGAGGATTTCGATTACTTATGAACATCATACGTTTTTATGGCTGTGATTTAGTAATGGTATGTTTTTTGCACTAATGATCTTCTTATGTGTTTCTATGGTGAAGTATTTGAATAATTTAACTAATTTTTATTTTTTTTTATTTATTTATTTATTTATTTATTTTTACTATTTTCAGTTATACACACAGACACAGATATATTGAGATATCTAGAGTGTCTAATTACAAATGAACCTCACGCTCATTTCTTTTAAAATGAGTAAGGACATATGAATTATGTCAAAACGATTTTGTTGAAATTAAATGCAATAACTCTCTCCGCAAGGAGAGTCACAACGTATTCTTGCCTTGCATCTAATTACTGACAACTGTTATGGTCCTCTCTTGTGAAGTAACTTTGGGGGAAGAATATTTTCTGTATACCAGTATTTCTCTTCTTGAGGAGAGCTTAACAGCCTCACCTTCTGTGCTCTTTCCAGCATTGCTCATGGTTGTTTAGTAGCATGCAAATGCTGGATCTTGTTTGTTTGGCGTTACCTCATTTCAGATATTGTTGTTCCAACGTTGGCGACTTTCTTAACTATTAATTATTAGCACATATTTTTATTCGAATAGGAAGCAGGGTGTCCCAAATTGGTTACGTATCAGCTGTAACGGTCGATATGTAACGGTAACGGCGGTTACTGTTACACGATATGGGGCTAAAACGGACAGGTCCAGAAAATAGAACCGAAACGGCCGTTACGAGCCTGTAACAATTGTTATAGGCAGTAATCATAAAAGGAAAAACGAAAAAAAAAAGAACTTACCCGATTCTCGCTTCCTCTTCTTCTTCTTCTGCAGCATTGCTGCAACTCATCGCGGCGCTGCTGCAGCTCATCGCGGCGCACTGCAACTCATCGCAGCGCTGCTATAGCTCCTCGTGGCGCGCTGCAGCTCCTCCGGCTTCTTCTTTCCCCTCTCATGCGGCTCCCTCTCCACCCTCTCTCTCTCGTTCCCTTCGATTTTCTCCTTCTCTCTCTTTTTCCCTTTCTTTCCCTCTCATTTTTTATTTTTCCCTCTCATTTCTCTCTCCCTCTCGCAGTCTCGAAAAAAATGAATGGGTGCCTTATTTTATCGAGTAGTTTGCGACGGATGCCGCTTAGTGCACTTGCACTGTTTTAGTGCATGTGGCCCACCTTGATTTATGTGTTATATTATATATCCATGCCACCCATCAGTTTTTCCTGAACATTTCAAGGGTGGTCCCTAAATGAAGCAGATCCAGATCTCAAGTGGACCGCACAATAGGATTGCATGCCCACTGTGCACTTGCATTGTTTTAGTGCATGCGACCCACCTTCATTTATGTGTTGTATTATATATCCATGCCACCCATCTGTTTTTCTTTATCATTACAAGGCATGGTCCCTAAAATGAAGCAAATTCGGATCTCAAGTGGACTGCACAGTGGGATTGAATGCCCACTGTTAAAAACTTATTATGGCCCACTAATGTTTATTTACCATCGAAACTGTTGATAAGGTTGCATGGACCTGGATCAAGCAAAACACAAGTCACAACTTAAATAATAATAATAATAACAATAATAATAATAATATAAGTTTTAATTGTGGGAATTCAATCTCTACTGTATGGTCCACCAAAGATTTGGATTTGCCTCATTTTTTGCCTCATTTTTTGGACCATGCTCTAAAAGTCCCTAGATTGTATGTTGAAATAAAATGTACACAAGTTACAAGGTATGTAATATACCAATACCTAGAAATATGAGATATTTTGGTATTAAATTCATTCTAATTAATTCATATTGATATTATATAGTTAGATAATTAAATATAAAAAGATCTATAGCTAATACTAGGTTGTCAGGTTCATAAATTCATCAGGCAGTCCGATACAACTTCTCAGCAAAGAGTGGACCGTTACACCACCATAAACATGTTCCAAATTATAAATGAATGCATATTTGGAATATTTAGAATATTCCGGATTTAATGGATATTTTCTATAATTTTTTGACCCAAAAAAAATTTGCATCATTACAGGCTCCGTATCGGTTGATACAGGGCGTATCCGTATCGGTAATGGTGGGCACCGTTACGCCTACCGATACCGCAATGGAACACTGATGCAGGACAATTAACCACTTGCTCTAAAAGCTCGAACTGTTAGAGTATGTCTAATTAATCCCTTTATCTCATAGCCCAGGCCCCACATCTCATGGGTTAGGACCTCGGCCGAACCCCCTTCGTGGGCTCCAAATCACATGGGCCGCCCACCCCGAGTGTGTCCCCGCATCCCACGGGCTACTCCACTCGAGCCCGGTGTGAAATGCGCATTACTCACCCCTGGTAAGGAGTCTCGAACACGAGACCTCCCCCGTGGAGTCGTGGACCCCAAATCGCATGGGTCACCCACCCCGAGTGTGCCCCTGCATCCAACAGGCGACCCCACTCGAGCCCAGTGTGAAAATGCCCCTGCATTAATCACCCCCGGTGAGGAGTCTCGAACACGAGACCTCCCGCTCTGATACCAATTTGATGCAGGACAATTAACCACTTGCTCTAAAAGCTCGAACTGTTAGAGTATGTCTAATTAATCCCTTTATCTCATAGCCCAGGCCCCACATCTCATGGGTTAGGACCTCGGCCGAACCCCCTTCGTGGGCTCCAAATCACATGGGCCGCCCACCCCGAGTGTGTCCCCGCATCCCACGGGCTACTCCACTCGAGCCCGGTGTGAAATGCGCATTACTCACCCCTGGTAAGGAGTCTCGAACACGAGACCTCCCCCGTGGACCCCAAATCGCATGGGTCACCCACCCCGAGTGTGCCCCTGCATCCAACAGGCGACCCCACTCGAGCCCAGTGTGAAAATGCCCCTGCATTAAACACCTTTATAGGAAGAGAGATTGAACTAGATGGCGAAATGTTGCATTTATCTTTACAAATATGAGCATAAGCGCTATGCACAATGTTTCATTTTTTGAAATGTCGAGTAAAAGTAAAGGTTGCAAACATGTTTTTTTCTTAATATGTTATCAACTTTTAATTGCTAGCAGAATTAGGTGGGGAGTTGCTTGTTCTTTTTGTACATTCTTTCAAGTAAGATCTTCCGTTTTGATTATGGCTTGCATCTTGCTCCCATTGGGTTTATTATGTAGGTTAAAGGTGCATTGAAAATGCTTGAAAGATCATTGGCTCCTTTCGATAATACGCATGATGCGACGACTAAGATACAACAACCTTCATGGAACATTGGCATTATTTTTGAATCAAAGGGCTTCATTTATCCACTTATGGGTTTGTTGGTAAGAGTTTGTTGGCTTTGTTTTATCTTTATTTCATAGTTTCAACATATTTTGTTAATAATTTGTCCATACTTCTGTGCACCTTACATTACTATTGATATGGAACTTTTGCAGTCAGAGGATGACTTCCACGTGCAATGTTATACTCTTCGACTTTTGAAAGCGCTTATTAAACTTTTTCCAATGAGGTACACCATTTTTACAAATAATCCAAATCTCTTCTTTATACCTACTTACTTTTTTGTGAGTATTAGGTTATATGATAGGCTCATTCTCTCGGTTAAGTCTGGTGGGGTTTTTGTTTCAGTTTGAAAGAAGCATTTCAAACCTCTTTATTTGGGAGATTTTCGCTTGAGAAAATGCTCAAGGATTGTGAGGTGTGAATTTGGTTAGCCTTTACCTTTTTTGTTTCCAGCTTTCTGATTTTGCCCCATTCTACTTGTGAATTTTTGGATTCATTCAACGTGTTCTTTAAATTCGTCCTTTCATTCCAATTATTTTCCGCAGCTTTTCCTGCATCAAAATGTGTCCATAGTTTTTGTTGATGATCCTGTTAATAGTTCAAGGTTCTTGATATTGATCGTGCTGTCTACATTATAGGTCATAAGAGATGGAGCCACATTAATTCTTAATTGGCTTCAAGGTGAAGCTGAGGTGACTTTCCTGCCTTTACTTATTTTCACAATTTATGACTAAGATGTAAAATTTGTTGAACACTTGATGTGCCCACTAATACATGGTATTTTTAAAATTTCAGAAGATTCAGATGTCTGCGATCCACTTGTCATTGGATTCCATATTCGATATGCAAATTAGATCAAGTTCTTTAGTTTTGTCTCTTCCCATGATGAACTTGTAGGTGGAGATTGTCAGCATTCAATCTTTGTTACTCGAGTCTATTTCTCTTCTTAGAATGTATTTGCATGAAGCCATGAATAAATGGTTTTTAATATCAATTTCATCCCCGAGGAAAGTGACGAATGGTTGCGGTTTCTAGATTTTGTGGGCAATACTACCCTTTAAGTTGTGAGGGTAACTGGAGCACTTTTGAGAAGGTGAAAATAATTTAACAAATTTCATAAATCTTATTATTAAATGTTTAAATACTCTTCTTCCGAATTATATGTTGAAACAAATTCATTTTCCTCCACTTCTGCTTTTGTTTTTTTGTTTGTCTTTACTTTTAGCAGAAAGTTTTCTAAGAACTACAAAATAGTTTATGCAATTATGCTTATCATTTTAGCATAACTAAATGACATTGTTAAATACCAAGTGTGAGTATGCAAGAGTACAAGACAACAATCTTGCTGCATTGCCTGTTTGGTCTTGTGGTAGAGTCTACAACTTGATAACCCTCTAATGCCACGACAAAACAGTCACCCAAGTTCATCTGGGCGTTATCAGTAGGAAAAGGGTAGGATCCTCCTCTTGGTTGTCATTGGATTCCATATTCGATATGCAAATTAGATCAAGTTCTTGAGTTTTGTCTCTTCCCATGATGGACTTGTAGGTGGAGATTGTTAGCATTCAATCTTTGTTACTCGAGTCTATTATCTTCTTAGAATGTATTTGCATGAAGCCATGAATAAATGGTTTTTAATATCAATTTCATCCCCGAGGAAGTGACAGATGGTTGTGGTTTCTAGATTTTGTGGGCAATACTTAAGTCAACACATTTATTTTCTTCCTATTGGCAAGATGCAGCAGATATGTATGGTAATAAGGGAGAGTTGTTAGTTATCTAATGGACTATGATATCAATGCCTCGAGTGGTCGATGAGGGGGTGATTGTTGCGACACAGTATCTTCTGCACCACTTGTACTTCTAGTGGGAGGATATGCACCGTTTTGGTAGACGGATAGAGCAGTGAGAACAGTCTTACAAGAAATTGTGAGCAAATTAAAAAAATCAAAGAAAATCATTTGTGACCATATCGGATTCTTTGTTTGAAGAAAGGGGGAGAAGTTTATGTTAACTCCAGGTGCTTGGTTTCATTTTCTATTGGATCTAAGTACAAGGATGATGTGTGGCGTGATGTGGTCCTCGTGGTTGCATGCCACATTTTGTTAGGGAGATTAGTTGTCGCACCGAGACATGGTGCACATTACTCGGGCCAATGCCTATTCCTTCATCAAGGATGGTGTTAATATTACATTGCACTCTATGAAGCATCATCCAACACCCATATCTAATAAAGGGGGTAAAAAATCACTGTGTGTGTGGAAGTTGAAAAGGAAAGCAAGGGGACTCGCATTATTTCTGTCTTGGTTGCTAAAGAAGTTACAAAGAGTTAGATGCTTTGCCTCCTATATAGGAGCACCGAGCACCTGTATGAATATAAAGACTTGGTGCTCATAGAACTCCCAGTTGGACTTTCTCCTATGAGAAGATTCAACACTACATTGATTTAGTACTAGGATCAAGTCTACCGAATTTTGTGCACTATCAGATGAGTCCAATTGCACATGCTGAGCTCCATCGATAGGTTACCGAGTTATTTCAGATGGGTTTAATTCGGTAAAGCATGTCGCTGAGTGTCGTTCTTGGATTATTAACCCCTAAGAAAGATGGGTCTTGTGGATGTTCATGGACAATTATGCGATCAACTAGATTACTATCAAGTACCGGTTTGTTATTCCTTGCTTGGAGTAAAGGTCTTTTCAAAGATCGACCTGTGGAGTGGATACCGTCAGGTTATTTAGTTTAGTATTTAATTGTTTAATCTTTATATTATATGATTCATGGGTTTACGGTGGGTAAGTTAGGAGATGAGTGTCGAGAATTGCAAAAGCTAACCATTTGTATTTTGTGTCTAACATGTAGTGCTGCGCAACTGGAGCACTTTTGAGCAAGTGAAAAATTATTGAACCTATCTCATAAATCATTTTAATTGTTTTTATACTTAATTAATAATTATATACTAATATACTAATTATGAAACTCAACGTTGTCATAATCTTTATCGTATTGTAAATCATAATAAGGGATGAATCGTATCTTATTACAAAATTTATCGTAAATCCGAAGATATTTTTCGATTTTCTTAATATATATCATTAAAAAAATCTAAAAATAGAAATAAATTAGAAATATAAAAAACACATCAACCCCTGATTTTCTCATGAATATGCATAAAAAAGAAAACTACTAATCAAGATACTATCATGTCATAAATTGTGTACAATGTATTCATAAGTGTATAAACATTAACCCTTTGCTCATATACATGTATTCATCTATATAATTCAAAAAGAATAATCTGTTGCCCATTTACATGTATTTGACTATTCAATTCTAGAATTAAAAAGGAGAACAAAATGTCTAAAACATGTCCAATAAATCTATTCTTGGCCCTCCATTTGGCCATCCGAGTTGGTGCCATCATCATCCTCATCACCACTAAGAATAAATTCAATGTTAGTATCCTCTTCTTCAGAATTCGATGTTGAAACAAATTCATATTCGTCTTCTCCCACTTTTGCTTTTCCTTCAGCCTCTCAGTTTAGCATAACTAAGGGGTTGTTTGGATACCACCAAATAAGTTACTTTTCTATTTACAACAATAGATAAGTAACTTATTTGAGATAAGTAAGTTTGTTTTAAGGACAATTATATATAACTTAAAAAAAAAAAAATTTACTTAAAGGTACTTAATTACTTCAGCTTAATAAGTGGAAATCAAATAAGCTACTCGAGGCATAAGTAGCTTATCTTAAATAACCTATAGTTCAAACGCCCCCTAAATGACATTGCACATTCCACTAAAGTAAATCTCTAAGACATTTATACTTGGGCACTTTCATAGGTCTATGCCAAATGATCGTCCATTGAGAAAATCCCTACATCCTTCAAGTGGAAGTCTAGAAGTCTAGAAATCTGGATATTCTTGGAACTATTCTCTCTAAAACGTCAAGAAATCCTACCATATTTATCACTTTTGCCTTACTCCAATTGGCGTAAGCGAGGAATATGGCAAAATTGAGGATGTAGGCAGCCGAATATATTGGAGATGGCATTGATAAGAAGGTGAGGAGACTTGAAAGTTGAAAATCTTTATTCTTGATTGAAAGAGATTATGAAGTTATAAGAGAAATAGAGAATGATATATATATATATATATATATATGAGAGAGAGAGAGATGTGATCACATATTACAACACTGTGTAATAGCTACTACCGTGCTTGGAGCTTTCACATATTACAACACAATGTTTAATAGCTACTACCATGCTTGGAGCTTATGCAATCACATCTTATAACCAGTGTTCGAAGAGTTGGTATCGCTACAAGTTTTGCTAGCCAGGGATACGGAAACAATATTGATATCACTAATAACCGGAAATGTAGGGAAATATGGGAAGAACGGTGGAATTTTCTACAAAACTTCAGGAGATGCTAAAATATACATATTTGTATATTTAGAAATAAAAAAATTGCAAAAAGAATGCATACATAACAAGTTTCCATTTAATGGGGCCTTAAAAGCATGAGTTGTTGTAAGAAATTAGTCCAACCATCCCATCCGACCTATTTAACCATCCAACCATCCATTGATATTGCAAAATATCGACAACACATGATATTTCACCAAGAAATCATCAACAATTGGAAAGGAAACGAAGGATTGTGGTCTCAATATAGCGCATATTGTGATATCGATAATATCGAGATATTGTCAATATTATCAATGACAAATTGAACACTACATACAACCACGTGCCCATGAAAAAAAATTTGAAATACAATTTTTTCTAATAAATAAAAATTTGATGATATCAATTAGTTTGCGATATTATTTAAATATCGTTGATACACTTATGTTACAAGCATTACCTAGAATTTACGTAGTCAAAAATATCGGCGATACATAGCGATATCGATGCATTGGCAATACGAGTGACACCTAGAATTTACATACTTGAAAATATTGGCGATTATATTAGCGAGATATACGTTTTTGATACTTAGTGATACATTGCTAATACCTGTTATTTCTGATACCACCAGCGTTATCGGTATCGCTACCAGTGTTATCGGTATCGCTGAGCTGGAGATAAAGATAATATCAGAGATATTTCGATAATATCGGAGATAATTCAAACACTGATTACAACACCGTGTAATAACTATTACCATGTTTGGAACTTATTTACTTGCATGTAAATGTTTTTGAATTATCTGTGTAGGTCTGTTGTGTTGTACATCAAGTTAGTCCCGCCATGATGATGGGTGCCCGAAAATCAGGTCTATACAATCATTAGCTGGACACACCCGTACAGAATAATGGTCTTCTATCTGAAACCTTCCAAATTCACGTTGTGGCCCACGTGATGGTTGGATCGAACTTATATTTAGGGCCACCTACTTTCTTAGTTGTGCAGAACCACAATGTGTCCAGAAGTAGAGCTGTCAAACAAGCTTTTTCTACGAATGTTGTAGAGGTTTTAACCTCTTAAATTAGAGTGTGACTCGATTCCAGCTTGCCTTATTTGATGTAATGCAAAATGAGTTAGAGTTACTCTGATCGATTCGGAACCAAGCATGATGGATTCATAACTGGGATGTGGGTATTATGTGTACAGGGTGCAACCTGAATAATTTTGTTGTAAACAGACACTGCTCAGCCAAAAGTTGGTCCGATACTGAGATTTGGCTAAAGATATGTATCGCTATAAAAGAGCTAGTTGAATGGCTTGTTGTAAGCAAGTTGGGTGCATAAAGCGTTCGACATGGATTTCCATTGCAGTCACTACTAACGTTTGATAAAAAAAAAAAAGAAAAAAAAAAGAGAAGTTTCTATGGGTTTTGCGCCAGAGTTTTCTTTTATTTTTGAAAATCTCTTAGTTTTCCAGTATTTTTCACCTACTTACGGACGTTTTTCAGTTATCAGGGATATTATTGATAGTTTTGTCAATACCGGGGAACTTTTATAAGGGATTCTTCTCAAATTATTCCTGATATCGATAGTATCACCAAATATCACTTATGTTATCGAAAATATCAGCGATGTTTGGAAACTTTTATACTTCCAGCAGTTTTGGTATCCCTGACCTGGCGATACTGATAATATTGACGATATTTGGAACCATTTTAATGCTTCTGGTTTATGAACTAAAAAACCTGTGTGCGTTGTGCTGTATGGCTTGTTGGGCACGGATCCACTGGCTTAAATGCTGGGTCTTGGGTGGTAGTATAAACTAAGTTTGGCATATTATTCAACTCATTGTTGCTACGCAAGTGTGAAATAATGCACTATGAAAAAATCACAATAATGCGATTATTTCCTTTCGTGATGGGAACAATACTTGTTTTGATTAACTATCTACACCTGTTGGAGTTTATCCCTTGCTTCTTCTTCTTGTTCTTTTTTTTTAAAAAAAAAATTTAATTTTTAATTTTTAAATTGCCCGTTTCATTTGGTAATTCCACACATAGACACAAAAACACACGCGCATGTACTCAAGCACTGACATACACGTTCCTTTCATTAGTAATGCAACTTTACTGGTCTACAAATTTAACAACTCTGGTTTTGAGTGAGTTGGATGGCCAACACTCAAAATTACTAAAAAGTATAGATACGTGCTTTGATTAACTATCTATACCCATTGGAACTTTATCCCTTAGCATTCTCTTGATCGTTGTTTCATTCGGTAATGCACTAATGCCACACACACCGAAACACAAAAACACATGCTGCAGATGCATGCACACAAGCACCCACAAACGCGGTCCTTGCATTAGTTAATGAGCCGCACCACACATCTCACACAAGTGCACTACACACGTGCGTGGACAGGCAGTTCTTTGATTAGCTATTGATATACACCCACACGCCACATGCACCCCTTCACAAAATTTGTAAGTTGTGTGTTTCTATACTAACTTGAAACTAACACATCTTGTGTAGGAAGTTGGTGGGGATGCTTTCAAGAACGAAAATTCTGCATCCAGTGAAGATAGGTAATTATTCTGATTTTTGCATGCTATATGTCAAAGTTGGAGTAGTGTTTAGTGTCTAGTGAAGATAAATAACATTTGCAAATAATATCTTATGAGTAATAGGGTTAAAGCTAAAGGAATTTTCTTTTGCAAAACACAGTATGAAAGAAGTTTGTAGACTTCAGCGATATTCGAGTCAAAGACAACACGATGTTGAAGCAGGATCGAGTACGACAAACAAGAAGAAGAAAAAGAGTAACGAATTCAAATTCCTGACCCGTCTCGGTTTTTTATAGGGCATTGGGTACTACATACAATTCTTCACATAAAGAAAGTTTGAAAAATCTAGTTCAAAGTGTAAAGGAGCACGAAGGAAATATCTCTTTGCCTTCTGATTCAGAGGAAGTGAACCAATATATATATGAAAAAATAGATAGCAGTTCTAATGGATCAGATGACAATAAAGGAAGACACTCCTCTTATGGAGGTTATTAGTTGTAAATTGTCATTTTGAACAATATAAATAGGTAATTATCAAAGTTTTTTAATCATAAACTATGCATTTTATATATTTTATTGCTTTGTTCAACTTTGAATTTCAATTGACAATCGAATTGAAATTCAAATGAATCTCAATTTATAACTCGAACTCGGCTCAAAGCTCAAACTCGTAACTCGTTACTTGGTTCGAAAACCCTGCTTGAATTCGGCTCAAATTCGGACTCAGACTCGAACTCGACTCGATAACTCGGACTCGGCTCGATATCTGCTCGAACTCGGTTCGAACTCGGACGAGTAGAGCATGAGCAGGGCATCCATGCTCAATGCCTGAGCCGAGCCGAGTATGAGCTGGGCAATACTCAACTCGGCTCAACTCTTGTATAGCTCTACTGTTAAGTGTTTTCTCACTACATGCAAGTAGAAAGAAACTCCATCTTGTAGCGACTGCAAATCCTCAAATCACTCCTCCCTAACTCCTTACCATTGGCTGGGTATATGGGCCAGGATTCTTAGGCTAGCCTGGTTATGTTTGGCTTGATTAGTAATATGGTCAGGCTTGCCCAAGCTCTTTGATCCATCGGCTTTGGTTGTGCTCTGATGGTTTGAGTCATGCTTATTATAAATTTTTTTGTGAGATGAGGTCTACCTTATCTTTGGATCTGCCTTCTTTTTTACTCATATCCTAGAATGATCTGAAAAATTGATGGACAGTGTGGATCTAAGAAATACATTATCGTAGTAAATTTCACACGCCATGAAATTCCAATTCCGTTGCTTGCTGTGTGGTGCAGAACATTCCAGGTCAAGAGAAGGAAACCCAAAGTGTTGACATGTGGAACTTCCATGGGCCCCATCATGTTGTGTGTATCATATCCACACTGTCCATCTATTTTTCCATACCAGTTTATAGCATGAAAAAAAAATAACGTAGATCCAAGGTTCAAGTGGGCTACACTAAAGGGAAAAGTGGGAATTGGTCACTTACCATTGAAAACTTCTTAGAGCCACAAAGGCTCTGATCAAGTTGATATTTGTATTTTTCCCTTCATCCAGGTGTATGTGACCTCATGAAGAGGTTAGATGGCAAACAAACCTCATAGTGGACCCTATGAAGGTTTCAATGGTAGTCATTTAATCCTCGCTGCTTTTCGTGGTACAGTCCACTTGAGCTTTGGATGTGCCTCATTTTTGGGCTCATGCTCTAGAATAATCTGTGAAAAATGATGGACAATGTGGATCTAAAACATAAATAATGCTGGGGCTAAAGAAGTTCCACACGATAAAAGTTGGATTGTGCAGCACGAAATCCATTTGGGGGAGAAAATTGGCGTGTTTTATGACATGTTGTCATCAGCGATGACGTAGACCAATGAGAGGCAACAACATTGAATTTTCTAGTACCTTCACCATAGCCGATCCATAATTTACAATTTATCATATTTGCCCATATTGTCTCAATTTCTATCTTTTTTTAGAATGAGTCAAAACATGTTACTGTCATGTCATCAAATTTGGCACACCTATGCCCCATCCACATACCTCTCTAAAAAAATAACCCTTTAATTGATAAACCATGTTCTATATTCTTTTTGATAGAATAATCATAACCCTTCGATTGGTGGTCTATGATGTTGCACGCTAACACGATATTGGGCCATTCATCTCTTGGGTCTTGCTTACAACATGCTTTTTGGATTGATGACCTTGAATACAAAAAATCTTTTAGTTAAAAAAAAAAAAAAAAAAAAAGATATTCTTATCCCATCTAACAAATGGGTTACACATGTACAAAATTTTATCTTATAAGTGTGCAAGCCACCAAATCTTTATTATTTATTATTTAACAAACAAAATAATTTTAATTAACCTGTATATCCATAATAAACCATAAGCATCCAAAACATTACTTACCGGGTATCATTGAAGTAAAATAAATATATGAAATATGATTTTATATTGATATAAGGTTAAATAAGTATGTCAACTATCATAAATAAATAAAAATAAGTTATAAAAGAGAAGGCAATTCAACTCTATGATTGAAAAAGTTCATTTGTGATTCGTCCTTGCAAATTAAACATAAGGATTGATTATTCTGTCAAACTTTTTCATATATGTTTGTTATATTATCTTCTTGATTCTCGGGGCATTCTAAATTGACATCACTACAAAAAATACCTATTTTAGGGGCGTTTTTATCACAGGCGGCCACAACAAACCGCCACTGTAGACGGAAAGCAGGGCCGTTTTTATGTGGCCACCAGCGTACAGTAAAACCATCGCTGCTGGTTTTAAATGGAAAAAAACCTAAAATCGTTTTTACCCCCAAATCGCGCGTGCTCCCCAAATCGATTGCGCTTTTCTCTCCCGCGCACCTCCTCTCCCAAAACCCTTCTCCCCTCTTCTCTCCCAAAACCCATCTCCCCTCTCCTCTCCTCCCTTCAATAACCGACCAAACTCTCTCTCACTCCAACGTCTCTCGATCTCCATTTTCCACTCCGGCCTATCTTGCTCCGGCCTCTCTTGATCTGGCTTCCATTTCCATTGCTAGTTGAAGATGCTCACTACACCAAAAACCTCGTTTGGGAACGACAACGTCTCTCTATCTCTCTCACTCCCTCACTCTAGATCTCCCAAGTTGCGGGTCTTCTGAATATAAAATCCCAAACTAGGGTTAATCTCCCTCAAGTCTTGTGCCGAAGAACTCAAAAGCAAAGCAGCAGCCGCAGTCGCATTCTTCTCTCCATCTCTCTAACGTGCGCAAGTGCGTAACTTTTCTTCAAGAACATCACACACTGACTTTATGTTGCATCCACACTTGTTTTTTTTTTTTTTACAGCAATTATACAAAATTTCTTGTCGAAGATTGATTTTTCGACCTCTGTAGGGCCCACCATGATGTGTACATGAGATCCAACCCGTTCACCAGATGTGCCCTCTAAAGTTATGCCATCAATTCAAAAATCACCCGATCCGAGACTCAGGTGGGCCACACCATAGGGAACAATTCGGAGGGGACTCTCAACCAATAAAACCTTTCAGACTGTTTGTGGAGCCCACCTTGTTGTGCATGTACCATACTAGCCATTCATCAGATTCCCCCCTGCTATGTGATTTTAGAGGTTTTGGGCATGAATTTTACTATGTTCCCTTTTGTGTGGCCCATCTGAGTTTTGGATCGACATGTTTTTTGGTCTCACGAGTGAAACCAATTCGGTGCACATGATGTCTTAATCTCCCTCTTTATCATGTCTTAATGTCTCTCTTTCTTCTTCTTCTTCTTCTTCTTCTTCTTCTTTTCCGTCTTAACTCTTCCTTATTATTAGAAAAAACAATGCCGAGGAGTTGTTTGTTAAAATGCCAAAGAGATGTGATTTTGTGGAGAATTTAGGATCCGCTTAATGCATGGCACGGATCTTGTGTAAGTGTGACACAACTCACCTCTTAAATATTCCAAGGTATATTTTTTTTTGGATTTTTATTCAAGAATAAGACTGATAAGAGTGGTTGAAATTCTTATTTTGGTATAATCTTTTTGTGTTAGTAGTTATCATATGGTTGAAGGCGTGATTGGAGCTTGGCTGGTGGCTGTGTTAGCAATTGTATGTAGTTGGTGCTTGGCTGGTGGATTATTTGAAGGGTGCTCTTTGGAGGCCAAGCTATTTGATATAGCTCCTGCTAGTGGCTGAAGTTGCAGTGGCTTCAGCATTAACTTCTGCTGGGAGTAGTCCCTCGGAGTTTTAACATATTGAAGCAAGACATGGAACTTTGAAGGACTTTGTTAGCCCTCTTGAGAGGCTATGCATGTTGGCCTTCTTAAATGGTAACCCTCTTGAGAGGCTATGCATGCCAATCGTCGATCATACCCCAATCATTAAGTGCTGAAGACCGAAATTCACAAATAAAAAAATTGATCTGAACTATGGTGGAACTGTGAAGCATTTTGGACTCAATATCAAGAGTCTAATCGAAGGAGTTGCAATGTAATTGCTATCCCAGGTATGGTTTTGGATTCTCCAGATGTAGAGCGGGTCGCGGATAGTTTTAACATATGGTTAGCTACAGATTCTTTCATGTATATCTTGATGTTTTCACTTCTTATTGTATATTCATCATCTCCAAGTTTTACTTCCCATCGATATTCAATCATCTTATTATGGCTTAATTGATTGAAACTCAACAGCAGTTGTTTTCACTGTAGGTCCTAAAGTATGTACGCGTTGCCAGGTCAAATAGTTACAAGTATTGTTTCAAAATACAAAATATCAAAATGTGGTGGTCCACTACAAAGTATAAGCCCTGAAGCCCCGCCAATCAGAACGGTCTATATAAACCCGCCTGAATACTGCATATATGAGAATGCCTCCTCATCATCCTCAAAGTTTGGCTCTGCCTCACAGACTGCGTCATCATCTGAAACTACAATAGGGTCTGGTTGGTGTTTAAAACACCGTCCCAGAACATGGGAGTGAGTAATCAACTCAGTGGAGTTATAAAGCAAAGGTTAACATGTTATCAATTCAGTCAAGCAGTAATGATAAAGCAATACAAGTAAGCATCCCTAAGAACTCTGATTAATGCAAGAATGATATGTATTAATGATATATGCCCTCGCCTGCACTCCCTCTGCGAACTTCATCTCACGGTCGTGGCATGCAATCACTTCCTCAGTGCTCAACTCCAACGCCAACGGCACATGCAATGTGGTGCATGAGCGTGATTACCAAGTTCTTATTAGTCCTTTTCATACAACAGGATTGGAAACTAAGGTACCTCCCTTATATCATTTCCCAAACAATGATCCATTCTAGGGTCGTCAGTCCTAGTAAATATCTACGATGTTGCTGTAAACACACGGATTTGGAGAATGTTTTACTGTATTTGAGACAACCCAAAGGGGTTGAATATATAGAGATTACAGTTATCTATACAAGGAAAATAATGAAATCAGAATCCTCTACATATGGAAACTAGCTATACATGGTATGTCTAACATCCCCCCTCAAACTAATGCTGGTCATCGACAAGTAATAGTTTGCCAACTAGAAATGAGTGACGTGCAGAAGTGAGGGACTTGGTGAGTATGTCTGCAATCTGATCGTGGGATGCAACATGTGGAAGAGAAATGAGCCCAGACTGAAATTTCTCGCGGATAAAGTGGCAGTCAACTTCAATATGCTTCGTCCGTTCATGAAAAACTGGGTTGGAGGCAATCTGAATGACACTGAGATTATCGACATGGAGTGGAGTAGGATTCTGTAGAGGAATGCACAAGTCTGAAAGAAGTCCACGTAACCAGACGAACTCACTACATGCAGCGGACATCACCCGATACTCGGCTTCTGTACTTGATTTGGAAATAGTGGCCTGCTTCTTACACTTCCAAGAGATGAGAGAAGTGTTAAGAAAAATACAGTAGCCAGTGGTAGATCTTCGTGTGAGAGCGCATCCGACCCAATCAGCATCCGAATAGGCACGAAGATCCAGAGTTGCGTGGAGGAGAAGAACGAGGATCAATCTAGAGTTCCACGAAGGTACCGTAGGATGCGTAACACCGCAGTCATATGAAGAGTCCGAGGAGCAGAAACAAACTGACTAACAACTTGGATAGCGTAGGCAATATCAGGGCGAGTCATAGTTAAGTAAACTAGACTTCCAACCAAATGGCGGTATAAATCGGGCTGTGGAAGTAGATCACCATCGTCACGACCATAGTGAACGTTAAGTTCTAAGGGAGTCTGAACTGTTTTCTGATCTGTCAATGATGCCAAGGCGAGAAGATCCTTGGTATATTTACGCTGGTTGACCAGGATCCCACGGTTGGATCGTGAAATTTCAAGCCCAAGAAAGTGTGTCAGATGGCCGAGGTCTTTCATCTTGAAGGAAGATTGCAGAACTTCCTTTAAAGCCGAAATGCCAGTAGCATCGCTACCAGTCAGTGGGAGGTCATCAACATAGACCAGAACAATGACAATGCCGTAAGCATTGGTGCGTAAAAATAAGGATGGGTCATGAGCACTTTGAGTAAAACCAGCACCCGTAACAACATCGTGAAAGCGTTGGAACCATGCCCGAGGTGCCTGTTTAAGGCCGTACAGAGTTTTCTTTAGGCGACATACCTTATTGTTAGGAATCAAAGAGCCAGGAGGAGGTTTCAAATATACAGTTTCTTGGAGGTCTCCATGAAGAAAGGCATTTTTCACATCCATCTGAGCGAGTGGCCATGAGCGAATAGAAGATATAGCCAGAAGAGTACGAACAATTTTCATTTTGGCCACAGGAGCGAAAGTCTCATCGTAATCAATTCCATATTCCTGCTTGTATCCCTGAGCGACAAGTCGAGCTTTGTATCGAACCAATGATCCATCAGACTTGAGTTTGACAGAATAAATCCATTTGCTACCAATTAGTTGTTGGTCAGCGGGTCGAGTGACAATGTCCCACGTATGATTAACATCCAATGCCGCAAGTTCTTCTGCCATAGCCTTCTTCCAACAATCATGAGTGGCTGCCTGAGAGTATGAAGTAGGAATAGAAACAGTATCCAGAGTAGCATTCATGGCAGACATAGAGCATATCAAGCGATCAGGCGCTCGATGTTCACGAGCGGAATGACGTATCGAGGTAGGTTCAGGATCCGCAACAAGTACAGTAGGTTCGAGGTGAGTAATAGGTGATGGATCTGTACGTGGTCGACGTGAGTAAACCTGTAATGGACGATGGAGAGTACTTGAGGCAACCGAAATTTCAGGAAAGGTGGTTAGACATGGAGAGTTTGGAATTTGCGGAGGAGGAAGAGATAAATGAAAGGCAATGTGTTCAAGAAAAACAACATGTCGTGAAACCCGAACACGACGAGAAACAGGATCATAACATCGAAAACCCTTCTGAGTTTCCCCAAATCCCAAGTACATACATTTGACCGATTTTGGAGATAGTTTGTTACGTTCGCGTGAAGCCAGGTGAACATAACAGACACAACCAAAAACACGAAATGTGGAATATGCAGGAGGTAAGCCGGTGAGAACAAAGTGGGGAGATTTGTTGTTCAAAACTTTTGTTGGCATCCGGTTAATCAAGTAGACTGAATGTAACATTGCTTCGGCCCAGAAAGAACGAGGAACACTCGTAGCTGTCATCAGGGTATTGGAAGTTTCTACAATATGAGATTTTTACATTCAGCCACCCCGTTCTGTTGTGGAGTATCAGAACAGGTGGTCTGATGAATAATCCCATGACCTTGAAGAAATGTACGAAATTCGGTTGAGAGATATTCCCCCCCTGAGTCAGAGAGAAGAGTTTGAACTGGAACCCAAAATTGAGTCTCCACCATAGAGTGAAATAACTTGAATTTTTTAAAAACCTGTGACTTTGATTGCAGAAAGTAAATCCAAGTGTAACGTGTGAAATCATCAATGAATATAACATAGTATCGTAACCCAGAGAGAGACATAATTGGTGATGGACCCCAGACATCCGTATGCACAAGTTCAAACATAGAAGATGATTTTGTAGTACTTGGAGAAAATGGAATACATTTACTTTTTGAAAGACAACAGGAAGAACAAGAATAATCCAAATCATTTTTATTAAGAGAAATATTCCCTAACATACCAGAAGAAATTAACTGAAGTAACCGATCAGAATGTGGATGACCCAGGCGAAAGTGCCACAATTTCCACAATTTATTTGCTGAAGTAATATCTGATGAAGATGGAGAAAAGAAACAACGAGCTGGAGTGACAGATGGATCAAAGTCCAGCACGTACAGACGACCATGCCGCCTACCCATCCCAAGTACCTTCCCCGTTGCCAGATCCTGCACAAAACAATAGTTGGGAAGAAATATGACTAAGCAGTTATTGGATGTGAGTTGACCAACTGAAATTAAATTGGAGGAGAGGTTAGGGACATGAAACACATCACGAAGAGTGAACTGGCGATGAGCAGAATGAGAGAAAATCAATAATCCAACGGACTGAATAGGTAGTCTAGTGTCATCCGCAGTAGAAATAGTCTGATTGCCGGTATAGGGACGAATGTCGCGAAGATGGGATACATCACCAGTCATATGATTGGAAGCACCCGAATCGAAGAACTATGTAGAAGATGGGGATATACCTGACATACCGGCTGCAGAAAGGGCTTGAACGATTTGCTGAAGCATCGCAGGAGTCAACGGAGATGAAAGACCTTCAGCAGAAGCAGTAGATGCAGAATCACTAACAGATGGCTCAGAAAAAATAGTAGCAGCAGTAACAGAAAGAGCATGACCACGACCACGACCACGACCACAGCCACCACGCCCACGGCCGAAAGAAGATGCATAGGTATGTGTACGGCAGTCCTAAATACCATGGCCAGTCCGTGGACAATAAGCGCACCATTCTTTGCATTGAGCGACAATATGACCCACCTTGTTGCAGCCGCGACAAGTCAAAGGAGTGGAACCCCATGTTGGTGTAGTGGTGGACACAGCAAGCACCATATCAGATGATCCCGGAGTTGATGAAGGGGGAGAGAGAACTTTCAGTCGTTGTTCCTCAGCCAATAAATCATTAATAACCGAATTCAATGAAGAAGTAGGGCTACGGTTCAAGAGAGCAGCCCGACAATGTTCAAATTCCGGACGCAGCTTCATAAGAAACTGTCGAACTTGCGCACTCTCGCACATAGTTTGGAATATCTTATAGTCATTAGGAAATGTTGGATCCATCATAGTCACCTCAGTCCAAATTGTGACAATTTTGGAGTAAAATGATTGAATACTGTCGTCACCCTGGTAAGGTTAACAAGATCCTGTTCTAGCCGGTATAACCGGGCCGCATTAATCTGTTGATAAATTGTTTGGAGATGCTCCCACATTGCCTTAGTAGTGCAATGAGGTGTGAGGCCAACAGCAATGGTCCGATCGACGGAATCAAGAATCCAAGTAATAATCCGTCCATTATTCATCTCCCAATCAGCTAATTTGTCGACATCTGTGGAAGTGGGGATAGTAACCGATCCATCAATTAGTCCCCACAAACCACGACCCTTGAGGAAGTTCTGAAAATAGATGGCCCATAGAGAATAGTTGGTACCATCAAAACTACAACGTGGGGCCTCTGTACGTGATGAGTTCTTGTCCATTGAACTGAAATAATGTAAAGCACACAAGGAGTTACAGCAGAAGAAGGTCGTAGAAGTACCGTACAGCAGGAGATACCCAAGGGATTGCAGTTTCTAGATCTGGCAGAGCCCTGGATCTGGAAAAGAGAGATCTGAATTTGGATCTAGCGGAGCTCTAGATCTGGATTTGCAGTTTTTGGATCTGGAGGCAGGCGCCGGATTTGGATCAGATGTAGCAGATGAGCAGGGGCGCTGGATCTTGCAGCTGAAGATCAGAACAGGAACCAGAGCAGGTGTGCAGGGATTGGACGGACAGCTTGGGAGGAGCCGGACAGCGTGGGAGGAGCCGGACGTGCGTAGGGAGGAGCCGGATCTAACAGGGGATGGCCGCACGAGCGCAGGGACGAGCATGGGGATGGCCGGATCTGACAGGGGAGGGTCGGACGATCGTAGGGACGAGCGTGGGGAATGTCGAAGGATCAATGGAGGAGGCTGCCGGAATCGTGGACTGCCGAAATCGATGAGGGACCACCAGAATCAAAGGAGAAGCGCCGGTTCAGAAACTTGCTCTGATACCATGTAAACACACGGATTTGGAGAATGTTTTACTGTATTTGAGACAACCCAAAGGGGTTGAATATATAGAGATTACAGTTATCTATACAAGGATAATAATGAAATCAGAATCCTCTACATATGAAAACTAGCTATACAAGGTATGTCTAACAGTTGCGGTTCTAGGTCACTACAAAGGGCTCGTCACCTCGATGCAGGCCTAGCTTATACTCTAGTTGCTACGGAAAGGCTCGTCGCCTCAATGCAGGCTCAGAATATGCTTAAGGTCACTACGAATGGCTCGTCACCTAGTCGTAGGCCGACAGCTCGAATACAACGTCCCATACCACCGTATTCGGCTCACGAGCTTAGGTTGCTCACTGGTCACTACGAGTGGGCTCGTCACCACGGCGTAGGCCGACAGCTCGACCACGGTGTCTCATATCACCATGTCCAGCTCATGAGTCTTAGTGGATCGAGATACCAAGGTTAACGGGGTTTCCACTGGTGAGTTTGGTACCTTAGGTTCAGGCAGTAGCGTCCATATATGGTGAACATACATCGGGTCAATCGGGTTACTTGACAAGCTCGACTGGTACGAGCGCACCTGAGTTAATCGACATGAAGTGCGTAAGCACTGTGTGGCCTAACCACTGCCGACAACCAAAGTACGACTCGGATTCATCGAACACGTCCTGCGTGACGAGACAACCTCAGCCACCCAGTTAGAATCTATTACCGATTGCCTGGACTATATCATAGTCCCAACCGTACTTAAACATAACAAGGAATCATATATGAATAGGCACCTCAACATTAAACTAATCCTTCATGTGATATCAACCATTTGAGCATTTCATGAAATATAACATAAACATGATATCACACATGTGCATTTCATACGTAAAACGGACAATATAATGTAAGTTGTATGGAGGGATTTATACACACAGTTAAGGTAGTTGAGAATCTTATCTCAACACCCATATCAAGTATAATTTACCAAATACTTACTCATACAGACATTTTTACAAACACTTAGACTACACACTTCGACATACATGACGTATGTCGACCAAACATGTATTAGGGCAACTCCTTTCACCAAGGAGTTGTCACCCACGCAACCACCATGTATCCACGACGGATAAACATGGCAAGCACGAATACAAATTCCATACTCATTCAAACATTTCTACAAACACTTAGGCTACACGCTACAACATACATGACGTATATTAGTCATAACATGTATTAGGGCAAATCCTTTCGCCAAGGAGTTGTCGCATATACAACAATCCTTATCCATGATGGATAATCATGTCAAACACGAATCCAAATTCTACACACATTCAATCAATTCAACTAACACATGGAATACACTATATTCAACATAGTTCATATATATCCGTAAAGCGAATCAGGCATCGCATTTAGTATGTGAAATGGCACCCACGTCCGTTATAAATCATTAACCGGTATTGAAAGCCTTGAAAACCATAACCTAAACGTTTATAGTCCGCACCTTACACCGGTAAACGCGTAATAAATTCAGTTTAGACACTAAGTCTTTGTCAACAATAGAATGACAACCTATAACATGAATTAGGTTAGCTATTTCACCACTTACACTATCTGAAACCCTAAAACAGATTAAGGTTAGGTTTTCTTACCTAAGAACGGGATCGGAATCGCCCAAATGGCGATACAGGAATGGTGGATAAGCACGTGGAACGGCGAGATTGAGTCCCGAGAACAATTTCCCACACACTCTCTCTCTCTCTTTCCTTCTCTATTCTCTCTCTTCTCTCTCTAGGGCTTGCAAATTCGTATGTGAAGGGAGAGAGAGGGTTTAAGACCCTTATATTGGCTCAAACGTGAGCTCAATGGCCCCAGGGCCATGGCATACTTAGGTTATAGCCAAAACCCATCTGTTTCGGCTTAACGGAGCACTTCTGGAGGCCTCTTTTCTGTGTGCGGTCGGACTTAAGCTCCCTGGCATTGGATCTAGGTCGAGTTAAGTTTTGTCCGATCGGATCTGTAGATCGACCGTGGCGGACCAGTTTCAGTTCAACGGTCGTTGACACCCGATCAAGGCCACAAGTACACTGACCTGTGCTGGGAAATTTCCCTGATCCGAGGGTGTATTTGGGTCGGATTCTGACGGTCTGAATCCTTAGCTTTGGCCCCAAGCGAACGGCCCAAATCACTTAAATCTGAGTTCAATTTATAAAGATATTCGCGTTTCTCACACACTTCGCTCCGGGCTCAAGTTGTGCATTTCTAGATACTGTTAGGAGTTGATTTTCAAGATGGTTGCCAAGCCCAGTAAGGCGGTCCTAACCGCTTGGTTTCGCAGTAATCGGACTTTCGACGCACGGTCCAAGTCCGATACGAAGTTTCAACGTGCTCCCGCGAGCAACTGGGTTTTGAGATTGATCCTAGATTATAAGGTAATGTAGCGTTAAGGATTCTACAAGTTTTGAGTCTTACAGTTCGTATTTAAAGTGGTTCAAGCAAATTTCACAACTAATCTAGTTTAGCACTTAGTTAATTTCGTCTAATTTCTAAAGGATTTGGTCATAAGTGATTTCTGCCTGAGGTGGTACTCGGGTCTTCGTACGGATTTTTCCGAGATGTTACAGACATTGGAGACTCTCTTTTGTGTTTAGTGAAGTTCAGGACACGGACTCCAAGATAAACATTTCATTTCTCCATTTGGGGAGAGTGGCTAACTATGCGTTGTTGACTCTTTGGTAGAGAGGGAGGCTCTTTGCACTGGGAATTCTTTCCCACTGAATGTTTTCCATTTTTTATTAACAAATCTCTCTCTCTCTCTCACTCTCTCTCTCTCTCAAAAAAAAAAAAAAAATAAATAAATAAATAAAATAAAATTCTTTTGTACCTACTCCATGCTGTCTTTCTCAACAACGGAAGTTTTTGCAATTTTTATCATATGATTGTCCTGTTCATACACTACATGTCTACATCATATAAAGAAGCCCGCAACAGTGGAAGAGAAAAGGCTTTGCTACATGGGGAACTGATGTTCCTGAGGATTTGGTTCTTGACCAAAAGCTACTTGTTGAAGCCCTCAAGAAGGTAATTTTTGCTATCTGCCTGACATGTGATGATGCAATGTACAAAATGTGGATTTGCAGTCACGAACATATCAGGGTCAGCTTGGCTCTATCAGTTTTTTTTTTTTTTTTTTTAATAAGGAAAGTAAACTTGTCTTGGCTCTATGGAAACTGTGGTTGAAGTTGTAATTTTGTTTCTTAAATTCAATTGAGCACTTGAAAGTGTCAACCAAGTACATGGAACAAAAAAAATCCCTGGTCAAGTGTTGAAGTTGTAATTTCGTTTCTTAAAATTCAATTGAGCACTTGAAAGTGTCAACCAAGTACATGAAAAAAAAAAAAAAAAAAAACCCTGGTCAAGCAGTGATACTCCAAATATCAGATTATATCATAAACCTTTGGATCTGAAACTCTCGATCTAGTACTTGAGCAAACCAAGTTTCAAGTTATGTAACCTCTTGAGAGATTTTCAGCAGCTTACCTTGTGTTTAATTATGGTTGGACCGGAGGATGAAGGAAAGAGAAAATACAATGTGAAGTGGAATCATGAGGTATATTGCCTTTATTTGATCAGTCAATGCAATTGTGAAATACTTTCTATTTTTGTGCCATGTGGTTTTTATATCATGTTGTGTGTACAGGTGATTGCGGAGGACATGGAGGCTTATGGGGCATGCCCATCCGCAGTCGGTCCCATCAGATCAATGGTCTGGTTCACCAATCATGATCAACATGTATGAAATTGGAAGCGTCAGGAAATAGTATCTCTGCAAATGTTCTGGAGCCTATTTATTTTTTGATTTTTAATGATATTTTATGAAAACAAAAAAAAACAAAAAACTTGAAAATCTCCCAAGAAATTTCAAGCCAAGAAATTCCCAAGAATGAGATTGTTTACTATACCGACTACTCATTCCAATAGTTTTAGGTTCCATTTGGATGCATAGAAAAAAAAAAAAAAAAACAGAGAGAAAAAAAAGGGTGTTTGGAGACCAAACACTTGTATCAATCCCAAAATAAGGCTCGTTTGGAAACACACCCCAAAATGTTGGTTTAGAGCTGATTGATAGGTGCCAAAGAGCCCACTCGGCGGCTTGGTTTTCGGTGAGCTGATGAACCATGTCCAGCAAATAGCTATTGGGCTAGAAAACTCATGTGTCATCCTAAATGCGGGCCTCCAGATTGGGGTGGCAATGGAATGGGTTGGCCCCTATGTCAACCCTGCTGACTCACTTGAAAAGCAGGGGTTGAACCCTACTCACCCAACCTGCCCATATGGGTTATTTTTTAAGTCCATTCCCTCCTATGGAATTTTGAAATTCCCAAATGCACTTGTAATCCGTCTGTCCATTCCATCCTATGGAATTTTGAAATTTCCAAATGTTGTACCTAATGTGGTGCTCTTACCCCATTCTATTATGATTTCTAGGTCTTTTGTACCTTTAATGGCTATTTTTTCATTGCTGCTCAGTGGCCCCATTCCCACCTTTGTTCATCTTGAGTACAAACAAATCCTAAGGCCCTGTTTTGTAGACACCTAAAAATAAGTTCGTCTCATTTTAATTAACAGCATTATGTATTAGAGATCACAGTTTATAGGCATTAAAGATCATGGAATATTTCTAATCCTTACCAAAATCTCTTAGCTGGCAAATATTTTGCATGAAGGTTCTATGTTTCTTTGTTTCTCTTTAACATTTCTTAGGGGAATTAAGTGGGCCTTGTACCCACTTTGTTATAATGGTATGAAGTGGTAAAATCAAATGCAATAATCATGTCTTACATCCGTCTTGTTTCTAATAAGAAATGTGTATTGACAAAGGACAGAGGTATAGGTCTTGGTGCAGCTTGGAGATCCCGAGCTTGGTGCAACACTAACTTCTAAGAAAGTAATATGCTGTACTGTCATGGGAAACTCCCATGGAAGCCATATTCTATGTGATTTCTTGGAAAGCTCTAAGTAGTAGCAGTATTCACAAATGACAAGTGTGACATAAGTTTATGTTTTTATCCATTTTCTTTCTTTATTTCTTCTTTTATTCATATGTGTGATATAAGTTTATATGTCTATTTGGATTAAAGCTGAGTTTATCTTTTTTATTGTTTCTTGGTGTTGTCTACGTCCAAGCTATATAGTTTGAAGAATCATGTTTGATGATCTGGTACTCCCATTAGTTCCAATCCTCACATTCGTCATCATACTAATGGAATATATTATCCACAATTGATGCTTTCCGAAATTGTGAATTGTCATATATGCAATCACTATATCCCTTTGAGTTGGGAATGAATATGATGCCATCCTCTTTAAAATCTAAAAGCTTGCCTTTAATACACTGAAAGCTCGCTTAATTACTTCTCTCAACTTAATATACGTGTGGTCGAAGACCTCTGTTATGGGTGAAAATGAACTAAGTAAACCAATGTGAGAGGAAAAAAGAAAGCATAGAAGAGAAGGTCAGCTCGGTCTCTGCTGCCAAGCATGACCTGCATAAGAGAGAACATAGAGCATGGAAAAAGGAGGTCAGCTCGCTCCCTGGATGAGAGAGATCATAAAGCATAGAAAGGGAGGAGAGCTCGCTCTCTGCTGCCAAGCACTATCTCCACGGACAATCCGAACACTGACCACCAGCGGTGACCTCGGCTAAAGCCTCGTTATTGTAACCAGCGAATGACTTTGGGTACCAACCCGACCTCAAAGATCTAGTCCTAATTGTGATCAGTAATTTAGCTCGGTCTTCAACCCGACTGCTACATCCTCGAAGGACAACCTCCACACATATCGGCTACAACCTCCTCAGAGGATGACCTCCACACAGGTCGGCTACGACCTCCTCGACCACCAGGGGATGCCTCCTCCGTATTTAGAAAGGATTACCTTCCGGGATTCTCGATGAGAATCACATCGAGGAGAGATCCCTTGCGCAATACGCGTCTACGTGATAGACTCACTAGCATATACAGAAGAGGCTTGGGAAAGCTATAAATTAGAGCCCTACACACAGTGAAAGGTATGCGTAATAACTCTAATTCGACTAGACCCAGAATACATACCCTAACTCTAGCATCGGAGCATCCCCTGCAACATCCAGGGTCACCCATTGTGGTTTGTTTTGTAGGTACATGATGGTCTCGGAGGATTGACCGGAAAAATGCATCAACAATTTGGTGCCATTTGTGGGAACGATAGTGAAGTCATTCCTAACTCACTTATCATCTCTAAGTTGCTCTATGATGGCAAAAGGAAGAAAGAAGGCTTTGGCTGTTGTCGCTACAACCACTCCCGCGCTAGCCTAGCAATCTGCAAACCCTCAAGATCCATCCTCGCAACATCAAGTTGATTCCGCTCTAGCGGCCCCCGCGCAAAGGTCCTGTAATCGAGGAGGTTGGCTCGTCTCCTTAGAGAACCAAGTCGAGGCCTTGACCGGCAACATAAACCATATAATACAGATGCTGGAGAGGCAGAACTCGTCCCCCGACCACGGAGAAGAACTAGTTGTAGCAACCGATCTCTCTCGACCCCCTAAAACACCTGTTGCTAACAAAGAATCAAGTAACAACCAGGGCAGCATAGTCATGCACCCACCCGTACCGCATGGACCACCATGTTCGCCGACTCTGACCTACGCTACACTTTGGAAGTGAGAAGGCACGGGAAGGCCCCGAGGCGACAACAGAAAGCGAGGTCCCTTAGGAGGCCGAACTCAGGGAGATTCGAGCTTAGATCGGCGACATCCGACAAGCATACCGCACGTAAGTTCCAACCTCAGTCAAAGCCATGTTGGAGGATGTAGAGCCACCATTCACCAATGACATCATGAGAGCTCAGCTCTCACTGAGATTCCGGATGCCGCGGATTGCCCACTACTTCAGGTTCGAAGATCCAACTGAGCATCTGGAGTCCTTCAGGGCATGGATGGAGTTGCACTATACCTTGAGCTCGGTTATGTGCTGAGTGTTCTCCCTGACCTTGACGAGAGCAGCGCAGAAATGGTACATGCAACTAGAGCTGGGCATCGGACCGAGTCGGATTGGATTGGGTCCAACTCGATTCAGTTCGAAATCTACATGGACTAACCCGAACTCGATCCGATCCGGGATCAAGTTGGATCGGATTGGGTCCAACTCGATTCAATTCAAAATCTACATGGGCTGACCCGAACTTGATCCGATCTGGGATCGAGTCTGGAACATCTGACTCGAACCAATCCGATGCACGGTTGGCCAGACCCGAACCGAGTCCGACTCGGTCAGGGAAATCGAGTCGGATTGGGTTGGGTACAGTTCGGATCAAATTCTCCATTTCAATGGTAGACGTTTAACCCCCACTGCTTTTTGCAGTGTCATCCACTTGATCTTTAGATCTGTCTTATTTTTCTGCTCAAGCCTTAAGACGAGCCCGCCAAATGGATGGACAGTTTGGATATAACACATACCTCATGATGGGACCCACAGAACTTGTTTACGTCAACACATCAGGTGCAGCTAGCATGGTGCATGGTACACCTGCCTACCAGTTTGCTTATATACACTGCCAGAGGGGTTACGGTTACCCTCCCATTAAAACATCATGATTATTTTTTGGGCACGCCGAGGTGTGGTTCGTAAATCCATACCATCCATTATGTGTGTCCCACTTGGATGAGGGGTCAGACCAAGTTTCATATGCATCTAAATTTTAGGTGGGCCCCACCAAGTGCTTTTATATGTTTTAGGAATGTCTTCACATGATTTTAGATGGTATGGCCCACCTGAGTTCCTTATATGGCTGATTTTTGTGATATTCCATAATTTAAAGGGGACACATCAAATGCACGGTGTTGATGTTCGACACACATTACGGTGGGGCCCACACAACTCGACCTCACGGGAAGTTCCCATGAGCTGGACAGCATAAAACCTATTCCCCTGCTCTGTGTAGCTCGATGGTCGATGCGCCTCGAGCCATGAGCACAGCAGAGGAGAGGGATTGGCTGCTCCTCCTTCCACCAGCCAATGGTGGAAGTCGGTGCTCTGTGGACCCCAGTATGATGTCTTTATTTCATCCATGTCGTCCATCTATTTTTCTAGATCATTATATGATATAAAGTAAAAATGAGGTATATCCCAATCTCAAGTGGACAACATTACGGTAAATAGTGTTGAATGAACATTGTGCAGATCGGGTCGGATCGGATCCATTTGGATCGGAACAGTTCAGATTGACCATGATCCGAACTCGATCCGAAAAACTGTCGGATTTGAATGGCCCTACTCAATCTGCCAAGCCGTCAATTTGGTTCGGAACAGGTCGAATTCACCGGATCGGGTCAGACATGCCCAGCTCTACATGCAACTAAAGCCAAAGTCAATCAGCTCCTTTGCCCAGCTTAGCAAAACCTTCGTCACGCAATTCATTGGCGGGAAGGATCGGAGGAAGCCTTCAACCCACCTCCTCACCATCACCCAGAAGGAGGATGAGTTGTTGAAGGATTATATTGTCCGCTTCAATGAGGAGGCAGGGAAGGTGGAGGCTATTCCGACCAAATAGCCCTAGCTACTATGATAGCAAGTCTATGGGAAGGAAAATTTCTCTTCTCAATTGGTAAAAACCCCCCAACTACTTTGGCCCACCTCCTTAACCGAGCCCAGAAGTACTTCAATGCGGAAGAGCTCTTTAGCTCGAGGAGGGCCACGCGGAGTACAAGAAGCTCAACCAAAGACTAGAAGTGCAAGGAGGAAAGGGGGGCGCCCCCGTTCAACAACAAGAAGAGGAGGGATGAGAGTCCGAGCAAAGATCCGCATCCGAACCGATGATCCGAAAGTAGGTTTCGCTCCTACACCAACTGAATACAACTCCTGAACAAGTCCTTATGGAAGTTTGCGACAAAAGAATTCTGAAATGGCCTAGAAAGATAAAGGCTGAGGCAGACAGAAGAGATAAGAGGAAGTACTGCCACTTCCACCAGATCATGGTCACACCACCACCGAGTGTTTCGATCCCAAGGAGGAGATCGAATCCCTTATCCAAGGTGGACACCTAAGGGAGTATATCAACAAGAGAAGAGACGAAGAACCCAACAAATAGGAAGAGTGATAGGGTGATAGGCGCGACAATGAAGCTACAGGGGAGATCCACATGACTTTCAAAGGCCTCGCATGAGGTGAAGATTCGAACAGAGCTCACAGGGCCCATGCTCGGAGCATTAGTGGCAGCAATACCGAGCATCACTTCAATCTCATGAGCAAAGCCGCGAAAGAGCAGAAGTTGATTCCCTCCAACTTGACCTTCACCGAGGAAGACACCCGAGGAATCCACCATCCGCACGATGATGCCTTGGTAGTGACAGTGACTGTGGTCAACCATAAGGTGCATCACATATTGGTGGACACAGGTAGCTCGGCTGACATCGCAAATGAGCACCCATATGTCCAGCAAGCTCAGGTTGAAAATCACTTAAATGATCAATTACTCGAACTACATTCGATGACATCAAATTTCAAAATTTGATGACATCAAACGTGTACCTGACTTGTCCAAAGAGTTCTATTGGAAAATTCTTAACTCTTCGATGACATCGAATTTCAAATTTCGATAACATCGAAAGTATGTTTGATTACATCGAAAATGAACCAAACTTGTCCAGAGTGTTTTATAGAAAATATACTAAACTCTTCAATGACATCGAATTGCCTTCGATAACATTGAAATTCAAATTTTGATGACATTGAATCATGTTTAATGACATCGAACAATTAAATGAGATTGTCCAGCAAGCTCCAAGCATTTTTAGAGAAAATCTTCATGCCATCAAATTGTCATTTGATGACATTGAAGGCGACCTTCGATGATATTGAACACACTTCGATGACATCGAACGCGGATAAAATTTGCCCATTTTTTTACCGTTGAGATTTTTGCCTTTATATTTGGAGGGTTGGTTTCTTAGTTTGTAGTGAGAAAAATAGTGAGATTTAAAAGATTTATTACTATAAGAAAACCACCTACCATCTTAAATACCTTTTCTAATGAGAGTTCATCCTTGTGAGTGCTTATACTCAAGTACAATTAAGTTTGTCAAATTTCGTAATCCTGAAAGGATACAAGCTCTCATGAAGATACTCTTCGACGACTCATGAAGATATATTATCAACTCGATCAAGCATCCTAGGGAAGACTCAACATTTCAAGGCATGAAAGTACGTGGTTCAAAGATCGGAACACTCTGTATGAGCCAACCATCAAGTGGTATAACTTTAAATTGACCTTAGGTTTGGTGTATTTTACATAGCGTCTTAATAATCATATTTTATATATAAAAAAATACACTCAAGTTAGGCCAGCTCGACATCTGGTTTGGCCAACCTAACTGCCTTTGGCTAACCCTACATGATTTGGGCAAGTTTACAGATTGAACAAGATTTTTCACTACATGTTCGGCCAGCCCGACCTTAGGTCCGATCAGCCGAACATGACCGATCGGCCAACTCGAATATGTTCGGTCAAGTTTCTAGCAATGCAAGATTTTGAAATTTAGGCAAATTGGGCCACTCGAACCCTATGGTCGGCCAGCCAAATATTTTAAGTGAAGGTTGTCCTACAAACTATTTGATATCAAGAATTTAATACTCTAAGCAATTGATTATTATTAATTTATTATTCCGCATTATATTGAAATATTTGGCATAGTCCTATTCAACCCCCCCCCCCCCCCCCCCCCCCCCCCCAAAAAAAAATGGTCGGCCAGCCAAATATTTTAGGCGAAGGTTGTCCTACGAACTATTTGATATCAAGAATTCAATACTCTAAGCAATTGAGTATTACTATTTTATTATTCCACATTATATTGAAATATTTGGCATAGTCCTATTCACACCCCCCCCCCCCCCCCCCCAAGGACATCTATAACTCGTCCTTTCAAGTGGTATCAGAACATGGTTGCTCTTTTTGGGATCAACATCTTAGAGCTGGATCTAGAGCTATTGGAATGTCGAATTTCGATAGTCTATCCATTTTCAGGCCACTTCCCTTTGATGGCTCAAACTATTCTTATTGGAAAGCAAGGATGAGGATTTTTCTCAAATCCATTAATGAAAGTGTGTAGCAAGCCACCATGACCCAATGGATTCATCCAATTATGGAAGTAGTGGCTGAAAATGGAACCACGTCCATGAAAGAAATCACTTATACTTTTTGGACGACAATTTAGAAATGTGAAAGTAGTGCAAATGCAAAAAGCCCTTAATGCTATTACTTGTGCTATATCACCGGATGAATTCAAAAGAATCATTTCTTGTGATACAACAAAACAATCATAGAATATTCTCGAAATACACATGAAGGGACTAACATTATCAAAAAGTCTAAGATTCAAATCCTTACAACAAAGTTTGAGGAAATCCGTATGGAAGAAAATGAATCAATGATGGACTTTTATATTATTCACAACCCCAAGTGTAGGGTCATGATATAGTAATAATCTCGGTAAGACCGAGGTCGAATCCACAAGGACTGAAACTTATACGTTTCTGAAATTAACTATAAGTAGAACTAGAAGAAGATGTGAAACTAATTCTGAAGTATTTGAGAAAGTAATTGTGAATAAAGTAATTAAAACTAAAAATTTAAAGGTGGGAACTAGGGTGCCAAGGATCCACTTGTAGTGATCAGGGAGCCCTCTTGATTGATTCAAGTAACACAATTAGAACTGGAGTTTTATCCTATCCAATTGAAAAATATATCAATAAAATCAAATCTGAACATCCATTTACCTAATTCTCAATGAATGAGAACTATGATAATTGGCAGGGATTTTATCATTAAACCATGCCCAAGAGACAATGGCAAACAACAAGATTTACTAATCCCATAATTTCAAAGTAGGAGAATTGTGAAGATTAGAAAGGATTTCATCACCCTACTATGCCCAAGGGACGATGGTGAACAATAAGACTTACTAATTTCACAATCTCAAATCAAGAAAAGAAGATACTCAAAGTTATTGTAGATCTACTGTAATTTTAGTCACAATAAACCATTAAAAACTAAAAGTATTCCTTAAATATCAAATTAGAATTTATGGAGTTCAACATAAACATGAATCAAAGCAATAGAAACATCCCATCATGCTAAAAGCTTCACCTCTTATATGTACCTTATATGTACGCCGTCCATCTAGTTTGAAAACTCATCTTGGAGCATGACCCCAAAAAATGAAGCAAATCCAAATCTTAGGCGGACCATAATACATGAAACAATGGTAACGACTATTAAAAATTTCTTGTGGGCCACAAAAGTTCTAGGTCAAGCTAATATTTGTGTGGTCTCTTCCTCCAGGCCTTTGTGACCTTATCAACAGGTTGGATGGCAAATAAACATTCCGGTGCATTAAGTTTTTAATGGTAGGGATTCAATCACGATTGTTTCTTGTGGTATGGTCCACGTAAGATTTAGATCTGCTTCATTTTTTGAATCATGCCCTAAAATGAGATTTTAAAATGCACGGATGGTGTGGATATAAGTCACATATATCACAGTGGCCCCACAGTAAGATCCACCCAAACTAGGTCGGAGACTAGCCTCATGTTCATCAAAGAATTTCAGTCCATTCCTTGAAAACTGATGTATCAGCAACCCCTTAAAACTATAAGGTTGACTCAAACTACAATGTCCAAATTAGAAGCCCCGATTTAGATGGATTATGCATTGAAAATAACTTTAATTGGCTGATTGATGAATATTTAATGGACGGTTGTAGTAGAAGATATCCTATGGTCCTGATTTGAAGTGGATCCTCTAGCTCAAGGCTTTGTGAAGCCTACAAAGTTCTCTGTGTGACATCCACTCCGTCCATCAGGTGAGCTACTATATGCTAGGCTCTGTGAAGAAAAATCAGCCAGATCCAGGACTCAGGTAGGCCACACCACGGGAACAATGGGGATGTGATCTCAACCATAGGTTTGTGGGTGGAGTCACCATGGTCTGTATCTTTCATCCAACCCATTCATTAGCTGTGACTCGCCAAGATGAAGGGAAGATAATAATATACAAAATCATCATAATCCAAGACTCTGGTGGGCCACAATGCATTAATAGAGAGATTTTAGGCACAATTCTATCTTGTTCCCATTGGTGTAGCTATAGTTGTAAACAAGTCCAACCGAGTCGAGCTTGGCACAACTCGACTGGGCTCGGCCACTAGCTAACCCCAGCTCGAACTCGGCTCCACTCGGTCCTCGAGCCTGACTGGCCAGCTCAGCTCGATTAAGTCAACAGCTCGGGCCAATTTGAGCCGAGTTTGAGCCAGGATCAAGCCAATGCGGTTTTTTCTCAAACACATGGAGTGCACCTTCAATTTCTCATGGTATATAAAACAACAACAGCGATTGACAGGTATTCTATCAAACACTTAGTAGGCAACATCAAAATCAAGATACAAGGGAATTTGTTTTATATCCATACCTTCCTCGCCACCAGCCGACACTTTGTTGAGTCATTTCATCAAACACTTGGTGAGCAACATCAATATCAAAATAACCGAGTCACTGAACTGGTTTGATCTAAGCTCGATTCGAGTTGGGGTTCGATCTGAGTCGAGTTGAGCTCGGGCAAGCTCGAACTCAGCTTGAAATTTTTTCGAGCTCAAAAAATCAGCTCAACTCGGCTCGAACTCAATTTCAAACCGAGTCGAATCAAGCTTTTTCGAGTCGAGTGGAGAGAGAGTCGAGTTGAGCTCGAGCAAGCTCGAACTTGACTCGAAATTTTTTCGAGCTCAAAAAATCAGATCAACTCGGCTTGAACTCAGTTTCAAATTGAGTCGAGTTTAGCGAGCTAACCAAGCTAACTCGGTTCGTGTACAGCTCTAGGTGTAGCCCATATGAGTTCGGGTTGAACTTTTGTTTGTACGGTGGGAACAAGGGTCCTTAACCGATGGATGGAGTGGATTTTACATACACAATATGGTGGGCCTCAAAGAGCTTGAGTGTTTTAGGTAGGCGTTCTAGACTATTCGGATCTTCCAAATTCCACAAAAAGTCCATTGATCAGAGGTTGGTTTCATTCAATCGTCCTAGTTTTGGAATGATGAACTATCTGCATTGGTTCTCAAAATTTGGACGGTTTAATTTGAGTTAGTTCATGCCATATGTACAACTCTTAATTGCCTGTGTATCAACCATCATACTATCCTAGAGTATAAAGTAATCCCCCTCCAGTGGTTTTAGTCCGTGGGGCCGGGGTTGGGCCTGAATGCATGGCTCGATCAATTTCTGGGCTTGTACTCAAGTCATTTTAGCCCGGATCAACCCAACTTCATATGTATATGTCTTGCATCCTACAAATATACCATTTTTATCCTTGATTAGGCAACCCATGCATCTTGAATGTAAACTGTTGAGGTCAAAATCTGGCCAGCTCTCCCCCTCATCCTACGTACCTCGTGACGCTCCCGAGCCCTGAAGCTGCACACGGACGGTGAGCAAAGGAGACCCTGGCTAAGCCGGGGGACCCTCCGATGCCTAAGTCAGGACACAGGAATCTGGGTCTAAATTGCAGAATAATGGGGGAGCATAAGATCTTGTGTACCTGTTGTAATGGGTTTCTCTGGTATTTATACCCGTGAGGCGAAGGGATCATGGCCGTTAATCTTGGCACGATTTGCTCAATTAAGCGGATATCGTGCGTGCAGGAATATCGGCCGGTTTCTTTGCATTGTGCATAGGATCATGCATTAATGGGACGAATCGTCGGGCGGGGAAATCGGCCACGTCCACTTATGGTAACTTCCACGTTTAGCTTAAGGAGCGTCTGCCTCTGCCCCGGAGTATGGGATCAGCTCGGACCATTTAGTGGGTAAGATTTCCGTCGGTGGTTGTAGGCCTTCATCAAACATCGTCCATTCAGACGTTCTGAGCCGAACTGTTAGTTATCCATCCGATCTGATAAACAGGCCTCGAAATGATAAGGGACTCGGATCTTCCCATAACATAAACCATTGATTTCATTCCACAGGGTGTCAATTTCTTTATGCATGTGTGGTCCACTTGATCGATGGATAGATTAGGAACATTCAAGTGGGAAATAAGGATTTTGTCAAATACTGGCCTGGGTTGGGTCGGATTGAGCCGGGCCCAGCCAACATTTTCAGCTTTGAGCTTGGGCCTCTCTCTGCTAGGACCATATGAGCTTAGGCTGGGCTCAATCATGGACATTGACACATTGTATTGAGCTGGCCCGAACCTAGACTGGCCTGGATCAAACCCGGCCCATTGCCACCCCTAAATTACAAGCCAGACTTTTTTAGGGGGTTGGGATTGTAAGTTAATTTAGATAAGGTACTTGTGCCACAAGTAGCTTATCTCTCAAGCTTGTTTGGTCTCTCTCATATCCAATGTCCATCATGTGGGGCCAACCTTTGACATGGACCTTTGATTATGTGGACCTCATTTTTTATGTGGGCCATCCGTCACGTTGGCTTCATCTTAGTTGTGAGTCATTCATCATTAGGGGCTGATCTTTAATGTGCACCATCTATTATATAGGGGCCGCCTTTGATGTTGATCATCCATCATGTGGGGTCCACTATCAATATTATTGTTCATCATGTGGGGCCACCTTTAATATCCACCACACATCATATGGAGCCCACCTTTGATGTGAACCGTCCATAATGTGAGCCCCACCTCTGATGTGGGTCGTCCATCATGAGGGGTCCCCCTTAGATATGGGCCGATCATTATTAGGGCCCACCTTGATGTGAACTGTCCATCAAGTGAGGCCATCTTGGTTTTACCAAACTAACTTAAGTGGAAAAAGTAATTGCCTTATTTGGATCTTAAGTTGCTTTAAGATAAGTTACTTATGCCACAGGTAGCTTACCTTAGTTTCTACTTATTAAGAAAATAAGTATGCTTGGTAAACAACAAACTTATCAGCTTTTTCTCTCTTTCATCTCTCCCATGCCTCTTTAGCAACTTATGAAAAAGTGAAAAAGCTAAAAAATTAAAAACTGAACTGGCATGATTATGTACTTTCTAAGTAAAAAAGTTACTTCTAACTAATCATAAACCAAACTTACTTATCTACCACTGCAAGTAGAAAAAGTTACTTATTTAGTGGTATCCAAACGGGCTACTTACAACAATAGATAAGTAAGTTTGGTTTATGATTAATTAGAAGTAGCTTTTTTATTTGAAGTTACTTAATCACTTCAGTTTAATAAGTATAAATCAAGATAAGATATTTAATATATAGGTAACTTACGATACAAATACTCCCTAAATGACTTACCATAAGTTAAAAAGTAACTTATTTGGTGTTATCCAAACAAACCCTTAACGGCTGGACCAGAAAACACATGTACTCAGGCAGTCCTTACTGCAAGGCTACAGTTGCTGCAGTCCAAACCAGTCCTATAAGTGGTATGATCCGAGATTTATGTATCTAAGTTTAGAAATCATGCCCTTCCCAATGGCCGTGGACCGTCAGTTTAGTGAGCCCCTTTGCCTCCAGAGATGGAGAAATCCAATAGCAATGTGTTCATTTGAGGATCATGTAACTAGGGCTATCAACGGCTGGCTTCGTGCCAGGTTGAGGTGCATCGGAAGATAGGCCTAAATAGTAAAACCTATGACCAAGGCCCCCTTGCCTCATGATGGGCCAAAATAAAGAATCTTAAAGATAATTATGATAATGTCTGGAACCGGAGAAATTTCAATTGTTTTTTTTTTCTGTATTATTCTTCACCCCAAATTAATCTCACATTTTATGCCTCTCCTAGGCCTGACTTGAACCCAAGCCCAGCTTCTCTACCAACAGACTCTGCAATTTGGATCGACTCATCCCTTCTGTAGTCGGGTTGGGACTTGTCTGAGTTGGGGCCTGGGTAAGGAGTGTCGTGGCATCGAATGGGATTGCATGAATCAACTTGAAGTAGATGAAGGAACTTATATGAGTCTTGAAACCATGATTTTGGCTCCGATTATCCTAAATGGGCCAGGCTAGCTAAACTAAGATCTGGCCTGATTAATAAACAGGCTTGAAATCATCTTGTTCTAGCCTATCTCAGTATAGGTGTATTTTTTATGAATCGCTATATCCAGTATTGCTTCTACTGGACTTCTTATGTGGGGATATGAACCGAATAATGAATATTCCCTTTCAGGTGGTATATCGGCTGCTGCTCAATCTATTAGTAACCTAACGTGCCAACCTAACCCTAACCCTAACCCTAACCCAACGTGGGCAGCTCGCTAGTCAAGTAGTGCCAACCTAACCCCACGATCCATAAGTCCTATTGTCCGACCATTGAATTTACACAACTCTCTAGTCAAATAGTGGAGCCGGACTTGGTCAGGTCAGTGCTTTCCTGTTGTACCCATGGTTTAATAACTTTGTGACTTGGATCAACTCGGCTCGGTCTTGAGTTGACCACCAACTCACTTGAGTCATCAAAGTAGATTAGGTTTGATTGACTCTAAGTTAAACTCAGACAAGTTACATGGGACTGGTTTGAGTTTTAAAAGTAAGATTATACTTTTAATATGTACAGGCTTTTGATGAAATTAGGTTTTATTTCTAACAGCAACTTATCATCCAATCAAATTATTTCATATTATATTAGTTGAGAGTTCAACACAGACATGTTAAATATCTAATTTATGTCCCCCAAATACGAATTTTACAGATAAGGAACAATAATGATGCCAGTCATTTAGATATAGTACACATAATAAAATAATGTAGATTTATTCCTAGACTAGGTTGTGTAGGACCCCATGAAAGATTTCCCACCCGTCTCTAGATAAGAATCAGAATGCGCCATCACCCACAGCCGGCTCCTTCAACGGTTGTTATGATTGTAGAATCAGTCGTAGCCGCTGATTTGTGATACTTGTCCGTTGAAATAGGACCATTGAATATTTTCATTCCAAACAATTCAATAAATATCCACAAATCTAATAACTAAATAATCAAATAAACATAATTTTTAGTTCATGATATATTTAGATTGGGACTAATATGTTGGACATGGTAATTTGATTTAATCATCCATTGCCTACGAAAGTTCTTAATAATTTCTAAGTGTTGTGTATCATTTATCACACTTTGGCCCGGGTAATTGTTACAAGGGATCTAGCATATCTCTGCTCATTAATGCCCACATGCATTGGATGGTCCAATGAATGCTGCAATCTAATAAGCTTATTGATCTGAATTTTAGGCCACTGCATTAACATATATTTAAGCCATTTATTAAATATATTTATTTTTGTATAAGTAATTTTAAAGAATTGTTTATTATTAATCAATCATACACTTCCTAAAAGAAACCCTATATGAGCCAACCAATGTTTGAAAAGTAAAAACGTTACAGTTAAACTTATAATTCATCATGCCACATGGTCATAGGCCCCACAATCCAAGCAGCTGCCACCTTTTCACAACCCAAAGCCACCTTACCCATATGGTTGTAAGGGGTGAGATCTCAACCATCTTGCTTTTCAAGTATGGTATGAAGCAATACATATTGCCCACCCAATACATGGTAGCATCATCCACGAGTGATTAGTTGGATCTCAATGCATGGCTCAATAGTAAATGTAATGCGTTTTAATATTGAGATTAGGAATTCAATAATGCAAACTATCATTTTAATATTTAATGATTTAATCATTTATATTGAACATGAGCCATTTGATTGACCAGTGATTTTCAAGCCGCTATAACAATTGATAGTGTCTGTTAAGAATGTGATTCAAAACTTAAGTGGACCATGCTATAAGAAATAATGGGGATAGAAATGCCCACCATTGAAATCATGATGTTTATATGCCATCCAAACCCATCATAAGGTCATTCTAGCTGGAATGAAAATGAAAATACAAATCTTAGCTTGATCTAAAACTTCTATCTTCTACAGTGGGTGTTCCATCACCACTGTTTCCTGTAGTGTGGTCCACCTAAGTTTTGAATCTGGCTCTTTTTTTTTTGCATCATGTCCTAACATGAGTTGAAGAAACTGGTGGATCTCCCACACACATCTCCGTGGAGCCCACATAGCTTCCAGCCATGGAAAATTTCTAGGGGAGAGGCACAGGCAACTTGCACGTGAGGCATGCGTATTAGTTGCAAGACTTTCTGGGCTCTACCACGGTGTATGTGTTTTATCTACGACATTTATTTTTGGATCATTTTAGGGCATGAGAAAAAAAAAAAAAAGAGGTATATTCAAAGCTCAAGTGGACCATACCAAGGGAATCAATGGGATAATGACACTCATCATTGAAACCTTCCCAGAGCCACCATGATGTTTATTTGTCGTCCAACCTTAGGGAGTGTTACTATTACTGTGTGGCCTACCTTGATGATTTTTCATATATCCACACCGTCCATCAATTTTGCCAGCTCATTTTAGGTTGTGGTCATATAAATTAAGTAGATCCAAATCTCAAGTGGACCACACCACAGGAAACAATGATAATTGAACAACTACCATTGAAAACTTTCTTAGGCCTATTATAACGCTTATTTGCCATCCAACACAAGGTCAACAAGACCTGGATGGAGGGAAAAAACAAAGATATGCTTGATTCGAAACTTTCTGGCCCACAAAAAGCTTTTAATGGTCATTCATCACCGTTTCAAGTGGTGTGGTCCATCTGAGATTTGGATCTGTTTAAATTTTGGGATTGCATCCTAAAAGGAGCTGGAAAAATGGATGGAAGGCATGGATATACAACACATTAATCAAGGTGAGCCCCGCACAGAAAGGGTAACACCTAATATGTTCCCCAGAATGGAAGAAGGAAAAACACAAATATCAACTTGATTTAAAACTCCTGTCCCTAATAAGTTTTCAATGGCGGGCATCCAATCCCCACTATTCCTACCATGTGGTCCACATAAGCTTTGGATCTACGTCAATTTTGGATTCATTCCCTAAAATGATATGCAAAAATGGATCGACGGCATCGATAAAACACATAGATCATGGTGGGGCCCACAAAGTTTTGCAACATATAAACGATGTGACAGGTAGATGCTAGGGCTGTACACGCTTGACTCAGCCCTACCCGGAACTGAGTTCAGTCTGGGACGGGCCATTTTCTTCAGCTTGAAACTGAGTTCAGGCCAAGTTCGAGCAGGTCCCAGTTCAACCCGACTCAGTCCGAAACTCGACCCGACTCGGCTGTTTTATATATATATATTCTTAAATTCTTACCCTAACCATTTACAGCAATCCAGGCCGTCCAAATCATGCGTCCCTTTGTAGATGAAGTAGAGTCCAAAAAATATATGACAAAAGTCCTTCTCAAAAATTAAGGTCGTTCAAGTTACTTGCCAAAGCCCTTTTCATGGAGTAGATGGAGCGAGTCAAAAAATCAAGGTCATCCAAATCGTGGGTCTAAAACTGGCCCAAACTCGGCCCGAACTCGCCCGTTTGCTGATCAGGCCGAGTTCTGGCTGGACATGTTGGCCCGGTGACCGGACCGGGCCGAATTCGGCTGGTGATCGAGTCAGGCCAGGTTGAACCCAGTTCAACTCGGTTCGGCCCGATGTACACCCTTAGTAGACACTACAATCCAATTCCACTCCCACCCATGTAAAAGGGAACCGGGTTAGGTGCGCCTTGGGTTCACCCAACAGTGTGGCCCTCACCATGGGGTCCACCTTGATGTATGTGTTGTATATCCACAACGTTTGTCCTTTTTGGCAACTCATTTCAGGGCATGAGCATAAAAAACTGAGTAAATCCAAATCTCATATGGACCATACCATAGAAAACCGTGGCGATAGAACCCACCATTAAAAACTTCCTGAGGCCATTGTAATGCCCAATGTAATTTTTATTTTCCATTCAACAGTCATAAGGTCATTGCCACTTATTTCTTATGGGGTCATTCACCCGAGATTTGGATTTGCTTCATTTTTGGGTTCGTTTCCTCAAATGAGCTGAAAAAATGAATATACAATACATATATCAAGGTAGGCCCCACAACAAGGGCCACGCCTAAAAGACTACCTTGATTGGATACCACTCTGCCTTTGAGGGGCCATCGTGATATATGGGTTTTATCCACACTATTCATCTATTTTGCAATATCATTTTAAGGTTTAAGCCCAAAAATGAGGTAGATCCAAGGCTCAAGTGGACCAAACCGTAAGAGAACATTGATGACAATGACATCCACTGTTGAAATCTTTTTAGCATTCACAGGATGTTTATTTGTCATGCAATATGTTCATAAGGTTACATAGGCTTGGACGAAGGGAAAACACAAATATCAGCTTGGTATAAAACTTTTGTGGCACCCACAAAAATTATCAATAGAAAAAAATTAATCCCCACTGTGTGGTCTACTTGGGCCGTCGATCTGCCTCATTTTTTGGACTAATAACTTAAATAATTAAAAAAAAAAAAAAAAAAAAAAAAAAAAAAAAAAAGTAGAGGGCAGACGGTGTAGATAAAACCTGGATAATGATATCCACCATTGAAAATTTCTAAGGCGGACAATGATGTCTATCATCCAACCTGTTCATGAGGTCACACGCAGGAATGGAAGGAAAACACAAATATCAACTTGATCCATAACTTCTGTAGCTCTAACATGTTTTCATCAATAGTCATTTAATTCATATAGTTTCCTATAATGTGGTCCACTTGATCTTTGGATATACTTTAATTAATCTTAGTTCACGTCCTAAAAATGAGCTGGAAAAAACGGATGGACAGCATAGATAGGACACAAACATTATGATAATGTACTGAATAACTTAATAGGCAGTCTTCGTTCAAAGGGAGCGTTTGGACATTAAGTTACCTATACATCAAGTAACTTATCTTGGCTTTTTATTTATTAATCTGAAGCAATCTTACTCATGCGTAGAATTTCAACACATGTTCATGGCTTTTATTACCACTGCCTATCTTTTATAAAGATTACTTATCTACTGCTGTAAGTAGAAAAAGTGTGCCAGCATAACGTGTAGGTCAGGACCCAATTCATCCATCATCTTGGCACCCTGCATATTTTTCCAAAATAAATCTCGTCCACTCAGCTGGTGGGCTCCAATTAATGGAAACACGTGGACGGTTTAGAAACTTGAACCAAGTTTTTTACAGCCGTACATTCTTTTAGCAATATGTGGCCCACCGACCAGTGGATTTTCTTGGTCTGGGGCATCAACATAGAGCAACCTTTTGAGGGATGGTTGGATCTTGGACCTACTTGCCATGCAGGCGCATGTGTGGCGTGTACGTGAGCTGTATTGCACACGTGTGTGGGCTTAGCAAAGCTCATCCCTCGGTTCTTGTACAGTTGTACTCGCGTACTAAAGTGGCTCGTAATCTGCTAGCGGGGCCATTCATAGAGATGATCGCAACCGTTGAAGAGGTAGGTCGCATCATTTACAGAGGATGGAAAAAATATTAGTTGCAATAGCGGATCCTGTCTATCTGATCTGTAGACAGATAAAATTGTAGAGTGGTCAACATTACGTATTCAAATTTGTATTTTTAATGGTTGGGATCATCTTTCCAAGAAAAATAGACAGTTCATGACCCATCAACAGTGGGGCCTGCCAGATGTCCCAGCTAGTGGATTAGATTTAAACTCAGAAGTTGGAGGAATTCCTGCCTTATTAGAAAAACTTTCATACTCTGGCAAGTATGGTGGATGATACACATTCACTTGGAAGTTACCTAGAAATTGCATAATGGTATTAATGTATCATCAACCAATTATCAGACTATTATAATGGTGTACATTTATTGGACAGTTGGGAATGAAAAATATCCAGTGGTCCTATTTCAACAAGAAAGTGTACAGAAATCATAGGTTAGGATTGTTCAAACAACCGGATTTTGGGGTTATGACTTGGAAACATTGGGTTCCACGATTTGATCGGTTTAGCATGCCGCTATGTATGCAAAGTTTACAACTTTTGAGTGCCTGCGTATCAAGCCTCGTACACTGCCAGAGTATCAAATAACTCCCCTTTATACCAAAAGTACCCCTTCCAACGGCGCGACTTGGGTGAGAGACACCGGAACCAGCGATCTGGGAGGGAGCCTGACGTGTCAATACGCTATTCGCCCAGATAAGCAGTCCCCGTGCGCGGCTTTTACACGTGAGAAATGGCGTGCTGACACGTCGGAGTCTTCCCTTCCAACAACCCAACGGCTATTTTACCTTTTCAGTCACGTGGCTGCCTCAAACTTGCAGAAGATTTGAAATTAAACCCAAGAAGAACCAACTACAATGAGGAACCCATCTCCAAGAAATTAAAAAGAGAAATGATTCAGTGCTCTCAGTCACAACAAGTTATAGTGCTCCTAGATGTAGTGGAGCACTTGGACAGCCCAATGGATCGATCACAACTGTCCATTAGGTGCATCGTATATTTCATGGAAAGCCACTTAAAAATAACAGGAATCAGACAATTCTAAGCATCCAATCAATGAATGGCCCATTAAATGAATGGCAATGATGACTAATAAAAATGTAATTCCAATCAATAATCTGAGCCATCTGTTTGCTGGGGCTGTGAATTGGTCATGGTTACATAGAATCACTTCAATCAGACCATCCTAACCATACTGTATATGGCTTGAAAAATCAATAGCCATATAAATAAGGCCAAATTACAGATGGATAGGATATTCCAATTTAGGTGATTTTTTTTTTCTTGGTAGCCCAAGAACATATGTTGCATGTAAATCCTAATGGACGGTCTCGATCAACCTATTGCACTATCCAGGTGTCTGTTACAACCAAGAGACTATAAAGGAAAAATGAAGTGATGGTTTCTTTCACCCCTTTCACAGATTTTGCATTCTGTGAAGTGAAATGGTACAAAAGTGTACTATTTCAATTCCCAAAATCCAAGATGGTTGTTTGGAAATGAAAAATGGTTGTATGAAGATAGTACAAAAGATATAAAAACAAGGAGAGATGAACCCCTCTATACTTACTTTCAAGCCCACTGGAAAAGCATTAATTGAGAAGACAAGACCATTAAATTTCTGACCACAACTTAACGCTTGCGTTTATCACTGCATTTGTTTCTTTTGCTGCCTGCATTCAATGCTCTCTCTACCCATCTGCCCACCTCTCTCTCTCTCTCTCTCTCTCGTCCAAACAGTGGGCCCCACTTGCCGAAGTAGGTGATTGGTGGAGATCTATTGGGCTGTTAGAACAGAAGTGGTCAATGGTTGAACTAGCTAATGCCCATCAATCAGAGGTTAGAACTGTCTAATCCAGATCATTCTGTGGCTATGCCCATCTACACTGGGTCCCACTATTTGTACGGTTTATATTTTCTGTATGACACGTGTACATTTTCTGTGCATGAGCATGGGAGCATCTGTAGTGTAACCAAACTCGTTCCTTCTCACAAAAAGAGCCAAAATCAGGGAATTGGAAGGTGAATTTCGAGTTTCAGGAAGAGATCCATCGAGCAATACTTGCAGAATTTGGTTATTATTATCAGAAATCAAGTGATTAGTGTATTGATTTGTCACATAACTAGAACCTGTTGAGCTTATCTCTTTAGCCAATGAAACAAGCCATGCAAAAGATTCATTAGCTCCACATACATGGATTGAAAATTGCTGGGCTCATCAAGGCAAAAAATTGCAGAATTTAGAGATTATGGATTGAAAAATGCTATATGTTCAAATTTAAGAAAAACCCATCCATCCAAAATTGCAGAATTTAGATATTATGGATTGAAATTTTCTATATGTTCAAGTTTAAGAAAGACCCAACCATCCAAAATTGCAGAATGTAGTGATTATGGATTGAAAATCTTATAACTGAGGTCTATGGAGCTATGAGCTGGCTATTGTAATCAAATGACACTAAATAAACAAGCCAACAAACAACACCCATGAGCCGAAATCATGGATTTCTAAAACAAAACCTGCAGAAGATGGGCTGAGACCTGTTTTTGTACTTGCTACTTTAATGAAATTTCAGCTAATGAAACTGGCATCTCACAAGACCCATGAGCCAAAATAATGGCTTTTAAAAGCAAATCACAAGATTCAGGAACAGATCCATCATGCAAAACTGCAGAATTTGTTGATTTTGGATTAGAAACAGATGATTGGTTAATGGTCTTTCGCATAGCCGCAATCCATTGAAGCTTTTATCTGGCTGCTGTAACCAAAGTCCACAAAGGAAACAAGCCTCTAACATTCACCATGAGCTAAAAATCATGGATTCATGAGGAAAATACAAGTTTAAGGAAACACCCATCAAGCAAAGTTCGCAGAATCTGGTGATTATCCATCGAAAAGAGGTGATTGGTATACGGTTTTTTCGTAACTGAAACCTCTTGAACTTTGATCTTCTTGTTACTGTAACCAAATTATAGTAAAATAAACAAGCTTGTTACAGCAGCCATGACCCAAAATTAGAGGATTTCAAAATCAAATCACAAGCTTAGGAACAGAACCATCAAAAAAAACTTGCAGAATGTGGTGTTTATTGGATAGAAATCTGCTATATGGTCTTCTCTCTTAACTGAACTCTATTGAGCTTTGATTTGGCTTCCGTAACTGAAGTCCACTAAAGAAACAAGCCTCTTACATGACCCATGAGCCAAAATCATGATTTTCAAAAGCAAAACACAAGTTTAAGAAAAAACCCACAAAGCAAAACTTGTGGAATTCAGTAATTGTGGGCTGCAAACAGGCAATTCTCATAACTGCAGCTTGTCGAGCATTGAGCTGGCTAATGAGACCTCTGCTGTTGTTGGTGGTGCCGGTGCCGAGGCTGAGATTGAGGTTTCTTTCTTTTGGGCTGTTGGAGGATTTGATGGAGGCTTTGTGGGTGGGGCCGCACAGACTGGGATCACTGAACGGATGTGAACCGCTGGAGCAATGCTGTGCAAGTGAAATTCACTGCTGTGGAGGAATCGCGGACGAGGAATCCCCGGCGAGGTTCGAATAGGAGCTGGCATAGGCGTAGAGAGTCTGAAAGGCCTAGTTCTAATCTGTGGTTGTTGGGTCCTGTTTTCGGCCGATGCAGGGTTGAAATTTGGTGTTTGGGGCAGGAGGAATGGACTGATACTAGTAGAACTAGGCCCGAAATTTGCGCTACTTGAGCTAATCTCAGTTTGTTTTCCTTTGACATCTGATCTCCCACCAAGCCATTCCTCTTCATCCTTCTGGTGTTCTTCCAATGGAGGTGGGATCTCTTGTATTCTGATCTGAGATTTACTCCTGATCTGTACTGGGATGGGCCTATTTGATGAATAGAGAGGTGGGTTTTTGTTGTTGTTGCTGCTGATGCTGTCCTTTGATGGAGATTGATCTTGAGAAGCAGCTGTAATTGACTGTTGGAAAGTGGGCATTTGTTGTAAGATCCTGGAAGGAGTATGAAGTGCTAAAAAGCAACTGTTTTGTTGCTGGTGTTGTTGAGTTGGGTAGATTGAAGAAACATCAAGCAAGGGATCCAAAGGCTGGTATTTCTGATACTGTGAGGTGTTGTTGGGTGATGAAATAGAGCTGTTATCTCTATAACCCAACATCATCTTTCTTCTTCTTATAGGTTTGTTCTCATCTTTGGGCTTGAAATTTGAAAGGACCTTTGCTACAACTACCTGTTCCTGTTCTTCATTGCTCTCAGTCTCTTTGTTTGATTGAGACAAAGAACCCAAGTTTGGCACTGCATAGATAACCATGATTAAGTTCCAAAATCATGTGAAATTCTGTCCATATGAAAAGGGAACCTCTATTTACACCCACCCCAATTGATTTCCACACACATTTTCCATTTTGGTATTTGAAATAGTACAAAAGTGTACCATTTCAAATACCAACATTGAAAATGGGTGGGTGTAGATATCAATTCCCAAAGGAAAGATGGTTTTCTTGGGGGTGTATGTTTTACATTGTTTCAAAGAAGACCATGCAGCCATTGCTGCATTCTTCTCAGCTTGCTTCTTTGTCTTTGCTGGTTCACCTGTGAAATTCATGCCAGCAAGCTCTACAGTGCAGGTAAAAACAGGTAGATGTCCAGGGCCGGATCTCACTGTGGTGTAAACAGGCAGGTTCAAACCAGCTCTATGAGCAGTCTCTTGTAGAAGGTTCTTGAACACACCAGTCTCATCCTATAGAACAGTGGGGCCCACCAAAGAAGAAGAAGAAGAGGAACAACAACAAACAACAGAAAAGAAATGGGTTTTCTGAACTAAGTATAAACTTACCAATCATGACTTTTAAAAAAAAAAAAATTGAAAAAAAAATATGAAAGACTTACAAGGACTCTTGCAGCTAGAGACCTGGAAGGGCCCCTTGTAGAGAGGGTGTTGAGAGCTACCTCAGCAGCTGCATGTTCTGCCTGCCTAAGGGTGTGGCAATAGCTAGGCCCTTCAAAGATCTCACCATTGAAATTGACAGATGCTCTGAATCTAGGTGCATGATCTGGCCCTTCCCTGATGCATGCATATGAAGGGAGGTTGAAACAGCTTCTCTGTGCTAGTTCTTGCAACTGATTCTTATACATACCTGCCATGACAAAAATCATAGAAAAGGAAGAGAATCCATGGATCAAAATAAAAAGACTAAAAATCAGCAACAGACATGAAGAACAAGATAGGGAAAAATATGAGTTGCCCACCTACAAAAGATGCAATACAAAAGCTATCTCACATATGAGGAGAGGTGTATGGAGAAGGAGAAATACATGCAAGTATGGTATAAATCTCAAAGATAGTTTTTTTTTTTTTTCTTTCTTTTATGTCTGTGGTGTTTGATTCCTAAGGATGGAGATTTGGTTTCCTTTGGGGGTGTTTTACCGCATGGCTTAAAAGCACACTTCCCCAATACATAGCACAGTTTTCCAGCATTGAGTGGCGAAAACCAGCAGCCACTCCCCATCTCAGTTTCTGCTATATTAATGGGCATTTATAGCTTTTGTAAGCTTTTGTATTTCCTCCCTCTATTTACAAAAGAAAATGAAGAGGGGAGCATTGGATTTGGTTTCCAGCAGTGGGGATTTAAATCTCTTGAAATAATCTTATTATCCAAAAGTCAATGGTCTTCTCTCCTAGTTCTCTCTCCTTCTCTCTTTTTCTAATCTTTTTAGCTAAAGAGTCCTGCTCCCAATTAAAGTACTTGAATTTCTTCGATTCTCGGTACTATGAGGTCGACCTCATGGGAACTTCCCATGAGGTCTAGCTGTGTGGGCCCCACTGTGATGTGTGTCAATGCCGTATACAGAACTTAGGTGGGCCATAACATCTAAAATCCTGCAAAGACATGCTTAAAACAGATAAAAACACTTGGTGGGGCCCACCTGAGTTCTAGATGCGGCTAAAACTTGTCCTGACCCATCTAAGTGGGACACACATAATAGTTGGGCTAGATTTGTGAACCACATCTTTGTGGGCCCAATAAATGATTATGAATGTTTTAATGGAAGGATAACCCCTCGCAACTGTTGTATGTGGTGTGGTCCACCTAAGTCATGGATTAACTTAATGTTTAAGCCCGTGGCCCACCACGAAATGGTACATCTGACTGATAGTGTTGATGTTCGACACACATCGCGGTGGGGCCCACACAGCTTGACCTCTTGGGAAGTTCCCATGAGGTCGACCTCATGGTACTATATTATATATATATATATATATGCCATCGACATGTCTAATCTGAACGCCCGTGATGCGGAAACCATGTGATGCGAAAAAAACCTCATGTGACAAATTTTAAACCCGATCTAAAATTCTGGTGGGTCATAGCAAAGAGAAATGCAAATCAAGGAAGGAAAATGTTTTCATTTTTTATGGCCCATCAAAGTTTTAGATCAAAATAAAACTTGGTCCAGGGGGGTTCATGAGGTGCTGCTTCACATGAACGGTTCAGATTTTGGATCCCCATCACGTATGATGGGTTCTCAAAAAAGTTTATACGTATGAACTGGTTTGCAGGTGAGCGTTTCCGTGTGTGTGTGTATATATAATATATATATATATATATATAAGGACTGTTTGTGAATTTTTCATTGGATACGATGAAATGACCAAAACAGCCTTATGGAAAATACAAGGTGAAGTCCATGAAACCATTTAAAGCACTTTTACTCTATTATATATAGATGTAGTTATTTCTATCATCAATGGCCATGCTACCTCAGTCAAGAGAAGTTATGGCCAATCTCTTTAGAAGATTCATCATGGTCGCCCAAACAATTCAAATTGAGTTATTGTGCTCCTAGTTGTGTTGGGACACTTGGAGAACCCAATCAATCGATCAGAACCGTCCTTTCTATTCCCCACACATTTCATGGGTTAGCATGAAAAGATCACACTGATCAGTTGATTCAATCCACCTGTAAGTTGGATTTCTTTTCTATACCCATCCGTTTCTCAAGCCTTTAATTGAATGGTTGTGATTGCCCTATAAATGTGATTCTCTAGAACCATAAGCGGTCCATGATGGCCCAAACAAATAAATGGCTCAAATTGTTGGTTGGACATATATTATATAAACAATCTTGACCGTTCATTTAATAGGCTATTAATCAGATGGTTAAAATATATATTACTGTCATTTTTTCATTATAGCCGTTGGAATCTGTTCTGAACCTAATGGACAATCCGGATCAAATGTTCGGATCTTCCGAGTATCACCATAAAACTAGGTGCATTATAACTTACAGTGCTCCAAAGAGCACTCAATCTTTTCTCATTACAATTACTTTCATAAAACTGTGATTTGAAAATGGGTAGACATCACATTGATGTAAAAGGAAGTAATTTCCCATCCCAATGGGACGCAACTTGCCTGTGCACCCAACCACAGTAAGTTCTTGTGGTTGGAAGCTCTGTGGGGCTCATAGAGATGCCTGTGATAAATCCATTCCGACCATTAGTTTTTCAAGGCCACAATAATAAATGGGTCCAAAATTCAGACAGATAAAAGACTCGTTTGGGCCACACCAATTAGAACAGCGGGGATTGAATGCCTACCATTGGAAACTGTGGGGGCCATAGAAGTTCTGTATCAGGATGATATTTGTACCTACCGTTTATCTGAGTGGGAATAACCCTATGAACGGTTTGGATGGCATATAAACATCGTTGTCAGCTCCAGGAAGGTTTCAACCGTGGACATTTCTGTTCTAACTGTTTCCTACGGTCTGGCCCACTTCAGTGTTGGATCTGCCTGATTTTTATCATTCATGTCATATTGCGGTCTTGTGAAACTGATGGACGGAGTGGATTTGTCATGGGCGTCTCTATGGACCCCACATAGCTTTTGACCACAGGAACTTCCTGTGGCCGGCGTCAGGCAAGTCCCGTCAATGGAGATGATCGAGGTCTGGCGTGCATCCCAGCTGCACACGTGGCTGCAATTTGATCGGCTGGACATTTCATCAGGTGGGCCCATCATTTGTGCAGTACTAATGACAAAACTGTCCAATTACTTGAAATTGTTGCTTAGGGAATGGATCATTGTCGTTTTTAATCAGTCTTTTAGTGGCTGGGTTTTTGGACGGTCACGATTATCTACTTTGTATAATTCCAAAAGTGGCCCATCCACACAAGGGAGCCGTTGTTTGGTAATCAAGACTGTGGATCTGATGAACCCGATTCTCGATTAGCAGTGCCTCAATACATTTCCCGATTGGAAGATTCTCAGCCATCCAATCTTTGTCGGTTTCATGTGGAATCTGGGCCATTGCTTTATTTTATTTTAACTGTCTATCTTAGGCCAAGAATCAAAGGGTTAGGATCTTCCAATCTGGGATACTTAATACGTCCCCCATCCACGGTGGGGCCCATCATATAAATGCTATGATGACAGAGCATTGCACATTTACATATGAACAGGGTCCATGTCATTCTCCCAATCATAATAATCCCGTAAATAGCTGATGTGGCACGTCCACCTTGGATTTCCCATGTCCTAAAATTCACTCTTATCAAACTATCCTGACCATCCATCAATAGATGTTTGGCCATTGAATGTATGAACCGTTGCCCATGTCATTTGCACGTGTTCTTGATCGGGCCAATACTCTCATCGACCATCGTCAAAGTAATTTTCACGTCATCCCAATCCAAAGGTGGAGGCCACTAAATGTGCGATCCAGATTAATCAATGTGGGGTCCACTGAATGATCCATATTAATGAAATGATCTGATGTCCCTACGTGTAATCCTTAACAAGCAACAAAGTCACAAGAAATCCAACCTGTTCATTATGATTGATCCGTGCTTTATTTCTTTCCAGTCCGACTGGGCAGTCGTGTGTGTGTATATATATATATATATATATATATATATATATATTATATATATATATATATATATTGGAAAAGGTAATATGCGCTCGAGCTGATTTTAACGTCCCATGAGGTCGAGCTGTGTGGGCCCCACCGTGATGTGTTTCGAAACATCTACCCCATCAGTCAGATGCACCATTCCATCGTGTGCCTAGGTCTCAAAATCAAGTCAATCCGTGACTTGTGTGGGCCACACCACATACAGAAGTGGAGAGGGGCCGTGCACCATTAAAACATTCATAACCATTTTTGAAGGCCCATCGACATGTGGTTTGCAAATCCAGCCCATCCATTATGTGTCCCACTTGAATGAGGGTTCAGATCAAGTTTCAGGAGCATAAAAAACTCAGGTGGGCCCACTAAATGCTTTTATATGTTTTAATGGTGTCTTCACATAATTTTAGATGGTATGGCCCACCTGAGTTCCTTATACGGATGATTTTTGGGGTATCCCATAATTTAAAGGGTACCCATCAAATGCACGGTGTTGATTGGTCGAGACACATCACGGTGGGGCCCACACAGATCGACCTCACGGGAGCTTATCTTGACGTCGAGGGCTAGTACCTTTTCCATATATATATATATATATATATATATATATATATATATATATATATATATATATATATATATATATAATAGAAAACAAATTCCGCACTTATGCATGCTCAATGGAATCTTTGATGGCATTGACATCCTATTGAAGACTTTGATGACATCTAAGTAGTAACACCAAAAAGTTCTAGCAATCAATATAAAATTTTCAAATTGCATGGCCCATCCAAGCCACTACTGGATGGTTCAGATTAATTTCAAACTTTTTAAAATGCCCCTCTGTTGTGAAATCAGCAATCGCAGGGACCAACTGCCACAACTAATACAAGTTTTAGTAAAACACTTCCTAATCGACCCAACTCGGTCCATATATCAGGACAAGTCGCTCTGATTGTCATGACGAGCTGTTAGACTCTAATTGCTACCCAAATCACATACATGGAGCCATGGTACTCAGAGTCTGTCTTGGGAGGAAATAGATCTTCACCTGAGGAGAAAAATCAGAAAGAAGCGAGAATGGTACAAAATCTCAATGAAAATAGCCTCATAGGTGAAATCTCTCTTCCAAACTTACTCTTTAGGACTCTAGAAATGCCTGCTTGGATAGAATGCTAACTGGAAAATGCAATTAGTTTGCACTAATGAGACATTTGCACTTGTGACCCACTCGAGGGTTGCGGGACCCACATATCATCGAAATTGAACTGATCCATCATTAAATTGTTTTAGTCATTGATTTAGGTCCACCAGTGTCTACAGATCAAAGAAATGTGATCAATTTCTACTTCTTGAAAGCCCACATCAAACAGGTCTTAACATAATACCAGCAATGAAGTTATAATTTCAATTCACTTTAGCATTGTTGGAATGTACGGCCATCGATGGCCTTCTCCAGTAACAGTCCCCCTCCTCCCGTAATGGCTGAAAACGCCTGGCGTAAAGCAGGTTGTGGACACTTTCATGGCAAAGATGGACTAGACAAGGTTTGATTGGAGGGGGAAATGATCCGGACAATCAGAACCTTAAAACAATCGTATCTTGCAAATTGGAATGAGTTTTTTGACATATCATATATGATTTTGGGTAGGAGAAGCTGCTTTGGCCAACCAACCCACTATGTTGGGCTGCCTATGTTGGATTTGCGAGATTCGATCATATCGACGGTCAAAAAAGTTCATTTTATTTTCGTTTTTACTATAAATAGTAAGTTTTAATTTGATCATAAATTTTGATCCTTTGAGCTCTAATAGTCATGCCCAACATGAAAAGGGCTTAGAAAAATTAGGAGAATAATATGGTTAGACCAAATTATTTTTTTTGTCGAAAACCATGAAGTCTAGTAAGAATGATGACCATCTATAAATAGTAAGTTTACTATTTTATACTTAGTCATGTTTTTAGGGTGTTTGAGCTACAGTTTGAGTCTAAAACTATGTCCTAGGTTTTAGTTCACTATTTAAAGGATTGTAATTTCATTTTTTATCATCAATTAATTTATTTTAAATATCTTAAAAATTATTTATATTTTATCCCCCATGGATTCAAGAAAACTTTATGAGGAATCCAGAGAGCTCCATGGATTCACAGTAGTTATCCCTAAGGAAGATGGTGATCAACCTCATCAAGTCCTTCCCTGAAAAATTTCAAAACAAAAACAATCACAATCTTTATAAAAGGCACAACTATGACAAGATGTGAGGTACACAGAAAAAATCTACCATAGAAGAACCAGAGAGTAACTATTATTTTGGTGAGAAGTCTTTGTTGGGACTTACGGAAGCACATAGAGCAGAATCAAGCAAAGAAATCACAATTGTGCGATGCCATACATCGAAGACCAGTTGATGATATCGAAAATCCTTTGATGTCATTGAGTAGTAATCTCCAAAATTGTCCAGTAATCAACTAGAATTTTTCTGAATTTTCTCGATGGAATTGAGCATATGTCAATGGCATCGACATTTGCTCAATGAGATCGATTGGTCTATCAATGACATGAACAGACCCTGTTACAAACAAATTTAAGACATTCGACAATAGTCCTCATGCCAGTGATCCATTGCCAAATGGCGCCACCCGATTTTCGATCACCGACCTCCATCCGCTTGACCTTCAACCACCCAAATGCAGCCTTAATGAGCTTCGTAAATACAATGGTTGATCATGAAATACATAAGGTCCCCCCTGAGTGGGGGAGCTTGTGATGGTTCCTTGTAAGAAAACAACAACGATGTGTCACGCCTGCACCTCCTAGATGGTGCCATCCATTCCTCCCATACACGGGCCCACCTCAGTAGTGGACCATATCTTTGACAAGTATTTCTTGCTTTTTAGATTGTTTCTGCAGACTTACCCCTTAATTCCTATACTCTTTTCGGAAAATTCTCCTTGTCTGAAAACGATGTTTTCAACAGGGTTGCTACTTAATTTGTGGACCATGTTCCATATTATCAATGATCTGGATCAATCTATAGACTGTTTCCATAATATCAACGGTCAGGATTATGGCCCTCATGGATACAAAATAAATATCCTTACCCAAAAATAAATCTGAACCATCCACTGTAGCTGACCCAACTTGTATCACACGTGGATTGTGCAAGATGAGAGCATGAGGCATCATGCAGAATTGCAGCACCCTGTATTTACACACCAAAAAAAAAAAAAAAAAACAGAATTGATAGGGCATTGTGTCTCCTGCTGTAAGAGATGGGCAGTTTCCACTCGTGGCTTGCATATCAGATGATCAGAACAGTTCATGTTCTTGACTCTATCCTGCTGGGGCCATCAGAAGATACATTTACTATATATAGAGATAAGCATGGAACATTGAAAAGTCACTTTTTTAATGGATCATATTTGAATTCAAGATTCAAAGGGCATCCATCAATGAAGACCATTGGTTTAACAGGGTAGTAATGAGAACATGAGCAGTTCAAATCAAAGGATGCATGCATTTCAACAGCATTGGAGTGGAGCAAGAAGCATGTTCTAGCTCAAGAGCAGCAGGCAGCTGAGAGGTAGGAGCCGCTCCAGCTTAGATTGCTGGATTGTCCCGAGCCAGGTGGGGCTTGCGCTACTTCCTCCATGGTTGAAGTTGCTTCACGAAACTAGTCAACTTTTAGGCTACGCACACACTCGACCCAGCACTTGAGACCCTCAGCTCGAGTCCTGTCCCAGCTCCAACACAGGCCTAGCATAGCAAGTCCATGCCCCACTCAAAATAATTTAGTTGGGACCAGACCTTCAAAAATTGATAAAATCCCTATTCGCACTTGAATTTTCCTAATATATCCGTTTATCAAATGGACCACCTGCACAGAGAAAAACACATATTAGAAGAGTAAAACCAATGTTCCATATTTAAGATAGATGGTTGCGTAACCAATGATTAAAATGATATTTGTAAAGGATAACACATGCAGCACATATAAAGTCGGGTCCGACCAAGATGCTACCTCCAAGCTTGACCTGAAGCCGGGTTTAGAGGGTTACCTAGCCCGTTGCCACCTTTGAATCGTCCACCATATAGTACTGTAGTAGGGGGCAACGTACCCTATCAAAACTCTTTTGTTCTCAAATACATGCTCCATAAACAATGAGATGATCAGTAGCTGGTCTGAGGGGATGATCAGCCACACCATGTTCTGGAAAAATAATTTATCTCACCATATAGTACTGTAGGAGGGGGCAACGTACCCTATCAAAACTCTTTTGTTCTCAAATACATGCTCCATAAACAATGAGATGATCAGTAGCTGGTCTGAGAGGATGATCAGCCACACCAGGTTCTGGAAAAATAATTTATCTACTGTTATCTAAAAAGGCCGTGGCATGCCTGCCCCAAAATTATAATAATGCCCATGTGTTGGGTGGCACAAAATATCATGAAATTTCATATGATTAATCAGTCTAATTCAGTCAGAGTTTCATGATATTTCATTAAATTTGGAGGAACCAAAAGCACCCATAATCATTTCACTCTTCCAAATACCTTTTTTCACATCTAGGTAAATAATCACAAGACATTAATGAATATAATGATTGTTTGGATAGCTTGCTGGCCTTTGTTTACCTATGGCACAAAAACCTATTTTGCAATGGCAATGGAGAGAGAGAGAGAGAGAGAGAGAGAGAGAGAGAGAGAGAGAGAGAGAGGAGAGAGAGAGAGAGAGCTGTCCAAAAGTTAAAAGGTTACTTATTGGATGGTATTCAATCGGGCCTTTGGCGTATGAACACTTGTATATTAATACACTGGTATCTTGGCTGGTCCCACGTCTCCAATTCTTGCTCGGTGTATATGATGTCGGTCAATGTTGCTGAAATGAATGAGTTGGTTGTGTTCCCTACCACAGGATGGGGTGGGAGGTGTTGGAAATGGAGAAGATGAGAGAGTAGAATGAGAACCCCTAGTAGGTGCCCAGCCCCTGGCATGGCTGCATGTGCGGTAATAAACCTCATCTTTTTTTAGATGCCGCACAATCCTTTGGAGTCGCCATATCACCCTATGTGCATGGCCACATAACCCTCCGTCATAGCCGCACCATCCTATTTTGTGTGGCTATGAGGGAACAAAGGGACGAGATATGTAACATGTTGTGGGGCCCATCCACTTGTAAGTTGAATAGGTGTTGTCAGCATGCCACTTCTGCCATTGGATTGGGAATGTGAATTGGCTTGTCCTCTGCATTTGGTTGATTTGTCTCCAGGTATCATGTTTTGGCTTCTCGGATTAGTATCTGTTTAGAGAGAAAGAAAGAAAATGTCTATAATTACATGACAATTCTCACCTGTTCCATTGAGAATTTCTGGAAGGCTGTCTATAATTACATGACAATTCTCACCTGTTCCATTGAGAATTTCTGGAAGGCTGTTCCATTGAGAATTACATGACAATTCTCACTTGTTCCATTGAGAATTTCTAGAAGGCTGTCTATAATTACATGACAATTCTCACCTGTTCCATTGAGAATTTCTGGAAGGCCCCCCTTATCAGATTAGTATCTGTTTAGAGAGAGAAAGAAAATGTCTATATAATTACATGACAATTCTCACCTGTTCCATTGAGAATTTCTAGAAGGCTGTCTATAATTACATGACAATTCTCACCTGTTCCATTGAGAATTTCTGGAAGCCCCCCTCAGTATCTGTTTAGAGAGAGAGAAAATGTCTATATATAATTACATGACAATTCTCACCTGTACCATTGAGAATTTCTGGAAGGCCCCCCTTATCCAAGGTCTTTAGAAAAAATGACACTGTTCACGAGTTAATCTATCGATTGGCTACATTTTGTCAAACTTCTAGGGAAAAAAAAAAATTATATTAAAAATCACATAAATATTTAAAAACTCATTTGTAAATACGATGGGAAAACCAAAATTGGCTAATCTTTTACTTCTAGCTATATTTTTTTATAGCATGAAAACTCATTTGTAAATACGATGCGAAAACCAAAATTGGCTAATCTTTTACTTCTAGTTATATTTTTTTATAGCATGAGCTGTATTGTAGGAATAGGATATTTAAATGGTGAACCTTTTATGATATAACTGCATAATCAGATTTGGCTCCATGGCTCAATGGTAGACAAACTTTGTTTCAACACTGAGATCATGGGATCAAGTGCTCATGTGGTGTAAGTGGGTGTCTGGTGTGACTGTATGAATGTGTGAAAAAACAAAAAAAAAAACAAAAAACAAAAAACAAAAAATTACACTATTTCTGGTTGATAATGCCTAATTTAGGCCCTTATAATATGAAAACATATCATGCATACTTGTTTTTTTGGCAACGTTTCAAAGTTCTACTGTGTAACCATCTCTCTTTTAACATATCTTTAGTTTCACTGAAAAACACCATATTCCCAGTATATGGTTCCCAAAAAACACTGCTTTGTATATGGTTCCCAAAAAACACTGCTTTCCCCTATACATGTGACATATCCCATCACTCGATAAGAAACGTGGCAGGGTTATCTGCAAATCAGGTCCGCCCACTTGAAGGGACCTCATGTAAACTGTAGAATAAGCAATAGAGATGATTTTCTCGTGGTTTTATTTTTAAACATATGCCATCCATCCTGGTGCCAGAATAAGGTTCGACCGCATCGATGCATTACATATGTCATTCTATCACGCTCTAACAAGCGCAAACCTACCACGTGTCGCTTGTATAGATCATGTATGCATTGAAAGTATGAGAACTTTGATACTCTGACAGTGTTTGATGGATGATATGCAAGCGCCTAGAAATTACTAAAATTGAATACATTGGATACAAGTCAATGTAAAATTTCAGATTATGGGTCCCATTGTAGATTTATTATGAACCAAAAATTAAGATTATCTTTAGAGCTGTACACGAACCGAGTTAGCTCGATTAACTCGCTCAACTCGACTCAGAAAAGCTTGATTCGACTCGGCTCGAAACTGGGTTCAAGCCGAGTCCAAGCTAGACCGAGCTTAACTTGACTCAGCTCTGAACTTGACTCGAACTAAATGGTCTAAGACAAAGGATCAAGCGCCAAGAGGAATACAACAAATTCCGGCGAGTTAGCTGCTTTCCTGGCCTACTGGCTCAGGTTGGTGGTACTCCCCAGTTCCAAGTGGGTAGACACCATCAGACCCACTCTATTTGTGGTATTTCTTGGCCTCCTCCTGTTCTTTGCTCTCTATATATCGCTTTTGGCAACGTGGCAATTACTATAAGAGTATCTCGATTCGAGCATCCTCAGCTTATGCGTCTTGGCATTACTTCACAGGATGGTTGGGAATATATATGGACTTATGATGAACTTGAAAAGATGTATGTCTACCTAGATCATCTTCCACTCTGGCATTATCAACAAAGAAAGATGATCAAGAGTATCTCGATTCGAGCATCCTTAGCTTATGCGTCTTGGCATTACTTCACAGGATGGTTGGGAATATATTTTATATGGACTTGTGATGAACTTGAAAAGATGTATGTCTACGTAGATCATCTTCCACTCTGGCATTATCAACGAAGAAAGATGATCAAGAAGACTTACAGTTTGGTGGTGGATAAAATCAAGAGGACAAAATCCATCATCTTCCTCCAATTCCCACTCTCCAACATTTCTGAGGACAGGGACATCATCGACGACAATTCATTATCACCAAGCGAATGCCGCTTCTTCATTTGCATCAGGTTTAACACTCTCGCTTTGAGGGAAAGTAGCAAATTTTGCACGAGCCCTCAACATGTTGACACATTGGTGTGCGAGGTGACACATTTCCCAACATGACTAATACCTATGGGTCCAATTTGATAAATGCAATCTATTATGCACGCCCTACATTGATGTCGGGCTAATGTGGCATGTGTAGCAGTAGTAACTATTCCTCTTTAGGCAATGATCACATTCATCGCAAAACACATGATTTTTATTTTATTTTTGTGTTATTATATGTTCTATTAAATGTATATGGTTTTATTGTTTCATTTTTTTAAATGTGTTTTCATTCTTGAATAATTGATAATGTCAGGTAGATTGATTTTGCACTATGATTTTTCAATTAATTGTTATTATTTTTTTCACAGATTTTAAGGAATATATTTTTTGTGTTTTAATGAGTTGCAACTACAATTTCCGATACTGTTTGAAGAATGGTGGTGGTTTGGGGGTCCTATGTAAGGGAACGATAGGCGAGTGAGTTCGTACATTGGCTAAGGATGTGGTTGTGATGCGGTTTAAGGATGACCACTTAAATAGACATGGAGCATTTTTGGTAATGTTCTAACCATTTTTCCAAAAAAAAAAAAAAAAAAACTAACTTTATTTCTTTCTTTTTTGAATGGTAAAGACCTTAGTTTTTTTTTTCACTCCTATGGAGAGTTACAAATGTAGATAATATGCAGCATCCACCTCTACATGAGCATTACACACTCACACACACATTTTTGAATGGTTATACGCATTATTTGCGTACCATCCAATTATAAAACACATCGTAAATAGGTCATAAATTATTTTAATCTATGATTATTAAAAAATTAATTTTTGAATTTGAACATTTTATTGCTCGTGCTAACAATTCATTATATATTCATCACTCGTCCAATAGGCATCATATAAGAAACCCATATAATGCATGTCCACATTCCATGATAAGTATCAACACTTGTTTCCTTGATATCGAAATAGTTACACATATACCAACCACTTTACAATTTTTGAGTACGTGTATCTTGTCTATTTAAACTCTTGATAATATTAAATTGTTACTAGTAGGCATAAGCGTGCTAGAGTGTATAATAATTTTTCATCATTTTGAAAATGTCTTGATTCGTCCTCTTCACCAATAGCATAATTGTAGGAAAATTTAGATCATACAAATTGTTGACTTGTTTATTTATGTAGCACAATTAAAAGTCACATTAGGTTGATAGTGATAACAACCATTTCATTTTACCCATTGTAATTAATGTATTTTTTGTTTTTTTTACCTTCAACCTTCCTTTATGCTATGGGAACCAATTAAAAGTCACATTAGGTTGATAGTGATAACAACCATTTCATTTTACCCATTGTAATTAATGTATTTTTTGTTTTTTTACCTTCAACCTTCCTTTATGCTATGGGAACCAATTGGATGGGTCAATGACTGTGAGTTTCATGCTATGCTCTATCCCCACAATTTCAATGGTATAGACAGCTAAACATATTTGTCACATATAATAAGGGTGTACACTTTTTAAAATGATAATGAATCCGCCGCCTTAATTTATTCCATTGCATGTGTAGTGTGTGAGGGTGGATGTGCGTGTGTGGATTAACATACCCAATATATCTCACATGTGTCATTTCCTTAGAAGATATCCTTGGGCCGCGCCATAGAAATCACATGGGATGAAAATTATACCCATCAAGTGGGTCACACTGGCTAATTCATTCATTAGGTGGGGTGGGCTAAACCCATCCTCTAAGTGAGTCCCGTAGTTGTTCATTGATTTAACAGTATATCTCATCCAACTACTAGATCATCCTGGTTTCATCTAAAGTGAAATCATTGCATCCCACATTTTGAATCGTTCAAAGTTCTTAAATATTGAAATGAAACAAATCGTTGTATGTTAATGTTCGATTGTAACATTGTGTAAATGTAACAATTTTTTAAATTGCTCGTGTTATAACAATTTTATTTGGCCAAGAAGATTTGGAAAGGATGAAACAAATTTCTCATCCTAATATTATAGAGATTAAAGGGATGTTGAGGAAAACAGACATATACTAGTTTTTGAGTATATGCCTACTAATGCAATAAGTCTAAAATATATTCTTGTGAATCGCGGTGAGTACAAATTTTTATTATAACATTGTAATATGTCTAATTATGTGAGTTTTATTTCTTATTTAATGTGCATTTTCTTTTTGGAGAGAAGAAGAAACATTCGCTAAAGGTCATGATTCTCTATGAAATTGCAGAAGCCCTTAAGTATCTCCACGAAAAAAATATTGTGCATTGAAGCCTTCTAACATCCTCATTAGTTAAATAAGCAAGTTTTTCTTCTTTTTATTTAGTTATTTTTTTTATTTGAAATGTAGATATGATGAAATTATGCAAAAGATATTAGCAATAGTGGGTTCCACAATAAAAAAGAATGCTAATAATATTAAACAACTTAATAACTTTTCAATCTATTGCAACTTAATTGCAATTAAAGGTTGTTAAAAGCCAACCTTCATACATCAAACCTCTCATGCATGCTATAATGAGATGCCAAAATTATAAAAATCTCATTCATCATAATATGTATTGCAATATTATGTCTTCTGCATCATAATATATTATAGTATGTTGTATTTTTTTTTATCTATTTCCGTAATAAAATATTGATTACTGTTTAAAAAATGAAAGATTGTATTTAGATTCTCGATTGGATCGATTTGAATTGTTATCTAACGATATATAAGGCCCAACAAGATGAAAAACCATTTCAATTCTCGTCGGACCCTTAATTTCTATTTGAAGTACTTTTCAAATTCAGCTTAAAATGATCCGAGCTACTACTTGGTTGTTAATCCCTAATTATGAATGTCGTAAGTTGTATTTAGTGATTTCAAAATTAATGAATTAAACTATTTCAACTCAGTTATTAAGAGTCCTAACTTTAGTTGAACAGAATAATCTCTATTTAAGTATTTGATTTTATTCATACATTTATATTTAATTAATATTAGTAAAATTATAAAATGTAATTGAGCCAAAACTTAGCATTCTTGCTCCAATCCTTTTGAAAACAAACAATGCAAAGCTTACGGGCTTTGGATTCGTAAGAGACAATGTTGTTAGACTTGAGAGACAAAATGGAAAGAGAAACTTAGGAACTCCTGGTTATGTTGATCCTGCTTCATTTGAGTGAATTACCCTTAACATTCTAGTGATGGTACTTCTCTCAAATGAAGCAGGATCAACATAGCCAGCAGGAATTCCGAGGATTCTTTTTCCATTTTGTCCCTCAAGTCTAACAACATTAAACTATTTCAACTCGGTTATTAAGAGTCTCAACTTTAGTTGAACAGAATAATCTCTATTTAAGTATTTCATATTGTTCCACACATTTATATTTAATTAATATTAGTAAAATTATAATATAAATTGAGTCAAAACTTAGCATTCTTGTTCCAATCCTTTTGAAAACAAACAATGCAAAGCTTACGGGCTTTGGATTCGTAAGAGATAATGTTGTTAGACTTAAGAGACAAAAAGGAAAAAAAAAAAAAAAAAAAAAAACCCTAATTATGAATGTTATAAGTTATATTTAGGGATTTCGAAATTAATGAATTTCAACTCAGTTATTAAGAGTCCCAACTTTAGTTGAACAGAACTCTATTTAAGTATTTGATTTTGTTCATACATTTATATTTAATTAATATTAGTAAAATTATAAAATGAAATTGAGCCAAAACTTAGCATTTTTGCTCCAATCCTTTTGAAAACAAACAATGCAAAGCTTTTTGGATTCGTCAAAGATAATGTTGTTAGACATGAGGGACAAAATGGAAAAAGAAACCTGGGAACTCCTGGTTATGTTGATCCTGCTTCATTTGAGAGAGGTACCCTTAACATTTTAATGACGGTACTTCTCTCAAATGAAGCAGGATCAACAAAACCATTAGGAGTTCTCAGGATTCTTTTTCCATTTTGTCCCTCAAGTCTAACAACATTAAACTATTTCAACTCAATTATTAAGAGTCCCAACTTTAGTTGAACAAAATAATCTCTATTTAAGTATTTGATTTTGTTCATACATTTATATTTAATTAATTTAGTAAAATTATAAATTGAAATTGAGTCAAAACTTAGCATTCTTGCTCCAATCCTTTTGAAAACAAACAATGCAAAGCTTACGGGCTTTGGATTCGTAAGAAATAATATTGTTAGACTTGAAGGACAAAATGGAAAAAGAAACTAAGGAACTCCTGGTTATGTTGATCTTTCTTCATTTGAGAGACGTACCCTACATTCTAGTGACGGTACTTCTCTTAAATGAAGCAGGATCAACATAACCAGTAGGAGTTCCCAGGATTCTTTTTCCATTTTGTCCCTCAAGTCTAACAACATTAAACTATTTCAACTCGGTTATTAAGAGTCCCAACTTTAGTTGAACAGAATAATCTCTATTTAAGTATTTGATTTTGTTCCATACATTTATATTTAATTAATATTAATAAAATTATAAAATGAAATTGAGTCAAAACTTAGCATTCTTACTCCAATCCTTTTGGAAACAAACAATGCAAAGCGTACGGAGCTTTGGATTCATAAGAGATAATGTTGTTAGACGGGACAAAATGGAAAAAGAAACCTGGGAACTCCTAGTTATGTTGATCCCGCTTCATTTGAGAGAGGTACCCTCAACATTCTAGTGACGGTACTTATTTCAAATGAAATTGAGCCAAAATTTAGCATTTTTGCTCCAATCATTTTGAAAACAAACAATGCAAAGCTTACGGGCGTTGGATTCGTAAGAGATAATGTTATTAAACTTGAGGGACAAAATGGAAAAAGAAACCTGAGAAACTCCTGGTTATGTTGATCCTTCATTTGAGAGAGGTACCGTCACTAGAATGTTGAGGGGTTCCTCTCTCAAATGAAGCAGGATCAACATAACTAAGAGTTCCCAGGTTTCTTTTCCATTTTGTCCCTCAAGTTTAACTTGTTTTTAAAAGGATTGAAACAAGAATGCTAAATTTTAGCTCAATTTTATTATAATTTCACTAATATCAATTAAATATAAATGTATGAACAAAATCAAATTAGTTTATTCAACTAAATTTGAGACTCTTAATTAACTCAGTTTAAATAGTTTAATTGATTAAATTTGAAATTACTAAATAGAGCTTACAACGATCCTGCTTCATTTGAGAGAGGTACCGTCACTAGAATGTTGAGGGTACCTCTCTCAAATGAAGCAGGATCAACATAACTAGGAGTTCCCAGGTTTCTTTTCCATTTTGTCCCTCAAGTCTAACAACATTATCTCTTACAAATCCAAAGCCCGTAAGCTTTACATTGTTTGTTTTTAAAAGGATTGGAACAAGAATGCTAAAATTTTGGCTCAATTTTATTATAATTTTACTAATATCAATTAAATATAAATGTATGAACAAAATCAAATTAGTCTATTCAACTAAAGTTGGGACTCTTAATTAACTAAGTTTAAATAGTTTAATTGATTAAATTTGAAATTACTAAATAGAGCTTACAACATTCATAATTAGGGATTAATAACCAAGTAGTAGGTCGGATCAGATCATTTTAAGCCAAATTAGAAAAGTACTTCAAATAGAAATTAGGGGTCTATTTCAACTCGGTTATTAAGAGTCCCAACTTTAGTTGAACAGAATAATATCTATTTTAAGTATTTGATTTTGTTCCATACATTTATATTAAATTAAAATTAGTAAAATTATAAAATGAAATTGAGCCAAAACTTAGCATTCTTGCTCCAATCCTTTTGAAAACAAACAATGCAAAGCTTACGGGCATGGGATTCGTAAGAGATAATGTTGTTAGACTTGAGGGACAAAATGGAAAAAGAAACATGGAAACTCCTGATTATGTTGATCCTGCTTCATTTGAGAGAAGTACCGTCACTAGAATCTTTTTCCATTTTTTCCCTCAAGTCTAACAATATTATCTCTTATGAATCCAAAGCCCGTAAGCTTTGCATTGTTTATTTTCAAAAGGATTGGAACAATAATGCTAAATTTTGGCTCAACTTTATTATAATTTTACTAATATCAATTAAATATAAATGTATGAACAAAATCAAATTAGTCTATTCAACTAAAGTCGGGACTCTTAATCAACTAAGTTTAAATAGTTTAATTGATTAAATTTGAAATTACTAAATAAAGCTTAAAACATTCATAATTAGGGATTAGTAACCAAATAGTAGGTCGGATCAGATCATTTTAAGCCACATTTGAAAAGTACTTCAAATAGAAATTAGGGGTCTATTTCAACTCGGTTATTAAGAGTCCCAACTTTAGTTGAACAGAATAATCTTTATTTAAGTATTTGATTTTGTTCCATACATTTATATTTAATTAATATTAGTAAAATTCTAAAATGAAATTGAGTCAAAACTTAGCATTCTTGCTCCAATCCTTTTGAAAACAAACAATGCAAAGCTTACGGGCTTTGGATTCATAAGAGATAAAGTTGTTAGACGCCGGGAAAGCATACTAAAGTACTAGCATTTAACCCAATTTGAGATATGACCAGGAAAATCAAAGTACTAACAAAACTTAAACACAAACAATAAACAATAAACTCCATAAGATATGACCAAGAAAATGCAAAGTAAAATAATTAAAGGAATATACAGAGGCATTGCTAAACTTGAATGACTAAAACTTCTTCTTACTAAAAGATTTCAAAAGGAAATACGTTATAAAATACTTACAAAATTAATCGACTATTACAAGCTGCTGGAGATTTACTACTTCGATTTACAAAACTTAGCTAGAATAGAAAGGAGAGGAGGCTTAGGGGATGGTTTAAGAGGATGATGGGGTTTTCCTTCGGGATTCAGTCCCCCAAAACATCTTCGAGCTACTCTTTTATAGACGCTGGATTCTTGTATGCTTGGAGTCCGACGGACTTGAAACGGCTTGAAATCCGACGGACTTGAATGATCTTGGAATCCGGCGGACTTGAATCGTCTTAAAGTCCGCAAGCTTATCCGTTACTTCGACGAATTTGATAATCTTTCGCATCCGTTCGTACAATGTTGTAAATTTGAACTGGAATGGAGTCCGGAGTTTTGGAAAGATGCTTAATTTGTCCTATTGCTGCTGAAATAATGTTGGCTACAGTGTACTTGTCCTGATATTTCGCTTGTCTTCTTGTTGCTGTAATGATAACGGATGCAGTATGCTTGTCTTGTTGCTTAGCGTGTTTTCTTGTGGCCGTAATGATGATAGCTACAGCTGTATTTTTGTCTTATCTTATAATTGAGGTATACCATCTATCCCAAAACAATCATCTTCATTTGGTTGTAAATAATGTGTACTTGAAACATCTGAGTCTTCTTCTGGATTTAGGGCTGATGCTGCTTCGTTTAGGATTGCCATGTATTCTGTTTTGGTCTTGGCAGCTGTTAATTTTGCTTGAATGGAAGACTTGGAGACTAAGAACTGCTGATCTTGTGAAGAGACTATTTCTACTTTTGAAAAATGAGGACTTTCTTGAAAATACTTTTGAAGTGCTGGTTTTAGAAATCTATCTTGTTTAAGTTGTTTCCACCACTTGCTTTTAAAGCGTCTAACTAAGTATAAGGCAGGAGATAAAGAAACTTTCTGGATATGGTATTCCCAAGTACTAATCCATGCGATTGAGAATATGAGAAAAATACTAAAGATTTTGGTAGTTGGTTTTGTTGGTCAGAAAACTTGTAGGTGTCTAAAAAGTAAGTAAATCCTTCTTGTACTGGTGGAGGTAAAATTCTTGTATCAGGTCCAAAATAATTCCAAAATGAATGGAACCATAAAGGAAAGTTTAAGTTTGTTTTTTGGTGAAAATGGAAGAACCATGAATGTGAAAGATTTGGGTTTTGGTAGAAAAATGCATACAACCATGCTTTTTGGTAATCATAATATGTAAAACTTGGTGGACTAAATGCTTGTGAAAATTGTCGTGCTGAATTGGGATTTGGCCCCCAGTCTGAATAAGAAAGAACTTTTAAAATTTGGCATTTTAAATAAGCAATTTTGGAATTATCTTATTTATCTGGTACATGAGTGAAAATGCAGGAATCGGTATCTACGAGAATAAATTCATAGTACTTTTGTATTTTACTTCCGATGGTTGCTGGCCAATGCCAGGCAGGGGGAAAGCAATGCTGAATAACAAAGGAGATGGGCTTGTTTTTTAATTTGGCTTCAATGGGTATAATAGGATAAGCTTCTGATTTGTAAAAATACTGTAGTTCTAAAGTAAAAACATTAGTGGGTGATGGGGGAGAATGAGGGATTAATTGGAAAGAAGGGGAGTCTTGTAAACCTGGGTTAGTATCAACCAGTTTGCTTGCAAATGTTTGGGGAGTAGAAGAAGAAGAGGTTAGAGAGGTTAATGGACTAAATGGATTCGGGGAAAGAGGAATTGTGGGTCTTAATCTTGTTCCTATAGGAGATCCTGATTGTTCTCCAAGAGGACTTCCCACTCTTGACTTAGTTGGAGAAGGTGTTGCAGGAGTAGGAGAGGTCATGGCATAATCTTGTTTACTTGTAGGCTTCGACGATCTATCAGTCATTTTTACCTAGTAAATATTCTTTGGATAAGAAATCTGGTAAAGAATTGGAATCTCCTTTAATAAATTCAATTTGAAAATCAAAACTTGATAAAATAGCTTGCCATCTGGCAAAAATCTGTTTACGAGCTAGGTTTTTAACATCCTTTTCTAAAATATATTTGGCACTTTTGCAGTCTATTCGAAGAAGAAAACACTGGTTTAAAAGATCACTTTGGAATTTCAAGATACATAACACGATGGAAAGAATATCTTTTTTGATAGTACTATAATTTTTCTGGGTATCATTCCAGGAGCCAGAAGTAAATCTGACCAATTGTTCTGATTCATTCTTCTTTTGTTTTAGGATTCCTCCGTATCATAATTCTGATGCAACAGTTTCTACAATCTTAGGGGCTGATGGATCGCCTATATGTAATAATGGTAATGTTTTACTTTGATTTAATTGTCTTTACTATATTAGTGTGGTGTCCGGTCCATGGAGGTGGGTTTTTTTAATCTTTCATATAATGGTTTACATATTTTGTGCAGGTCTTGATAAAATTCTCCTATGTAGTTAAGGCTTCCAAGGAATCTTTGTAATTTTAAGTTCATTGGGAAATTTATCGGCAAATTCTAGGCTCCGTTCTATAGGTATGATTGTGCCTTGAGATATGTGATGTCCTAGAAATTTAATTCTGGTTTGAAATAGTTTGATTTTGGTTGTTGAAACAGCCAACCCGTTTATCTTGATAACATTTAAAAATATTCTTAAATGTTTCCAATGTTGTTCTAAAGAGTCGGAAAATACTAATACATCGTCTATATAAACTATGACGAAGTTAATATAGGGATTGAAAATATCATTCATAATGTTTTGGAATTCTGACGGTGCATTTTTTAATCCGAAGGGCATGACATTCCATCATGTTGGCCAAAGGGTACATTAAAAGCAGTTTTGTATCTATCTTCTTCTGCGATTTGTATTTGCCAAAATCCTGACTTCATATCAAATTTGGAGAAAACTTTTGCGGAATATAATCTTCCCAATAGATCTTTTTTATTTGGTATCAGATATCGTATCCATTGTAATACTTTATTTAATGGTTTGTAGTTTATTACTAGTCTTGGAACTCCTCTTTCTATTTCAACGGATTTGTTAACATAAAATGCGGAACAGCTCCATGGTGATTTACTATGATGTATCAAGCCCTTTTGTAATAATTCGTCTATTTCTTTTTTACAATGCTCTAATAATTCTTTTGGCATTTGAAATGGTCTGGCTTTTGTAGGTATTCGGGATTCATGAAAATCTGGTTCATAAGGTAATTTGACAGTGTCGTTTTCTAGTCCAAAATGTGTTGGTAGATCAGAACATACTTCTCTTTTTACTAATGCTTCAAAACCTTGGATTCGATTTTTTGTTTCAGGTAATTTCAGGTCTTCATTTATTTTAATACATTGAATTTGAGTTTTGACTTGTTTAATATGTTCTTTTTTATGTGTTATTAAATTTATAGATTTTGTTATCAAAACTGATTTTAACTGGTTTATATCCCGAATTTTTGGAGGGCTGATAAATTCAAACGTTAAGTTTTGTCCTAGTAAGCTAGTCTTTATTCCAAAGTTGTCTACGTTAAATGGTTTTATCAATTCTAAAAATGGTGTCCCAAGTATAACAGGTTGTATTAAGTCTTTAATCAATAGAAAAGTTGTTTTTAAACATATCCCTTGATTACATACATCTGCTTTGGATAATTTGTAATTGATCCGTAGTTTTGATCCGCTGGCAGTTGTTAATTGTTCTAAAGTTCTTTCAAAATACTTACTGGGTACTAAGCCTTCTTGAATACAATTCATGTCTGCTCCGGTATCTATAAAAGCAGTTGTTTGGATATGAAATTCTTTATTGATGACGATAGTTAGGTTGAGATGCCATTTTTGATAATCTATGTTGGTAATTATATTTAATGCATCTACTTGGTTATCAGTAGTATTGTCTATATGTGGCTCTTTGTTAGATTCTAAAAAGTAGACTTGTTCTTTTAAACTATTATGGTTATCCATTAAGGTTTTTATTTGTCGTTTTAAATCTTGTATTTCTCTTTTATGTTCTTTTACTTCTAAATATAATTCATTCAAAGTTGGAGTTTTCTCTTGGATTGGTTGGAATCTGTCTAAAATTTCTGTAATATTATATGGTGTCATTGGATTATTTAGTTCTACTGGTTTAGATAGAGATTCTTGTAGGTTTTGTAAATACATTCGTTTTAGATCTGGATCATGTAAGTGTTCTGCAAAGTCTAATAAAGTTCTCTGTTCTTTTGTTAGTGTGCATACGGATTTTGTTGAGCACTTTAAATATGTACCAATCTTTTCTTCTCGTTCTTGATTATCTTCTTCTGAAGAAGAAGAACTTGCTTCTTGTTCAGAGTCTGTTGTTTCTATGTTACTTGTATTTTCATTGATATTTTGGATCTTATTTTCGAGTTCTTGTGAATCAGTTTGGTAGGATTCAGATGAGCCAGAGGATGAGTGTTCTTTTAAGATATTATATAACCCTTGTTTGAGGTTCTCATTTAATTCTAGTTCATTAATTTTATGTTTTAGGCTGCAGTTTTTTGCAAAATGGCCTATTTTACCACATTTATAGCAGATTGGTTTTTCCTGAAAATAAGATTGAAATTGTCTTTTTTTGTTAAAGTTAGGTTGGTAAGCTTTCTTATTTTTGTATATTGTTCTTTTAGGGTTTTGATATTTTTGTTTCCAATATATTTTGTTAGAATTTTGTTTATATTTTTTCTTTCTAAAATAGTGTTGTTTTAGTCTCTTTTTTCTGTCAGAAGGAGCTACAATTTTTTGATATCCAAATTGTTCACAGAAATTTCCTAATTCGTGTTTAGTTAATTTTCTGTCTTTTTTCATTTTAGCTTTAAGTCTAATATCTGTGCATAAGACTAGTCCTTCATTTGTAATAAATGCTATTAAATCGCCGTATGTTATTCGATCATAGGGTATATTTCCATTATAGAGTTGTCTTAGTTTTTGTCTAATTGTTTCTGCAAATAGTTTTGGTAATCCTGTTATAAATCGTTCCTTCCAATATGGCATGTTACAATCCTGTCGTATCATTACTTTACTGATGAAAGTGTCTTTGTACCATCTAAAGCCGTTTAATGTTGGACATCGAAGGTTATTTAAGATCTCACTAGTTCGTTGTCTAATATTATTCGGAGCTCCTACAAAATGTTTAATGATAGTGTATAAAAGAGTATTTACTGCATCTTGGATAGGTTGCCCTTGGTCTAAAATAGGTTGTCCTGTGGCTTCTAACTTAATAGTGGATAATAAGCGGTCGCGATCTTGTAATGTTAGATAGTTATCCCACCAACCTTTGAGTTGGCCAGTAAAGCCAGAAACAATTAATTGGGCAGCAGTGAAATCATCAACGCCGCGTTTCGCTTATAAACAGTAGCTACCATGGTCATTTCATGAACTAGATTAATAATATTGTATTCAGACATTCCATCTATGTTCCATTCGTATATAGATCCGCTGGAATAAGAACTCTGAGTTATTTGATTGCGTTCTTCAAATTGGAGATCTACCGAAGTGGGTCTGGAGTAATAATTTCTAGTTGTGGGAAAAGGGGTAGTATATTGAATTTTATTACATTCGAGATCAGGAAGAGTTCGTTCTAAAGGGGAGATATGTTTGTCAGTATGGTTAATTGGTTCGGGAATAGAGATATTAGCTAGTTTTTTTGTGATTTCTTCTAGCATTTCTTCTGTAGAATCTTTAAGGGCAAATTGCATATTTTTAGGAAATTCATGTGGTTTGAATAGGGGTGTTTGAATGTTAATATCAGACGAAAATTGTATAGGAGTAGATTCTAAGGAAACATTGTATAATTGTTCAGTTAAATGTTCTATCTTATTTGTACTATTTTCTAGTCGATTACTTTGTTCGCCGATGGTTTGTAAATATTGGTTTGAGTAATTATTTTGGTCTATTATAGTTTTTATTCCTTTCATAATAGTATAGTTAGTTGGGGTAATGAGATCACTATTTTGTATACTTCTGAAAGGAGTAGCCTGGATTTCAGTATTTTTTATGTTTAGTTGAATCGCTTCAGAAGGCGGATGTATGGAAGTAATGGTTTTGCGGACTTGAATCGTCTTAAAGTCCGCAAGCTTATCCGTTACTTCGACGAATTGATAACCTAACCTTTCGCATCCGTTCGTACAATGTTTGTAAATTTGAACTGGAATGGAGTCCGGAGTTTTGAAAAGATGCTTAATTTGTCCTATTGCTGCTGAAATGATGTTGGCTACAGTGTACTTGTCCTGATACTTCGCTTGTCTTCTTGTTGCTGTAATGATAACGGATGCAGTATGCTTGTCTTGTTGCTTAGCTTGTTTTCTTGTGGCCGTAATGATGATGGCTACAGCTATTTTTGTTCTTATCTTATAATTGAGGTATACCATCTATCCCAAACCAATCATCTTCATTTGGTTGTAAAATAATGTGTACTTGAAACATCTGAGTCTTCTTCTGGATTTAGGGCTGATGCTGCTTCGTTTAGGATTACCATGTATTCTGCTTTAGTCTTGGCAGCTGCTAATTTTGCTTAATGGAAGACTTGGAGACTAAGAACTGCTGATCTTGTGAAGAGACTATTTCTACTTTTGAAAAATGAGGATTTTCTGACCAACTCAAGGGTTGATAATCATCCATAACATGCTAAACATCATCGTTATCAACTAGTATAGGCGATATCATGCATCCATATTTATCACACACAATTTAGATTTATCTACAAGCAAGCTAACAACATTATGAGCAAGGTAGATGTGTGTTGTGTGAGTTAGTGAGGAAGTTAAGCACTTCTTACATCTTGTAGAACCAAAATGCACAAGAGTTAATGAACCATACATGTTATAAAGCAACACCATATAAGAAATTCATACAAGACATGAACATGAAATCATCCATTGTAACCAAGCATGTGAGAGGCACGAACAACATCATATGAGCTAAACAAACACATAATCCTATACAATCCCAAGTAAACATCCAAATCCTAGGTTTTCTCTAGATTTTCCAAATGTATGATCCAAGCAATCAAAATTATTAAACTCATACTACAATTGGTGTTAGGCTACCTAAGGATAATAGTCTGCACCTATGGATCATTGAAGACTTTAGGAAACGATCTAGGGTTGTCAAACTCATGGGTCGATTCGTAGAGATCCTGAGCCAAATGACTTGCATGTTAGGATTACATGCATTTCCAAGCTCAACCCCAAAGATTATAAAAAAAGATGGGTGCTTACCTCCCCGATCGGTTGGAAGTGGCTTATAGTTGTGGATATGGGAAGGGGAAGGTATTTCTCTAAGGGTCCAAGCTTCCTTGGGCCCCACCTCCTACCACGCACTCCTTTCATTTCTTCTTCCTCTCTCTTTCTCCTCCTTTCTCCTCTTTCTCTTCTCCCTTTTCTCTCTTCTCTCTTCCCTCTCTCTAGGGCAAATTCGTATGGGGAGAGGGGTGCCCCAAAGAAACCCTTTTATAATACCAGATTTTGTGCAAATGTCCCAAAGTGTTGGGTTTTTACTATACTAGCCCTATGGGAGGGTTTTTCTAGCCTCTAGGGCCCACTACGTGGTGTACGTATTGATATACACCATAGGATAGTTAGCCCTAATGGTGATCTACGTATGGACATGTTCGACCAGCCATTTGGATGCGCCGATTAACAAATATGATGAGAAGTCTGTTCAACGGCCACCGATGGTCGATCGGGGTCACGGCTATACGGATATGAGCAGTGAAATATCCTTACTCCACGTGTGAAGTTTGGTCGTAAACCGACGGTCCAAAATCCTCGACTTTACATAAGAGTGGACGACCCAATTCACTTAAGTTTCAGCTTCTTCCTTTAGAGTATTTGCACTTCTTATGCACTCGTCCTTCGGCTCAAGTTGAGCGGTTATGGACACTACCCAAGTCCGACTCCCGCGATGGACATCAAGCCCAGTAAGACGGACATTATTCTATAGTTTTGGAACTAGTGGCCCGCCAACGAGTGGTCCAGAGCTTGTTTAGAAAATCGGGGCATTTCTGGAATGAATTTGGTAGTGAGATTTCTCGTGGGCAATGATTAGGGTTTAAATTAATTATGTTCATAGTGTAGCTTATTTATAACTAGTGAAAATGGAGATTTGGTCATGATTACTCTAAACTGTCGGTTTTAGGCCAAAAGAGTAACGGGGTTGATTTGGTCTATTAGTTAAGATCCGGGCGGATTTGTTGGCTTCCTACTGCAAATTAATCGGACTTGTACAGTTCTTTACTAGTACCACCCCTGTATAAACTAACATTGAGTACTAATGGTCATTAAGTGATATTATAAGTTAATTAATTAAATAAAAAAAAAAATCAAGAATTTTTGAAAATCCAAAACAGTGAAAATCCAGGATATTACAAGTCTAATGATGGGTGGGTCCACCACTTATACACACAACAGTGGGACTTTGTTTCCCTCGATGTGGTCCACTAAGAACTCATATTTATCTCGTTTTTAGTCTCATAGCCTAAAATGACATGGGGAAGGTGGTGGACGGACGTGGATTAAATAAATACATCAAGGTGGGGTCCATGGTTAGGACACCCCCACCCCACGTCGACTTTGCATGGTTGACATGAGGGGGTGCCCCACTCCCACCATCGGTCGTGGTGTGGTCCACCTGATGGTTGGATCAGGTAGATTTTTGGGCTTCATTGGTAAAATGAGCTAACAGATGGATGGATAGTGTGGATCTAAGAAATACATCAATATGGGTCCCATGAGTGAAAACTCACTCCAAATTAACATACATGCAAAGTAAGAAATGACGTGGGTAACCCAACCCCTTAGCATTTGTGGTATGACCCACATGTGATTCGGATTAGCTTCATTTTCGAGCTCAACGCCTAAAATGAGAAGGGAAATCGGATGGACGGTGTGGATGATTTACACACACACACACACATCATGATGGGGCCCACGAGTGAAATCCACATGGTGGCTTTGGAAGGTAATTGTGCTAGAGACATGTCTCTTGACATTTTTGTGTCCACGGACATGGTGCCACTACCCCTCTCCATCTTTTGTGTTTTAAGAGTGAGGTAGGGCCCACCTAGGAAATCCACTCCATCCATTTGAATGTCTAACTCATGGTGGAGACAAGAAGCTTTGGATCGCATCAATTTTTTGGTGTATTTTCACCATCTAAGTGTGCTTACACAATCAATTGGTTAAAAAAGAAAATAAATATCACACTGGGCCACACAAGGTGGTCCATGCTATGATAGCGTGCGGGACACGCTCTCCAATAGCGTGGCCCACTTGTGGGTACCACAACACCATGAGAATAAGAAAATAAAGGGAAAGGAAGGGAAATAAATCTGGCCATCGGGGTGGCCCCCCACCACTATGGGATCTACCACATACTCAATACATGATCAAGGTGGGTCCCACCCTTATGGGCCCACCAAAATAGAGAAATCACAAAGAATGGGAGGGTTTTGACTCTTCCATGCACTCACTTAGAAGGATGGACGGTTGGATCGTCTCGGATTGGCGATCGGATGGCCCACCAAGCTCTTCTTCACCTCTAATCTTCTTTAATATCACTTTTCTCTATTCTCTTATTCTTACTCTCTTAATTTTTCCTAATAATCTCACAAGCTCACTTTCTTTTCTCTTAATCTCTTCCTAATCTTTCTTTCTTTTCACTCTTTCTCTCTTAATTTATACCTAATCTTTCTAATATTCTCTCTCTCTCTCTCTCTCTCTCTCTCTCTCTCTCTCTCAATCCCTCTCCACTCTTGCTAGGAAATGGTAAAAATGAGAGGGGAGTTGGGGAGTTATTGTGGTAGATATTTTAGGATAGGGAGGGAATAAGGGGAAGATGGAGGGGTTAAATGGGGAGAAAAAGAATAAGAGAATGACGACTAGCATAGGTAGGGGTATGAGTTGCATGAGAATGGCATGGGTTTGTTTGACTAATGGCGAGAGAGTGACATGAGTGATGGATAGCTTGATTGATGGATGAGTCAATGAATTGATGGATTGATTGATTTGACAATATGGGGATTTGTGCAAGTAGGGCCCGTGTGCATTGCGCGGCCCATCTCGGATTGTGCCAAAATTGTAGCTTCTAATCTAATAGTCGAAATGGGGGGTGCCGCGCGGTGTTGAAATCGTAACACCCGCGCGGTCGGTAGGGTACATGTCTCGGGGTATCACTGTACAAAAATACGGTAATGATCAAAACTCATCGATCTGGTCCACCGGGAAAGATGCTATTGTTTAAGTATAAGTGTACGGAAGGTCTTGCGAGGTTACGGGTCTCACATTTTATATAATGCCCTGAGGCCTGCAGTTATTGCCCATGGACCTATGCTTACGTGATTGTGACCATTGATTTCATAGACGTAGCAGAGATATGCCACACCCAAAAACATCTCACTGATTACTAAAAGACGCTAGTTTCGACTATTTTTTTAATCAACGCGAATTTTTTATTTTTTCATCTAGCCATTTAATTGCACGAAAATGAAGGACAACGAATGCTTCATCACGGATCATTTAGCTCTACCTAACGTGTGACCCACCAGATAAATAATTCGGATCAGTAGATAGTCGACCCCACTTGTACGAGTCGAGAACCTATGACATTGATACAAGAGCAAAGGATCAAGACCCTATACAGCTTAAGGTGTTAATACTCTGGTTACTTATGATAGTTCATATGCATATTATGTGATTTAGTTCATATGCAACAACTGATAGTTTGTGATTCATCTGTAGTCATATCCACTTAATGGAAAATTTATTTTGCATAGAAATATATCACGTGTACAATTTACGAATGACAGAGCATGAATTATTATAGGACCAAACTTTTTTTGTTTGTAAGTAGTGATGAAATTGCGAGAATCCAGGGTAATTGCTTAGTGGGTGAGTTGCTGACCATGGACCCACCTAGATATATCTTTTGCATATCTACACCGAACATCCATTTTTTCTATCTCATATTAGGGAGTGGGCCCAAAAGAGAAGCATATCCAAATATTAGATGGACCATACCATAGGAAATAGTGGCGATTAACCATTCATAACTTTGTGGACCACAAAAGTTTTGGATCGAGCTGATATTTGTGTTTTACCTTCATTCAGGTCTATGTCACCTTAGAAACAAGTTTGATAGCAAATAAAAATTATGAAGCACCCTAGTGAGTTTTTTATGATAGGCGTTTACTAACCAATATTTTTTGTAATGTGGTCCACTTGAGATTTGTATCTACTTCATTTTTTGGGTCATTACATAAAATAAGCATTCAAAATGGATGGATGGCGTGGATATGCAACACACATCAAGCTACACCCCGTAGTCAAGAACTCACTCACTAAGCTATTGTCCAGACTCACCTTGAGAACGCATATATGAGATACGGGTCAAAGTCAAGCTCCTTAAAAAACGACAAAAAAAACAAACTCTCAAAATTCCTTCCCTCCAACCGTTCATGCATTATCTTTCTAACGACCATTTCACCCCACATTTTTTGAATTCACACCTATTTTTTCGGCCTTCTTACATTCTCATCTCTCATTCTCCATTCTCTTCATCCGTCTTTTCCTTTTTCTTCTTCATTCCTTCTTACAGAGAGTAAGAGAGATGGAGGAAAATCATCCTGAGAGGACAAACAGCTTCTCTCGTATAGAAGAGAAGCCAAGCGAATCTGACCATTCATCCAATTCGATCATCAAAGAAGAAGAAGAAGAAGAAAAAGAAGAGTTAATAGATGAAGAGAAAGAGAAAGATGATAAGGAAGAAGAAAAAGATGAAGAATTGAAAGAAGCCGATTTTAATTCGAGTTTTCAAAAGATTTCGAAAGAGATCAACCAATTTCTTGATACCATTGTCAATATTGAAGAAAACAAAGATGATATTGATCGGAGCAATCCATTTGAAGTACCGGATTTGATCGAGAAATTCATGATATTGATTGAAAATGAAATAACCAAATATGATGTGGTAAAAGATTATGGTAGGTGGGGCCGATATTCCGACAATGATGAATCATCGTCCTTTCTTGAAGCGGTCGATAAGGTATCGAAACTTATGAATGCTTTCGCTCGGTTTCCATCTGAGCCACAATACGTGTTAGCGGTCCACCGTACAAGCAATGTTCTACACCGCGTGATGTTGTTCCTGGAAGAGGAGTTTAAAATTCTTCTAGAAGATTCTGTGAGCGTTGGAGACACTGGGCCCGACGATCTGAAGACAAAACAGATGTCGCTGAGCTCAGACCATGAGCCCGATCAGGGTAATTATATATTTATATAATTATAGATATATCATGACTATATATGATATAATTATAATTATTAGTTAATAACTATAATATCATTACATAATAACTTGTGATAGTATATAAATTTTAGAATATTATAATACTATATGATATTCAATATATAATATTTACCGGTTTATAAATAATATTATGTGAAATTACATACTATTCAAAATATTATAACGGATATATTATGAGTACAATGTATCATAACAATATATATGTAGTATAATATAATATATTATACATTATAATATATAGCATTAATTATAAACATCTAATATGTAAGAATGAATATAACTAATTGGATATTAATTCGTTATAATAAATTAATTAGATATTTAATAGCATATATAATTAAATCATTTTATATCATTTGTAAACACTTTCATAATTAATCATTAACTATCATAGTGAATAATATATTTTATGTAATATTATTATAAATTACAGTGAATATATAATTTATAATTTATACTGAATAGTATAGTATATAATATTATGAATAACATATACAATTATATGTTATTCATAATATCATTATAAATCGTATATTATAACATATTATTTATAACATAAATAATATTGTCCTATTAATTGATAATTATAATATTGTATATAATATTATATCATGAATATGTTATATAATATTTAATTTATATGTTATAATTATAACCATATATTATATTAATATAAGTAATGCAAGAACTATAATATTATTTAATATAATTAATCATTCAATAGTATAATAAATAAAACATTATGATAATACTAGTATAATGTATAAATTTATATTATATTAACATTAATAATTATAATTAATAATATTAATATATAATATGCTATAATTTATATCCTAAAATATTATATATGAGTAATTATAACAAAATTAATTATAATATGTCAATATTGCAAGTAATTTATAATGCTATTATAACTATCATTATACTATATTATAAGAATATTATCACGTAACTTAATTGATCATTATTAGTTTATTTCGGAATATATACTTCTTTAAATAAATACTTATAATAAGTATAAATTGATAATCATTAAATGATAATTATATGTAATGATGACATATATTTATATTATATTGTAATATAATTATGATACCCAATTATTATAAACATATCATAAGTATACTATCATATTATAAGTTTATAGAATAATTATAAGCATTATGATATTAATTATAATAAGTTATGATAATAATAACACAAATATATTATAACACCATACATGTAATCTAGATTATAATATTATATTTTATGTAATAATATTATTATTTATAGTGGATATATAATTCTATATACTATTTATAATGATATTTGGAATCATATTATATTGACATATATGCCAATATAATAATTAATATAATAATATGCCCATATAACATAGATTTAACATTATATACTATCATATATATATTGTATAAATTATATTTTATGATATAATATTCTTATTTTCAATATATAATTAAGATTATTTATGGCATCAAATTTATTATAACAAATTATATACCATATACAATATAGCATATGACAAGATGTAATATTAATACTATAGATAATATAATAATGATAAGTAAACAAATATTATAATAGCAATATAAAATATTAATTGTGATATTATACATATTATTTATATTATTACTAATAATAGTATCATTATATTTAGTAATTAATATTATTACCAAAATTTAATATTATATGATAATTACAGGTAATATAGATATGTCATTAGTATATATAATATTATATAATATGATATTTATAGTTACAAATAATTTAAATTAATCATATATACAATATTATTTAATATTAATTAATAGTATTTATAAATATAATTATACTATAAGTTTATAGTATAGATTAAACTATCATAATTTACAATTTTTGTAAATTAGAATAGTTTAATTTATATTATAAACTTATATCCATTTATAAATATTACCATGTATGATATTATATTAATAATTATAATATAACTTAGAAATATAAACATTATATATACAATAATATAAGTGATGCATATAAAATAATATTATGATAATTGGGTTGAATCTGATTATATTAATTTCTCAGGGTTTGAGCCTGAGACTATCCCACGGATGGCGATGATTACAAAGGCCATGATAGCGGCGGGGTACGAGACGGAGTGCTGCCGGGTTTTCATGATCATGCGGCGGCATGCGTTCGATGACAACTTATCGAAGATTGGATGCGAGAAGATTAGCATCGATGATATCCAAAAGATGCAGTGGGAAGCATTGGAGGGCGAGATCCTGACATGGATCAATGCTTGCAAGCAAAGCCTGACAGTATATCTCCCTAGTGAGCGGAAATTCTCTAAATCGGTCTTCGCTGATCATCCATCTATCTCGGCTGACCTCTATAGCAATTTAGCTCGTATCATCATCAACCAACTACTAAATTTCGTAGAGGCGGTAGTAATGACGAAACGATCTGCAGAGAAGCTCTTTAAGTTCTTGGACATTTACGAGACCTTCCGTGACCTGATCAAAGCGTTGGATGGCAACGACCTCTTCCCAGGTGGAACACCACCCGAGCTTAGATCAGAGGTATCGTATACGCATTCCCAGCTAGTGGAATCTGCAGTTATGATCTTCTCAGATCTGGAGAACTCAATCAAGTCCGATCACGGAAAGACGCCTGTCCCAGGTGGCGCGGTCCACCCGCTTACCCGCTATGTGATGAATTACGTGAAGTATACGTGTGAGTACAAAGAAACCTTAGAACATGTATTCAGAGAACAAAAACAAGAAGATAATGACGATTCATCGGTGGAACCTAACGAAAGCATAAATGCTTCTACGGGCCACGCAGAGAAGTCCCGACAATCGCCATTCTCTATACAAATGATGACAGTTATGGATCTTCTAGATTCGAACCTCGACGGAAAGTCCAAGCTCTACAAGGACATCTCTCTGAGATGCATATTCTTGATGAATAATGGACGATATATCATGCAGAAGATCAAGGGGTCCCCCGAGATTAAAGAGTTGCTTGGCGACAAGTGGTGTCGGAAGAGGTCGTCAAATCTCCAGCAATATCACAAGAACTACCAAAGAGAGACGTGGGGTCGGGTGTTGGGTTGCCTAAGGGATGAGGGGTTGCTTCAAGGGAAGGGGGTCATCGTGAAGCCAGCCCTAAAAGAACGATTCAAATCTTTCAATGCCCTTTTTGATGAGATACACAAAACGCAGAGCATGTGGGTGGTGAGCGATGAGCAACTGCAATCAGAGTTGAGGGTGTCCATATCGGCGGTAGTGATACCGGCATACCGATCATTTCTTGCACGATTCCAACAATATCTTGATCCAGGTCGTCAGACTGAGAAGTACATCAAGTATGGGCCGGAGGAGATAGAGACGTGCGTCGAGGAGCTTTTTGATGGGACACCGGCATCAATGGTGAGGAGGAGATGACCAGAGAAAGAGAGAAGAGAGAATAGTGAGATAAGTCAATTTTCTTATGTTTGATTGTTTTAACCTAATTTTTTGTATTTTGTGTCGTTGTGTTTGGAGCATTTGAAATGATGTAATTTGTAATGTAATGTAACATTTGTTTTAACTGAATTTTATATGATGGAAGAGATTCTTCAATAGTGGTGACGGATCCTAGCCGTTTAAATTATAGAGCATATGGTTGATGGAGCATGACTTTAAAAAATGCAATGATTAAATAATCATATCTATCCAAGTGGGGTGGGTAAAAATAGAATAACAAGGGCTCTAAATTCAAAGGTGACAAAATAAACAGTTGTCATTGTCGATGTTGGGCTTCAATTTGGAAACTCAGTCACATGTAGTGGATGACCCGGTTTTGATTGCGTACATGAATTTGTTTGTGTATAGCATGCTAGAATTATGTACAACTTGAATAAAACCGAACACCATTTAACCTAACATTGAAATAACTGGATTAGGACCGAATCTAATATGATTGGCCTGACTACTCGTCCATCAACTGATAAAAAATCAAGCGATCTGTGAAGTGAAGGGGTTACTTCTTTTTACTTATATTTAATGATTTTTATTTTTATTTATTAACATTGTGATGGTTGTATAGGGTTTAACAACAAATAAATGTTTTAAAGAAAACTAATATATATATATATATATATATATATATATATATATATATATATATATATATATAAAGTCAAGTATTGATTTTATCAAACTGAATAAGAATGCAATACAATCGGTAAATAAGTAAATAAAATAAAGAAAATTACTAATAACACTTTAAGCAAGCAAAGTGATCATATGTCGATAGTAAATAATCTTTTGAACTTGGATGATCAAGGACAGTCGTAATTTGGTCAACAGATTGTGGCTTAAAAATATCACTAAGTAAAAACTCAGTGATTTGACTTCAGCAATAAGGTCGTGGATGAAAGATATGGACTTACTGCAGCATATTACTGGATAGAAGTTGGGATGCTATACTAGGCTATATTACTTTGATATAGATGTCCATGTTCAACGAAAAGATATGATTGACAGTGTTGAGTTTAATAAGAGATTTGTTGTATTTAAATTGATGAGGGCCGGAGCTTTTTGTTCTCTACTACTTTTTATAGACTTGAATTAGATGGTGGCATTGCAAATAGTCCCTTAGCTATCACGATTGATGGGTTAATCGGTTAGTGACTTATGCTGATTATACTTCTAATTTAGGTAATGCCAACTAATAATTGCATTGTTACATATACTTGTATTTTTGTTTTCAATTGGGTTTATCTTCTTAATGCAGTGTAAAACTCTACCCGAGTGTGTGCATTTCGTTCCTCTAGGTCTCGCAGTCCTACCGGTCAAATCCCAGCGATCCGCGACCTTCGATTAGTGTTTGCAGTCATTCTCAAGTCCGGTCACATAGACCCGACCTGGATCGACCCATATTTAGTGTCATAGCGACCGCATCGTCGCCGCGGTTTCATCGCCACGTCTCGTGCGGCAATCTGAGTTGTAGATCATGAGTTGTGGGCTACGATCATTCTAGGCCGTTGATGTGTGATTTGGTGGGACCCACCCTAGCTTACACATTTTTTCATGATTAATGACATCATCCTATGCATAGCTTTCTAAAAAGGCTACTCTATAGCCTACCCTATAGCCTCCCTAGACTAGGCATGGGTTGCTTCTCCCATGACTATGATTGCTTTTATCTTCTCTAAACCATCATTGCTAGCCTCTTTTAGAGAAACTAATCATTTCTCTTGGTTACATCTCCCTAGCAATCCCATTTTTTCTCTCATTTTCTCATTCTCTTCTCCTTGCTAGAGCCCAAACCATCCCCACCCTCTCCCTTTCTCCAGCCCTCCTCTCTAATCCCCTCCAATCTAACCATTCCCAACTCATCTCCACCATAGAAAGCTTTTCCTTGGAGTTAGAGGATCATTGTGGTGTAGGATTGAAGATAGATCTTAAGGTGGGTGTTCCTTAGATAGAAATTTTTGATTTCTTTGATTCCATAGATGTTCTTTCCATTTCTTTCATTTTGAAGCTTGTGGGGCTCATCAAATGATGGTGGTGGCCCCCATGTCTTCATGGATGAGGCTTATAGCCCATCCTTTGTACATGCAAGGGATCATTCTCCATGGACCCCTACATGGTTTTCTTTCTTTGATCAAGGATCCTTGGGTCATCTAGACCCTTGATCCTTGGTGGAGATGACATCTCCACCATAGATCTTGAGTGGGACGAGTTATGCTCATGTGGAACCATGTAAATCATGATATAGTGGATGATTGTGATTGTGTGTTGAAGGGAAGGGCCTCAATGTGGTGGAGCTCCTTCCCTTGTGGCCGGATTATTTTATTTTTCTTGTTTATATCTCTGAAATCAAGATGTGTGTGGCCCACCTTGCAGCCTAGAACCATCCATACCGTTCCAAGAGTGAGGACGTCCTTAACAGTCCACCCTTGGACGTTGGGGCCCTAAATGTACCCAAAAAGGGTACATGCAAATGGTATTTATTGGTGGGAATGGTCTGAATGTTTATGGGGCCCACTAGGATGGTCCATACCATAATTTTCATGGAATGATTTCCTCTTTTTATAATGATTATAATTATTTTATTTCAGTATTATGTTGCTGTCCAGAAACTATCTAGACAAATTTTTGGGTTGTCTTGAGCTTAGTTTTTGGGATGATTGATGGGGTGTTTGGTCCCATTTGATATATGCTTCTTGAAGGTGGGGACCCCACCTAGATGTCTCCCAAATTTCAGCCCTATCCAACCTCGATTGAGGCCCCAAATGTGTGGCCCAAGTGAGGTGGACAATCTGGATTTTCTGGACTGTTTCTTGCAACATATTAGTGTGGAATTTCATAAATATAAAACAAATTTTCCACTGGTGGGCCACATCCGTGAACCCCACCTTGTAGTACATATATGAGGGGACCTAAAACCTATTTTTTGCATTTATTTTAGGCCATTGATCCACCCCATTGGGGGCTCAGAAGGGTCTATCAAAATTCTGCACTTAGTAGATTTTCTTGACAGTTTGAATTCCTTAAATTAATTAAAATACTTCTGCTAATCCAAAAATCATGAAATTTTACAGAGAGGTGGCCTACCCATGGTAGGACCCACCTACCAATTTTTGGGGCCAACGGACCCCTGTACTACCATGGCAAGGGCTGGACAGGCCCACCAGGCTGGGACGTCCAGCCCTGGCTGGGCCGTCCACCCTCGTTGTTGGCCCACTTTGATGTATTTGTTACCCCCACCATCCATCCATTTGTGGTCCATATGGGTCATGACCATTTCCTTCAGTTGCATCCATTTTTGGGACCCATTTGGATGAGTTTTGGGCCAATTGTCCAGGCCCATAGATCTGTCTACCCTTGGGACGCCCAGGCCCATTGGACTGTTGTTGGACTTCCAGTCCAGCAGCATGGTCCACCTGTTTTATGTGTGCAATCCAGTCCTCCCATCTGGTGGGACCCACAGAGATATATGTGGGCCACCAGGGAACATATACCTAATTTATATTATTTATTGTTGGGTTCCAGCAGGTTCATAAATAGGTGGGCTGGAAATTCAGCAATGGGCCCAAACTAGCTGCCCCTAATAGCCTGTTTTGGGGCAGCATGACCCACTAGAATAAGGATGGATTATGCACATAAGATTTTCATTTTCTGAAATGTCTTTGGGCTTCATTTATGCTTACTTGGAGGCCCACCTCAATTGGATTTTATTTTGGATCTATGCTCATAATTTTGGTTGGCCTTAGTAGGCACATTCATCTTGGATCTTCTAGTTAGGTCCCTTGACCTTTGGGCCTGTATTTCACTACTTATTGTGATGGGTTTGTGGGCCATAATGTGCAAGTAGTTGGACCCTTGGTTGCCACCAAAATAACCTTGTACTTGGGCCAAGTTGTGAGGACCAACTCACTTGGATAAAGCATAGAAATTGCCCATATGGTTGGATTATCGGGCTGCCCACTAGGCTCACCGCAATATGTGGGTTTATGACCTTTATGATTGGGCACAAACCTTGCTTAAGGGCCCACCATATTGCTTATGAGTTGGGCTTTGTATAATTGCCCACTAAGCTTATGATTGGTTTAGGCTTTTGGCATTGATTTGTATTTGGTTAGAGGCGGGCTACCTCTTGGGAACCAATTGAGGTTGGATGTCCTCCTGGGTGATCTCAAGGTAGGCCCGTGGGTTTCTCTATGAGTGGTTAAAGGCCCACCATAGGCCCTAGGATATTTATTGGAGGCCCAATATGAATGTATGTTATGTGGAGCCTATCTTAACGTATGTTTGGTCCAGGCCGTTCAAGCCTGGATCACCCGATTATGGGGACACTCTCTATCTTGGGCTGCTACTGGACTCGCAATCCAGTAACGGGCCCACTTGATCTTTTATGATGTATACACACCCTCCATCTGGTGGGCCCCCTGTGAGTATTGTTGGCCTTCATGAGATTATTCCCACATAGTTGATTAATTTATGGGCTTTAACAGTGTAACATCCTGGATTTTCACTGTTTTGAATTTCTAAAAATCCTTAATTATATATATATATATATAATTAACTTATATTATCACTTACTGACCATTGACACTCAATGTTAGTTTATACATGGGTGATACCAGTAAAGAACTATACAAGTCTGATTAATCAACCGTAGGAAGCCAACGAATCCGCCCGATCACTTGAACATCAAGTTTAGCCTCATGATTTACTCACGTGGTACCCAAATCTAACCGACCCATCGCTAACTAATCAAGACAATCATAACTAAATTAAAAATCTAACCGAAGCCGAATCAGATAAGGCCCAGATCTTGACTAATAGACCAAATCAACCCCGTTACTCTTTTAGCATAAAACCGACGGTTTATAGTAATCATGACTAAATCTTCACTTTCACTAGTTATAAATAGCCACACTATAAACATAGTTAATCTAAACCCTAATTATTGCCCACGAGAAATCTCAATACCTAATTCATTATAAAAATACCCCAATTTTCGGAACAACCTCTAGACCACTCGTTGATGGGCCACTAGTTCCAAAACTATAGAATAATGTCTGTCTTACTGAGCTTGACGTCCATCGCGGGAGTCGGACCTAGGTACTTTTCAGAACCGCTCAACTTGAGTCAAATGACAAGTGCATGAGAAGTGCAAATATCCTAAAGGAAGAGGTTGAAACTTAAGTGAATTGGATCGTCCACTCTTATACAAAGTTGAGATTTCGGACCGTCGGTTTATGACCAAACTTCACACGTGGAGTAAGGATATTTCTCTGCTCATATCCATATAGCTGCGGCCCCGATCGACCATTGGTAACCATCAAACAGACTTCTAACCATATCTGTCGATTGACGCATCCACATGGCGGGCCAAACATGTCCATACGTAGATCATCATTAGGGCTAACTATCTTACGACGTATATCAATATGTACATCCCGTAGTGAGCCCTAGAGGCTAGAAAAATCCTCCCATAGGGCTAGTGCAGTAAAAACCCAACCCTTAGGGCCATTTACACCAAATCTGGCACTATATAAAGGCCTTATTTGGGCACCCCCTCCTCCCACACGAATTTCATGCCCTAGAGTAAGAGAAAAAAAAGGGAGAAAGGGAGAAGAAAAGGAGGAGAAAGGAGAAGAGAGAGACGTTAGGGTGTGGGTGTTGGTGCACCTCCGCCCTCTCATCCCCTCTTTAGCCACCTCGCCGTAACCGGAGTCGTCGTTGGAGTAAGTGTTGAATCTCAAATATAATTTAGGGTTTTAATAGTTGTTTATCCCAAATCTCATAAGCTTGTATATTTGTTTAGGTCTTTCAATAATTTTCTCTAAAAACCTAAACCTAGGAGCTCAAAATCGGAGATTCCTTCTTAAAGGTGTGGACTATTATTCTTAGATGGCCTAACACCAATTTTAGTATAAATCTAATGATTATGAATGTTGGGTGATGTATTTTGATAATCTAGAGAGAACCTAGGCAAAACCTTACATTTTAGATCCCCCAAATCGACATGAAATGATTGTGTAATGTTTGTTGTTCCTCAACATGATTGGGCATGAATTTGGTGATTGCATGTTCATCTCTTACTTGATTCTTGTTCTATATTTCCTTGTAGCATGTATGATACATTAACCCTTGTGTATTTTTGTGCTATGAGATATATGTAATTCTTGGCCTCCTCATTAACCCACACAACACATGCATATTTATTTCGTAATATTGTTAGTAATTGCATTTATAGATAAATCTAAATTTTTGTGTTTGTTGTATGAGTGCATGATGTCACCTGTGTTAGATGATGGATTTTGATTTGTTGAAGTGTTATTGAATACCATCAAACCCCCGGGTTGGTCAGGAAACTGAGGTAGGAGAAGGTGGTCCCGTTGGAAGGACCATCTGCGGCTAAACCAACGGATTTGGGCGGATGCAAATAGGTGACAGTAGTTGGACTACATAGGTCACTTGTACCCGATGTTGTCCATCACGTACTCGCCTGAACTTGCACGGTCTAATCCACTTACTGATTAACTATGTTTGTTAACCCTGTCTGCTCACGCCTGTATGAAACCTAAAATGCCCTCCAACCAGTGAAGCCCATTGATAACCATTTGAAACCGATCCACTGACTCGAGAGCCAAGCATGGTGGAATGAGACACTATGTCCGAGCTGTCAGCCTACGCTGGGGTGACAAGCCTCCCCATAGTAACCGCGAACGATCCTTCTTCTCAGCACTCCTCATGTGCTTGAAATTGGGGATGAGGAACCCGATGGGATCAAGGATCACGGGGTCCTAGCCTCATACTTCACCTCGCAACCAGTTGAGGGCAATGATACGTGGGGTGTACCAGTTTCTCCAATATGCTGGATTAACGGAATTAACTAAATACTCGGCTAACATTATCCATGCATCGCATTAGTTAGGATTTGACGACTTGGCAGTTGAGGTCGCAATGAGGGTGATTGGTAATGCACGATTGTTAGACGAAGTTGCTCGAGGGAGTGTTGTTGTCAGGGCATACATCATATCATAATACATACATATGCACTAACAAGATTAGTTAGGGATCTGTGAATATATGCATTTTATTAAATTTATTGTATAATTGATGCTTGTTGTAACTTAAGGCTAATAGTAACCACTGAGTTAGCTACTCACTCCCACTCTGGGACGGTATTTTAAAATACCAACCAGACTCTTTACTAGAAGCAGGTGAGGCGGAGCTCAACGAACCGAGCGAGGTGAGCATGGATGAGGTTGAGGAACTTCCTGCTTCCAGACTTTCGGCGGATCCTTTTAATTTAAGTTCGGGCTACCGCGGGGTATGGGTCAGGGCTCTAGTCGCTTTGGATCATGTATGGGTGGGACTAGTTCCCTATTTAGATGACTTGAGATTTGTGGTTTAGATACTTTTATATTTAGTGACACTCGATATTGCTTTATGATTTACTTACGCTCCATGCCTTGCTAAACTCTCTATTGTTTATAAGATCATCTAAATGTAATTAAAATTTGAAGCCCATTAGGGAACCCATGACACCTGGGAATTTGGGAGCCGAGTCCCTACACGGCCCATGAAAATCCGGGGTGTTACAAGCAGGCCCAGGAATTTGAGTGGGCCGAAAGTTTATCAAGGGGCCTTAAATGTACATTGTTATGGCTGAAACTTTATTGGATGCGGGGCCCACCATATTGAGAACTTATGTACCTGTTGCATGCTTATATTTTATAATCCTTGGGCTTAATTAGTGCATTCTTTTGGTTCACCTTTAGTGATCATATGAGGACCCCATCTTAGATTAGATTTTTAGGACATCTAGTAGGCCCAGAGTGGGCAGGGATGTCCCAGCTTGGCCCAGCCATACATTGAGCCGACTTCCACCATTTTGATGGACTTGTGAGCTGAGATAATGATAGTATTGGGCCCTTGTTTGCTCGCTTAAATTGTTAGTTATTGGGCTAATGTAGTGGGGCCCATTTCATCCAAACTTAAACTTATTTTTGGATGATACATTGTGTACACAGGCTGCCCACCAAGTCCAACTTAATGTATGGAATTCTATGGCTATTGGGAATTGGGCCTTGAGCCTTAATTCCCCTCTTGGGGCCCATGTTGTCGAAGGTAGCATTAGACCCTTTTTTTATGACCCATTATGAGGATATATGTATGTGGCCACCTATTTTTATCTTGATTGTGGGCCTTGGGCCTTCTATTCGTATAGTTCATGGTTGATATACCTTTTGGGGAATAGTGGTTAAATGTCCCCATTATGGACCCCTCTAGGACCGGTAGTATCTAAGTGTGATTGGATGCCCATCTTAGATTCTTGTTAGGGCCATTTCTGTATTATTTAGTCTTGTAGCTTATATGCTTAGTCTCGTGGACTACCCCAGGTAAATGGGCTTCCGCTGGAGGTTGGTTTCTTATGGATATTGTCTAAACACCTAGTCTTGGTCCCTTTTTGGATAGGAGGAGTGTACTGCATTGTATATCGCCGCATAGCGCGTCTAGATTCATCTTCATGACCCATGTACATCATTGTATGCTTGGTTGGCACTGTGTGTGTGGTTATGGTTATGCCATTGAGCATTGCATGTTACCTTCTCCGAGGGACGTAGTATCCCCTCTTGAGCGCGTTGGATGTGTGGAATTGATGCCTGATTGATTGTGTGATTCGTGCATCTGGCATTGCATAGCATGTGGATATTCGCCTCTGCTTCATCAGGGTTGTAGCCTCTACAGGTACATCGTGAATGACCATGATTGGACATCGAAAATGTTACCTGTGTATATGGGGTGCATAAGATGCCCTTAGGTGAAAACCCCAAAACTTCCATGGTACCAAGGATCTGCCCCAACGCCGTAACCGGGTGGAACCATGAGCACACAAGGGCCTTACACCGTTAGGCCGCGACCCCACTGTCGTATAGTTGGTTGGGTTGGGGTGTGACCTTACCCGCCTGAGAGAAAGAGGGCAATAACTAAGCTAAGTTTGACCAGCTCGTGAATGTGTCCGATACCGTCGAGCATTTCTGGTGATTGGCTGACCACGAGCGGGTAGTGAGGTCTCTTACGCTCGTTTGACTGTGTGGGTCTGGAGAGCAGCAGTCATCCTGCAGTGTACTTGACCCCGGTGATTTCCTTATGATGGAAATGTACTTGATATGTGAATTGGATATGAGCACTGACATTACTTTGCATTGCATTTGCATCAGCTGTGTAAGCCTTATATATTACATCGCCTTGGCATGACGCCCAGTACTCATTGCATTATATAGCCTTGGTATGGATTCCTGCATTATTGTACTGCCTTGGTATAGCTTCTTGCGTTCATGACAGCCTTAGTAAGGGTAGTGGAGTTGGCTTTGATCATGTTTCCTTCCTGTATCACTTATTATTCTTCTGCGCACTATTCTTACACACTTTCACTACCCTCTACGCTTTCTATAAGCTTATGCACGATTGATGCGTGTAGGAGATCCTATGTCGATATCGTAGTGGCAGAGCTTGGATAGGAGTTGAGCCAAGGACCCCAGTGTTGTAAATATTTCATTCTTTCTTCTGTTATCTTATGTTTTTCCTTCAGCCTTGTATTTAAATTTAAATTTATAGTGGATTTTGTTGTGTGTTTCCTTTGTTATTTATGAGATTTACTTGTTGTGATCTTGGGTATGCTCTTATTGGAATGGTTTTATGATTTATGAAAATCCTCCTTATAAGATCTTAGGATTGGAACCTGCTTCAGGAGCTGAGAATTGGATACTACAGAGGCTGTTGCGGCTAGAACCGGCTATCGGATTCCTTGTGAGTCTGGTTACTGAGTCTGGGGCGTGACATGCACCGCTTGGTAATTTGTAAATATACAGGGTTGATTAAATTTGGCCATATGTCATATAGTATCATCGCCTTGGCGTTACGCGGGATTACACGTGCTTTCTAAATGCTTTGCATATGTGTAGCTAATATCTTTTGGTCATATGTCATTAAGAGAATGATCGACTTTGAGGTTCCAGTCTTGCGTATGTCTCTAGTGCTATAATCCTAGCGTGACATACGTCTTAGATAGGGGTATCGTTCGGATTCCTGCAATGTCTCTATAGTTTTGTATGTTCTTTTTTTTTTCTTTTTCTTTTTTTACGTGTAAAAGTACCAACATATGGAGGCATGCCATTCTTTTGATCGGATTATGATTAGCTAAAAGTAGACAGTCCATAGTGTTTTTTGACCATTTGTGACCAAGCCCCAGCAGGGATGAGTAGCAACCATTTTTCTAAACAGTAGTGACTTATGATGGGCTAGACTTTATTAGCATTGCCCCATTAAAGTAGGAAAACCAAATTGTTGGATGCTTGTACGCATGGACGTGTTTGAATGGTTTTATGATCATGGCAATCCATATAGGCTGGCTTTGCATGGTGGGTCATAAAATAAAGTTAAGCTAAGGAGAAGGTTTACAGCTTTGATCAGTGGTTCAAATTAAAAGGAAAATCAGATTGGCTATATCCACAATCAACTGCCCATGCTACAGATGGTCCCATTCCTCAATAAGCTAAGCAATGGACATCAAGTTTGAGTACAGTTAGATCATGCACACCGTTCATACGGTGGGTCATTTTCGAATGGTGCCAGTAGCCCCAATTTATAGCGATAGCCTATATGGCACGTCAAATGATGATTCCTTTTTGTGCTGGTGAATATAGATCTCATCCATCTATTAAAATCATCTATGTGTGGGCCCGTGGTATGAAAGCTTCACTAATTATAGATCTCTTAAAGAATTTTATACATATGAAATATGATTGATGGGCCTTTTCCCTTTGAAGGTGGACTCTTGATTGATTCATTTTATTTCGTTTGGATGGACGGTCTCAAAAAATACGACAAAATAGTCCAGAATCACATGTAGTGGAGTTTTCTACTGTCTCGATTATTCCATTTGGCCATGTAATAGCAAATAAATTAATATGATTTTAATCTAATGGTATACCATTTTGACCGCATGATTAGAGTAGTTTTAGTCTATTGGACATTTGATCCACTGGTCATTAAATCAAATATCTATAAATTGGATGGTTAAGATTAACCAATCAGCAAATTGACATTTAAGTCACATCTGCATGTGGAGCCCACAATTTAAACACTCATAATCGATGTTATACAGTATTTCGCCTCTACCAAGTATAGCTTCCAACCATTCAATAAATGGGCCATTTAAAATAAAGGGCGAAATGCTTTATTCGTGGCTTATCCATGGTGGGCTTACCCTTCCAATGGTGGCTTTTCCAACACTTTCAATTCAGCTAAGAAATCCAATGCCTCCACATGGGGCCGAAATGCTTATCCGTCTAGGCAAAGCTCTGTCGGGCCCACCATGATGAATGAGTTTTATCCATTCTGTCCAACTATTTTGAAATATCATTTTAAGATAACAAGAAAATGAGGTAGATCCATAGCTTAGGTGGACCACATAATGGGAATTGAACACTCACCATTAAAAATTGCTTAGGGGTCACACAAGTTTTGGATTAAGCTGATTTTTTGTGATTTCCCTTCATTCAGGTCTATATGACCTTATGACCAGGTTGGATGATAAATAAACAGCATAATAGACCATAAGAAGGTTTCAATGGTAGGCATCATCCTCACCATTGCTTTCTATGGTACACATGAGCTGGGGATTTGCCTGATTTTTGAACTCATAACTTAAATTGATCTTAAAAAATAAATTGATAGACTGGATAAAACCCATACATCATGGTGGGAGCAAGGGAAGCGGATTGCAATAGTAAGTGTAAAGAGTAAACACTGTATGGTCTACCGTGATTTATACACTTTTATCCACTCCTTAGATAATTTTTTAAGGCTTAAGCCCAAAAACAAAGCATATCAAAAGATCAAATGGACCACACCACGTGTTGTTGGGCCGCGGATTGGCTACGGACAGGTTGAGTAGCGAGACCGCTATGAAGTTATGTGGCTAAGTTCTATGGCCCCACAATGATGTATGTTTTGTATTTATGCCGTCCATTCATCTGGAGAGATCTTTTTAGGGTGAGGTCCACAGAATGAGTCATATCTAAAGCTCTAGTGACCCCACCAAAGAAAATAGTGGGGAGAGTGACAATACCATTAAAAATTTCTAAAGGCCAAAAGTTTTGAATCAAGCTGATATTTGTATTTTCCTTCTTTAATGTCTTTGTTATGTTAAGTTTTGATAGGCTGTATTTTGAAAAAAACATCCTAGTACCCTTAGGAACGTTTCAACAGTGTCCACTAAAGATTTAGATATGCCTAGTTGTGTGGGTCATGCCTTAAAATAATATCTCCAAATGAATGGAGGCTGTGGATACAACACATACATAATAATGGGGTCCACAGAACTTGGTGACGTCACTTCAGTAGCGCGTCTCGCTACTCAACCTGTCAGTATATAATCCGCGTCCGTGTTGTTGCGTGGCCATCTCAACGCAGATTGGCTGATGTACCACACACGAGCTATCTACCATTGGTGGGGCCTATCATGTCAACGACCTGGATGACTGAACCATGGATCCTGCAAGAGAAATTTATGATCCATAGACTTTCATTTGTGACCAATGGGTCCCACCACTAGTCTCTGCTGCACAACTGTGGATGGGCTATGCCTAACAAATCACCTCATGCTACAATCTTAGCCGTTCGATCTTTGTTCCATGGATAAAGAAGAGTATTACAGCCGTGTCCACATCAGACCGAAAAGGTCCTAGTATCGGAGAGCGGATTAGGTGAGACTCCGGACGCACCCGAGACCATGCGGCCCTTGCCATGGGGCGTACCTTGATGTATTTATTCAGCATCCACACCGTCCATCCGTTTTTCCAGACCATTTCAGGGGATGATCCCAAAAATGAAGAAGATCCAAATTTTAGGTGGACCATACTCTTATAAACAATGATGATTGACACCATACCAAAAATTTCGGTGGACCATACTCTAGTAAACCTTGATGTTTCCGTAGTGGTTATTTTACATCCAATACGCTTGATAAGGTCACGTAACCCTGGATGAAGGGAAAAACAAATATCAGCTTGATTCAAAACTTGTGGCCCATTAATGGTCAATCACCACTCCTTATTAGAGTGTGGTCCACTCAAGATTTTTATCTTCTTATTTTTTGAATCATGCACTAAAATGATATGAAAAAACGGATGGACGGTGTGGATACGGAATACATACATGAAGGTGGGCCTTGGGTCTCACCTAACCTGCTCTCCTAATATCAGCGTCTATGAGCTTTCTAACATGATATATTTTGGAAATCTTCGTCCAAGGAGGAGTCAATCGACCGATGGTGCAGATTACCTTTCAGTGGGCCCCACTTGCCAGAACTCAAAAACGCGTAAACTGTAACAACTCGGCCAAAACTACAAACTGAAGCGAGGACCTAGCTAGGGATGGATGGACGGTCCTATCAGGAGCTCGGTGGGATCCACTGTGATGTATTTGTTTTATCCACTCCGTCCATGAAATTTGAAAAGTCATTTTCAGTTATGGTTACAAAAATTATGAGGATCGAATGCTCAAATGGACCACACCATAGGAAACAGTAAGGATTGAATACTTACCGTACAAAACCTTTTGGGAGCCACAGAGGTTTTAGATCAAGCTGATATTTATGTTTTCCCTTAATCCAGGTCTGTTTGACCTTATGAACAGTTTGGATGGAAAATAAATTGAACGGTTTCAACAGTGGAGATCATTATAACCATTGCTTCTTGTAGTGTGGTCCACTCGAGCCTTAGATCTTCCCTTTTTTAGATAATGCCCTAAAATTACCTTTAAAAATGGATGGACGGCGTGGATAAAACACATATTTCACGTTGGCCCCACAGAGCCCCCGACAGACCGTCCGTCTCTAGCGTGGGGGTTGTACCCAATCCGCGCTAAAACTGAAAGCCCGAATAAAGAGGCACTCGGCCCGAGCATGGTACAACACCTCAAAAGCACGAGTGTACAACGACACACTTGTATTTCTCACTCACTCACTCGCATTCCCAGCTCGGTTCTCTCTCAGCCGTCCGATCCCCGCCTCGATCTGGCCCACCCGCCGGCGACTGACCCAACCGTCCCTCGACGGCCAGCGGATCAAAGGTTCCGATCCGAATCGCGGATGAAGCACCCTCGAAAAAAAGGGCCGTCCGTACAAGCAATCCTCCTCGTCTGCACGATTTCCACCTGCCTCTGCCTCTTCCTGGCCTTCCGTTCCGTCGAGCCGGAGCTCCCGACCGGAACCGTCGAGCCGGAGCTCCCGACCGAAACCATCGAGAACCCGTTCCGGTTCGGCACTATCCGAGAACCGGAAACGGATCAGCAGATTAGTCCAGGTCAGCAGCGATCTTCGTCCTGCGCGACGGTCGAAAAGATGGGGGAGACTTTTGCAGAAGGATCCGAAGCTGAAAGCCTCAGAGTGAGGAAGATAATCGAAGATCACTTCGCGTTGCACGGTACGTTACGGTGCGTCGGCATTCTCTCAAAAGGGGCCCAGTTCGGTAATCCGAGGGACTACCCGAAACCGTAGTCTCACATGGGTTCTCTAGTGTATTTAGTAGCCCGCCAACCATCGATCCGAACCGTTCATTGGGTTCGGATCGTCCTATTAGCGTAGAATGTAATGCTGCAACGTATAAATTCGCTTTGCCGATTCCAAAAATGGTGCATCAAATGATGTATATGAGGTGTACTGTTGGCGAATCCAGACGGTCAATTTGGTAGAAGCATCTACTGGTGGCTAATGGTACAAAAACTACACCGATTTAAGAAACCCAGCATCCTAATTAAATCAATTCGATTTTGGGTCGTTGGTCCATCTACATTGTCACATTCATCATCGATGTTCTACGAAGAGAATAGATCCAGCAATGCTGATCTTTTGGTTGGACTTTTGCTTCTTCTTGTGTGTGTATATTTGAAAGATGGTCCATTCAGTTGGGAATTTTGCAATTTCTAGTTGGATGAACGGTTCTGATCAACTGGGATGGACTGATTTGTAGGGCGGAGTGCTTGATAGACTACAATTTTGGGTAGTGCTGTGGACTACCCTTATCTTTCACTTGGACATGTACGACTGTGGAGGGATGCTAACTGAACTTGAGGGAGCATACTTCGAACATGGCACACATGATCCAAGCCGGTCATCGCCGAGTCCCACGAGCTAGATCCCATGTCTTAAAAATTCAGACTGGTCATATCATCAGAAGGGCCACATATGTATAATGAATTTGGGCCATAGGTTGATTTCTCTTAAACATCCACTTTTTATTTATTTATTTATTTATTTAAGTTAGCTTGTTAGTACACCCACTGTCAGATCACACTTCACTGTTAGCCACCCCCACCAGGGAATCGATGCCAGGACCTCAGTGTTGAAACGAGGTATCTTTCACTCAGTCTACCACTTGAGCTATGGATCTGGGTGTTCTTAAACATCCACTTGTTTGTTACATATGTGAATCAGGTTATGGTCAAACTGGCCTGATTGTTTATACAATGCATCTTAATGGTGGGACCTTCTAGATGAGTGGCTTGGATCTTGAACAAGTGCCCCAATGCCACATGTGAGGTGCCTGAGCCAAGGAAGTGCAATGGGTCCATTTGATGTTGCATTTCTCATGCATGTATTTGTATGTGTAAATGAATTGCTGCTATTCATGTAGTCTGGTTTTTTAGGGTGGAATGATTAGATCGCCAATGATAAGTTTGGCACTTTGATGTGAGACCTTCTAAATAGCCATTTAAAGATCCTTCAAAATCTTTACTAAACAAAGACATAGAAGAATCAAGCTAGACCCACACAAGGATACCTATCTCTTAAAAATCTCTGCCCCCCGTATTGGCCGTAGGACCAGAAAATGAGGCTTTTGGGGCCCACATCTTCATTGCACTCTTCTTGCAATCATTCATGTTTGCATTGCATCTTCTGCTTTTTTGGCTGATCAATGGCTGAAAATTAGCTAGAAATTTCCATCATTTCAAGCCAAAAAGGAAAGAAAAAACAATTGGTACATTCAACTTTAAGATTTTTGAGTCTTTTCTTTGGAAAAAAAAAAAAACTATTTGGTTGTTATATAGACATGGCGCTGTTTAAAATATCCATTGAAAATAAGTGTCCCTCACTACGTCCATGTTTGCTTTTCTTAGATTTTCTATTAACAAATCCATCAAAAGATGTGAGTAATTTTATAAGTTCTAGAAAAGGGGATGAGTAAAACCTTCATGTAGCATGTATAGATAGATTATTTCTATCAACGAAGAAAGGAATTAGGATTGTTACCTAGTGATAATATTGCCTTGAAATAATGAATAAAGGATATATTCAAATAAAGTATATTAAATTCTGAAAGTCTTGAACTAGTAAAAATGATACATCATGATACTTTCCCCCTTTTGATGCATTCTGATGTAAAGCAGTACAAACGATGGTTGTATCATGGTTATCACCCTCGCCCAATAATTTATTGTGGTACATTCCCATAGGATACCTTCTGATATTTTGGACACTAGCAATTACTGTTTATACCTTTGTGGTCTCTTGGACGCACATGTTACAAATGAGAAGATAAGTTATAAGTTGGGTTTTTATTGAGATCAATCAAAGATCACTTCGACTTAGTTTCTTTTAATCAGCGTCTTAATATTTGAGAATAGTTTCATAATGTCTTGGATAGATTTTAATAAACCTTTGGAACATTGGTTGGCTTATCTCATCGCAGTTTGCATTTTTCTTTTCAGAATTCAGAGGCAACTAAAATTTACTAAAACAAAGAAAGAAATACAAAAAGCCTAGCGGTTTAGGCAGTTGAAAGGGATGATGGGGAATCATCACAATACAAGGCCTCCCCCAAAATTCTCGATTTGCTCTGTGTATAACCCGCAAAATGATTTTAGCACCGAGGCCCAACTTACCATTCTACACTGAACCCTTACAAAAGTTTCCTCTTTTAATGTTACTCTGTTACAAACAATTCTACTATTTGTTTCCTCCCATGTTTTCTACAAAGTTGTGATCATAGCAAGGATCAAATTCTGTTCTTTTTTCTACCATTGAAATCCATCCCATAACTGGAAAAATACATCAACTTATTAGCTAATGCAGAGTTCATGAGGGAGATCTTGAATGCAAAAAGAAAAAAAGAAGAAGATGCTTTCTTTCGACCCTTTCGTCAACTGGATTCCACATTGGATTTTGCATTTAGCCATTAGAAATTTGAATTTTGGCTTTCCCTCCAGAAATCCTTCTTGTTGGTTGAAGCATGCATGACTATTCACAATAGTCACACACCCCTTCCTTTCAACCTGCAGCATCTGTGAAACGGTGGTAGTATGACCTTAGTCTGAGGCTCTGAGCTTTGTAGCTTACTCTTCAAACCCATTCTTGTCAGGTCTTGTTCACTGTCCATTCCCTTCTATTTTGCAGAAACAACACATCTGTTTTTCTGGAGCATTACTAGTATGGGTTAGTTGGGGCATTTTTGGGCTGACTGAAAACAAGTCCTCAATCTGCCACAGCATTTATCTGGGCTGTTTCTTAGGAATGATCACTGATCCTTTGCACTATCTGGTAATGACCCAACAGCCTTGTCAATCATCTGAAAGAGAGATGATTGAATCTGGGGCTTTCAGTCTTGTACGAGTGCTCTTTCTATGATCTTTGAGTCAAATTCCCAGCTTGACTATCCTTTAAAAAAAAAATCCCAGCTTGACTTGTTGACAGGTGACAGTGTCTATTTTACTCCACAATAGCCACAGGAATCCTTTGTCTATCACACGATAAATGGTCTTGGTTTATTGCCATTCCACCATACATGTAACAGTACTTTTGGTGAGTCCAGATCATGGTATTAAAAAATATTTACATAATGGCCGTTAAGTAATAGTAACTGTGGGTATCCATTATGCGATACAGGGCTATAATGCCCATTCTGAAGGAAAAAAGGGCTTGTAACAAGCCTTTTTTTTTTTTTTTTTCAGAATGGCCCATGGTATTAAAAAGCAATTATGTAACGGCTGTTATTTAATGGTAATTGATGCAGGACAATTAACCACTTGCTCTAAAAGCTCGAACCGATAGAGCATGGCGAATTAATCCATTTATCTCGTAGCTCAGGCCCCACATCGCATGGATTGGGACCTCGACCGAACCCCCCTCGTGGGCCCCAAATCACATGGGTACCGCCTCACACGAGCCACCCGCCTCACACAGGCCGCCCACCTCACACGGGCCACCCGCCTCACACAGGCCGCCCACCTCACACGGGCCGCCCACCTCGAGTGTGCCCCTGCATCCCACAAACAACCCCACTCAAACCCGGTCTGCCCCTGCATTAATCACTCCTGGTGAGGAGTCTTGAACACGAGACCTCCCACTCTAATACCAATTTGATGCAGGACAATTAGCCACTTGCTCTAAAAGCTCGAATTGATAGAGCATGGCAAATTAATCCATTTATCTCATAGCCCAAGCCCACATCACATGGGTTAGGACCTCAGCCGAACCCCCCATCGTGGGCCCCAAATCACATATGTACTGCCTCAAACGAGCCACCCGCCTCACACGGGCCGCCCACCCCGAGTGTGCCCTTGCATCCCACGAGCAACCCCACTTGAGCCCGGTGTGAAAATGCCCCTGCATTAGTAACTATGGGATCTGTTACACAATACAAAGCTGTAATGCCCATTTTGAAGGGAAAAAAAATGGATACAGGCCCACACGGGTAATAGACCAATATAGGCCCATAACAGTCCTATATGGGTCTGATGCATTTTGTTCATTTAAAAAGAATTTTGATTGTTACAAGGTTGTAAGGGCTGTTACAACCTATCGTAATGGCCATAAGGCTGGCCGTTACAGCCACTATTACCATTATTGAATACTTTGGTCTCGATTGTCCACTTGGTGAGCTCCTACAATGGATGACCCACAATAGAACCACATTGGTCATGTCTCCTAGCTGTTAGATCTATTGCCTTTAGATGGACAATGATAACATCAAAATGATTTATGGTCCACAAGGTTAGAGTCCATTAATTTGAAGTTAGGATCGGTTAATCAATGTGATTTTTGCACCATGGTTCACTCACATTAACACTCTCAGATGGGTGGTCCATGTTCACCAACCATACAACCACTTTTGTGGAGCTGAGCAGCAATAAAACCAAGACTGGTTTCATCGAAGAAAACTAGAAAGGAACTCTTACCAAAATGTATTGGCAAATGAAAACAAAAATCACACACACAAATCAAAGGTATAAAGTGTTTTGGAGATACTCTTCAAGTTATCTTCCATGGAATTCACATTTCTATGCACACAGGAACCTTTTATCAGCACTAAATCATGTGTAGGTCATCTTTCCAAAAAAAACAAAAATAAATAATAATAATAATAAAATAAATAAATCATGTGTAGGTTAAAAAAATCTCACCAAAAACAGTACAATGTCGAGGTTGGTTCGGCCACCCTATGACATTAAGAAAATACCTTTCCCATGCAATGAAGGAGACCAAAGGTAGCTAATTCCTTTACCATGGCGTCTGTAATGGCAGGTGGACCAACCATATAGTAGACCATCCAACTACTATATTTATAAATTTCATGAGTTAAAGATACTTGGTAAGTAAACTGTGGAATTTGCATTCTTACGAAGTTTCTATGATGCTGAATTTGTGTAGAGAGTTGTGTTTCACCGAGAACATGGTTGGTGTTTTGAGGGGAGGTTTTTGATTGGACTACCTAATGGCATTTGGAGAACCGCCTGGACAGTTGTTTCCATTAGAATATTCTGAGGTCCAATTTCAAGGTATTATGTAATGGTATCGGCCGGCATATTGCGAGTTTGTTGGCCGATACAATATGGCCTGTATCGGCCAAGACAACTCTATAACAGCCATTTTTTTGGGAAAAATGTTCCAAAATTATTGGTTAAAAAAATGAGGATCTCAAATATGGATTCTTTTTGTTTTGGACATACATTTGATGGTGTAATGGTCCATTCTTTGGTAAGAATGCCTATCAGTTGGGTAGTGTCAGCTTGACCTGCTAAAAGTTAACTAAATAGGATCCATTTGATCCATTCGAACACAGATCAAGCATGACTTGGTGGATTAGGGCCCATTACATGTAAATACAACAAAAGATGGAAAAATGAAAAGAAGTGTATGGTTTACCCTTTCTCAAATTTCTCAAAATGATTCACTCTGTTTCGAGTCATCGAATCCTATTCAAAATTTGTGTTTTGATCCTCAAAATAGCCTAGATCTAGTTTAAAATTAGTTTATATGCTTCCTCCATGGTTGAAATGAAGAAAGAAGTGGAACAATGAGAGAAAAATGAAAAAAAAAAAATCTATATATTTTTTTCAAGATGGGGCCTTTATGGCCATATTGGCCCAGTAGCGGTGCCGATACAACACCTTTTCTCATAAAGGACCAATTCACCCCCATTTCTTGTGGATATGTATCCCTTTCTTAATACCATCCAACGAAAGGCATATGCTTCCTCTAACATCGGTGTCCCAAATAGTTTGTCAAGCTGTGTGGAACTCTTTTAAACGGCTACATTGTGCTGATCTTGAGGGCCTATGAGAAGCTACGATAAGAAGAAAAAAGAGAGAGAGAGAGAGAGAGAGAGAGAGAGAGAGAGAGAGAGAGAGAGAGCCCAATAGGTCTTATTCAACTATTATCCTTTCCACATGATCTGGGTTGCATGATATTCAGATGGAACCGGTTGTACAAGATCATTTATTACTCTTTATTCTGTTAACCTATATGCAAAGTTGATTAATGAGTGTTTCTTTTTGCACGCCAAGAGTACCTTGTAGTTTTTCTGCTACTTGATTTTTCCTATGATAGTATAGTACATGCATGCAAATATGAATATATATGAATACATATTAATGCATGCATATATGGATATATATGAATACATATTAATGTATGCATATATGAATATATTAATGTATATTTGATGCAGGACATGAAATTCAAGTATGATATGCAAGATTTTCAGGCTTTAGATCACACTAGTTCAGAAACAATTACACAAAATTCCACATCCCACACAAAAGTTCAAACACTCAATCAAGGGGAATCTTATGCAGATCCAGGCCTACACATGCAAGGGCCGGATCAATCAAAATTATAGACCAAACAAGAATCAAAGGAGGGTAAATTCATTCACACATGCATAGAAATAATTCCCCCAATCCAAGGGATTTAGAAATTTCAATTCGGGAACCCTAAGGTTGAAGAAAGGGCATAAAATTGGGGATTTGAGTAATTTAGGGTTAGGTTTAGGGATTTTGGGTGAAAGAGGAGTGAAAGAGAGGAGAGAGATGAACCAGAGAAGTACCGCCCGTGTGGACAACAGCAATGGCCCAGACGCACGTGCGTGTGTTCCCAGCCGCACGTGTGCGGGGCCCACTATTCAGAAGGCCACCTTGGCCTTGATCGGCCAGGGATGGACTCCAAAACTCCCAGATCTTAGCTCAATCCGTCGCACGGTTTGTGCGTGGTGCTCCACCGAAGTTTCAGCCCTCCCGCAGGGCTAGATTCTGGAAATCTGTTGTAGAGAGAAAAACGGTTGCAAATATTGATGGATTTGCAGATGAAATGCTTGTAGGAGAAGAGAAATATGGATGAAAGAAGGTGGGGGCAAATCGGGATAAGTGTGGCTTCGCACCACGGTAGTCAGCCATTCGAGGAAGGGAGGGTTTCACACCCAATTGAATCTCCACAACTCAGAAATTTAGAGGAGCAGAAAAACGTAGCAATTTTATTAATCTTCAATGAGAAAAAAAAAAAAAAAAAAAAAAAAGACTACAAGGGGTGCCTATTTATAATAAAACTCTATACCCCAAAACTCGCGCCATGTGCACAACCTATTACTTAGAGATGAAGTAATAAAAAATAACAACTAATCAAAGCAATCTAAACCGTCCATGATATTCCTAATAATAATAATAAGCAAAACCCAAAGTACTAGATTATTTATAATAGTGGGCCACGATCATGAGAACCCATGGTGGGATTCACATGCCGATCGGGTCCACTCCAAGGAACCAAAACGCAGTCCTCTAACTAGGAGGCCCTCCCTGGACGTCGTCATCGATCTAGATCAATGGTGGGGCTCTCCTCCTCCTTGCGTACATGCGTAGGGGGCGTGCATGTGCGCGTGATGCCCCCATCAATATTCTTGCACAAATGCATGGATAGAAATGAGTTTTCTAATGTAAATATGTGAATGGTTGAGAACTGTTGCTTAGTTAATTTCTTTTCTTTGCTTTGAAAACTTTTAGTCTTCTCTATTTGAAAATGCAAGCAATGTTTTTCATAATGTTGGGTAGATTCCTATCATAGTTTTGAATTGAGAAGAATGTTATGCAAAACAAATATGAGACTGAGAGTACATACATATTTGATTCGCATGTCAGGCGCTCCTAGAGTCCGAGGGCTTCCTTCAGACCAGTTCTGCAGACAAGGTTTTGTGATAGGGAAAGCCTCAGAAGCAGGGTTTGGCAATGAAATGTACAAGATCTTAACTGCTTCAGCATTAAGTGTGCTGTTGAATCGGTCCTTGATTATTGGGCAAACCAGGTATTCTCTTTTCAACTCAATGGTTTTTTTTGTTTTTTTTGGTTTTAATTTCAATAATCAAGCAGGAATGCTGTTGGGTTGAGTTTCTGCAGAGCACATGTTTCCATGTGGATATGTAGCATATGTGCACAAGATCTGGACCACTTAACCAGTGGCTCCTCCATGTATGTGCCATGCCCTAAAACTAGGTCGATGAGATGATCCTAAGTGCACGATTGGAGGAAAGATTAACCACTTATTTTGGGTCCTATGTAAATTGAGTGGTCAGGATCATTGGTTCACTGTGATTTTTGGCCCAGGCCATTAATGGTTTGGCCTGTGCTCGAATGGTCTAGATCTCGTATGCATCCACTACTTCCCCAAGAAGAATTCATGTCATGTGTGCAGTTAGCATAACTGCTCGAAAAAGCATCAGTTTTTGTTTTGTACATGAACTGCTCATGTTTTGCATTAGCTCATGACCTGTTGACATTGATTGTCAACATTCATTTGAATGCTTAGTTGCTTAGGGCTCGTTTGGCAGCGTGGATTTAGAGGGATTTTTGACATTTTTTTACTTTTACTTTTATTTTTATTTTTATTTGTTTGGTCAGTAGCAAGGATTGTGAGGGCCTTCAAAAGAGCCTTTTTTGCATTCCCACCTCAAAGCTGATCTGTCCACTGGATTCCACAGGATTTATAATCTGCTGCCAAATGAGCTCTTAGGCTAATTGCTTAGGCATCTTAATTGAAGGTAAAGAGAACTAATTGCTTAGGCATCTTATTCCTTTGATTGATAGTTAGGAGATTTCTCATAGATGAGGGTTCCTTGCCATTTACTCATCACTGGAATCATTGTGCTATTTAGCATTTTGTGCATAGCTTACATTTGTCTTTTACTGTCCAACAGTAGAATGTTGTAATGTACTTTTGGCTGAATTATGATTCGAGATTATCTTCTAAATACTCTTGTACTCATTTACATCAGGGGCAAATACCCTTTTGGGGAATACATTTCATATACCAACCTTTCATTCACATTGAGAGAAGTCAAGCATCTTTGGAGACGGAATGATTGTGAAGGCAAGTATGGAAGGCATCTCATAATGAGAACGGATGATTTCGAGAAGGCATCAGAGACAAATGTCCTTTGTAGTGATTGGAGGAAATGGAAGCAGCCTATTATATGGTAAGCAAAAAGTTCAAATTGCAAAGTTCTGCCAAGTAGAGGAAGGTAAATCTATGACCTTAGTGGAGGCATCTACTGTGGGATGCATTTCAAAACTGATATCGAGGGAAGCATTTGGATGGACCATTGAATTGAATTGCAATGGTTAGTTCAATGAATTGGAAACGACTAAATTGCAATTACCTTCATTAGCATTCATATTGAGAGGACAAGTCTCCAGATTGGACTTATGTTACTTTCAGGCTATACTCTAGACAACTGAAACCTTGATTTGAGGGTACTTTCTGATTATGAATATGTTGGAAGGTAGTCACAATTTGGTAATTCCCTCTATCACCATTGCCATCATAGCCTTGTCCTAGGCTCACGCGAGAGGGGGGCAGGGCATTCCCTCTACAATGAACTAACCATTGCTAGGTTTGTCAATGGGCTGGCTGGCCTGTTGGGCTTTTTGAACAGGCCATTTCTGTTAATGGGCTGGCTTGGCCTACCGCTTCAATAACGATCAATATTCCATCGGAACACAACTTGACAATTGTCTAGCTAATTGGAAATGAACAAAAAATGCAGGGGAAATCACATCTCCATTTTAGATTTATTTATTTTCCTAGGAGCAAATCTCCATCATATAGAATGTTTCGTTTTTTTAGAAATAAACATTGTTCGGAGTATCCCTGATATTATCAAAATATCCCGATATTATCTGTATCTCTAGCTCGGCGGTACCGATAACATTCCTAGCGATACCGATAACATTGGTAGTCTCAGAAATTCCAGGTGCCGGCTATGTATCGTTAAGTATTGCCAGTATTTTTGCTATGTAGATTCTAGGTGTCGCTTATATCGTCAATGGATCAATATTGCCAATATTTTCAACTATGTAAATTTCAGGTGTCGCTTTTATCACCGATGGATCGATATTGCCAATATTTTCAACTATGAAAATTTCAGGTGTTGCTTGTATTGCCAGTGTATCGGCGATATTTCGATAATATCGCCAATGTACCGATATCGCCAAAAATCTATTTATTAAAAAAATTCCATTTCTTCTGGAGGGTGATCGGCTCGCTACCTCAGCGGGCTTATCCTCTCTTTGTTTCCCTTTTTCTTTTTCAATGAAAGCTTCGTTATTTCTCCAAAAAAAAAAAAAAAAAATCCATTTTTATTTTTTTAATGGGTGTATGGTTGTATGCAGTGTTCAAATTGTCGACAATAATATCGATCATATCACGATATTATTGTTATTGCAATATGGGCAATATCAAGACCACGGTCTTTTGTTTCCTTTCCAATTTTTGATGATTTCTTGGCAAAATATCATGTGATGTCGATATTTTGAAATATCGATAGATGTATGGTTGGATGGAAGGATGGTATGGTTGGACTGGTTTCTTATGACATCACATGCTTTTAGGCCCCTACTAAATGGAAACTTATTATATGTGCTTTCTTTTTGCATTTTTTTAATTCCTAAATATGCAAATATGTATATTTTAGCATCTCCTGAAGTTTCACTGAAATTTTCCATCATTTTCCCCATGGTTCCTCAATATTTCCCCGCATTTCCAGTTACGGCGATATTGATATTGTTTTTGTATCCGTGGCCAACGAAACTTGTAGCGAAATCGATACTTCAAACATAGGAAATAAGTTCCCAAAATCTCGTCACTTCACCTTAGGCATCAGGTTTTCAGTAAGTGTTTCTAAACATGAGAGAAGGATACGTTCAATGAGGCAACCAGACTATGTGTGTCACTGGAAATAAAAAGAGCTTCGTTGGTAGGAGTGGGGCTTCTAGTAACACCATTCCTTGGGCTAGGAGTGGGGCTTTGCCCATGGAGGGTGTCTGATATGGTCAGGGAAGCTTTGGAGAAGTGCGATCAAAAGCCTAGTCTATCTTTGGTCCCTCCAAATGCAAAAAATGAGGCTGATTCTTTAGCCAAAGAGGGATCCTAGGGGCCTAGTCTCTAGGTGGTGGACAGAAGATAGGTCTTTGGGGTTTTACTTGGGCTGTGGTGTTTCCTTTTCTGTCATTCGGGTGCTAGCCTATGAGGCTAGTGTTGCAATTGTCTTTATAGTGCAAGGCCATTTTGCTCTTGAGCCTGTGCGGTTTTAGTTTCTTCCATACCTTTTAACAATGTTTTCATTGCTCATTAGAAAAGAGAGCCTCCGTGGTTCCAAGTCCACATTAAATTTCCATTTAATCACATTCTTAGAATCATCTTTGGCTATCAATGGGCCATACAAAAGTGATTTGAATCAACCTCATTTTATTCTATGGGATTCAAAGGAGCAAAATCACCACCAGTTTTGAGACACATTTTAACACATCCCTTTTCTTTGTTACCTTTCCAATTTGATACTACAATTTTAAACGTAAAATCTTTATATTGCATCCTAGCCATATTTTGGTATTGTATATTGAGATGTTTTCCTATTATCAATGCATTTTTCATCATATTTAGCAAGTGTGTTGTTCCCTTGGTTTTTAGGTTTTTTTTTTTTTTTTTTTTTTTGTGTGTGTCTAAATATAATTGTTCTTCCTAGTGTTCATTTATGATAGAATGATGTGAATGGAATTAAACTTTGCATCTGAGAGAAGGCTTCGATATAATTGATGCCAAGAGTCTGAGTATATCCCTTAACAAATAAGCGAGCCTTCAATCACTCAACTATGCCATCGGGTTGAAATTTAATGGTATACACAAACTGACAACCAATAATACTTTTACCGGCAGGAAGACTAGTAGCTCCCAAGTGTTGTTCTGATGAAGTGCACCCATTTCTTCTTCCATAGCCTGCTTTCACTCCTTTTGTGACAAGTTGTCCTGGTATGACTTAGGAACAAAATGAGATGAAAAAAGATAGGGCAAATCTACGAAAGATGAAAGACAAACACTGAAAATAAACAAATTTAGAGATAGGGTGGTTAGTACATGTATGCTTACCTTTCCTAAGAGCAATAAAGATATCAGAGAAATCAAGAGATATAGGTAGAGTGACTGGATCAATAGGCTCAGAAGAAGATATGGTGAATGGCATATCATGGTTGGCAGCACTATCTTCTCATTTTCACTGTGAGTAAACTTTGAGTGTAGGTGCAACAGAAATGGACAAACCAGTGGGAGGAGGTGCTTGGATACTGTCTTCTTCAACCTGAATAGGTATAAGCACTGATGGCGAAGTTTCCAAGTCAAGATCTACCGCCATTTGAGCAGGATTGAGTGGACTCAAAGAAGGCAACATCTGCACAAGTCTTTGAAGACAAGGCCTATAATACCCGTAACCCCCCTGTGTTCTAGAATACCCAAGAAAAATACATTTAACTCATTTAGAATCTAATTTATCATGGCCCGATTCCAACTTATGAACAAAGCATGCATACCAAAAAACCTTGGGGCAAAGAGAATAATGGAACACCTAGAAACAAAACCGCATGAGGTGATTGACCCCTTAAGGAAGTAAAGGGCATTTGATTGATCAGATAGCATGTTGTTAAGACTGCATCACTTGAAAAGCTTTTTGGAACATTCAAATGGATCAACAAGACACATGTCACCTCAAGAAAATGACGGTTTTCCCATTCTGCAACACCGTTTTGTTGTGGAGTATGGGCACACAATGTTTGGTGCAGAATACCATTGTGATTTTGCACAATGGTCTATCTTCATGATGGCCCACCAGATTAACACTCCTGTTTTCCCTCAACATGTGTCATTTGTACCATGGAGATGGTAGCGACAGCGAGCCGCCATCTCCAGAAGTCTCTATGAACTTCTCTAGCCTTTTCTCTTATACAGATTTACCTTTGAATTTCTGTGGCAGGTTTCAAGGCACAACAGATGCAGTTGCAGCTCAGTTTTTCTTGAAGAATGTACATCCAGGAATGAGGAATGTGGCTTCTCTTTTATTTGGAGATCCAGGAGCTCTTCAGTCTAGGCCTAATGTATTTGGGGAGCTGATGCGAGTTGTCGTATCTCCTTCACAAGTTATTGAAGAAGCTGTGAACCAGGTTCTCAATGGTAGCGCCGGTCCTGATGTGGCATTGCACATGCGCATGCGTATGAACAGGTAATATACTGTGAACTGCATTCTAATTATTTTTTTGCATGATAGACCATAGTTAGCAAAACTCCATTTTAAACTTTATTTTTTTAAAAAAGAAAACTCATACAATTTCTTCAACATTTAAAATTCAGAAGATTGGGGGTAAAAAACTCGTTTGTTGGGCAAACTGAATTAACCACCTTTTTCTTTTCTTCTTCTTTTTGTTTTTTTGTTTCTTTTGAGGAAGGTTTAGGGAAAAAAAAAAAAAAAAAACAGACATTGGTATTTGACATCCATTGATAGAACTGAGACGAAGGTGAAATTTTTTACTGGAGACATATCCTTTATTCAAGGACAACTTGAAATTTAAGGATTTGAATAATGGCAATAAATGATACTTCTTCTTCTTTTTTCTGAAGGGTAGGCAATGAATGATACTAATCCACCATTTAATTACCTATTTACAATTTTACTCATGGACATAGACATCTATCCATTTTAATCGAAGATTTTTTCTCTGTTTTTTTTTTTTTTTTTTTGGTTTTAAATCTTACTTACATACAATACATGCACACACATGCATTTATAGTCTTTTTTTTCTTTCACTCTGTTTTTTAATCGAAACTGTATCAGACCAATACTTTTCATTCTCTGACCTTTTGTTTCCATCTCTTTGACAGAAAATTTGACCATCTTTTTAATGAGTGAAACCAAATTAATGTGAAAATTTTTACATTCCATTTTTAGCCATCTAGTATTTTGCTAACTATGGGTTAGACACCAAGATGAGTGAGTTTATGTGGATTTATATGGCTTAGGTTGAGTGGGGAAGCATTTTTTACTGATTTAACATGGTCACAATATTCGTAGTACAGTAAAAGTTATAACTCGTGGGAATATACGAGTGATGAATAATTGTAGGTTCAGATTGATCTATTTTCAGCCGAGGAAATATATAATGCTTAATTGAGCATTTATTCAAACCAGCAAACATTGATGTGGCCCACCTTTTGGTGATCCATGTTGTTCGTGTGGTGGGCCACTTGGTGGATGGTGGGGATATAAAAATCCTCCACATCAGATGATCCTAACCAACCAGTTTTTCCCCTCTGGTTCAAGAACGTCATTTACTCATTATAATCCATTTTTGTTGAATGGCTAGGATCATCTGATAAGGCGATATTGTTGCATGGCCAACATCTTAGATCACCCAATAGTGGGCCCGGTACCATTGTTGTTCAAAAGAAAAGAACAAGAGAAAAGAAAAAGAAAATCCCTGCCAATCAAGCATCAGAGACACATTTTCCATCAAATGATCTAAATCAATCTGAACCATGAGATGAATTTGTAGTTATTTGACTTATTTCTAACATTATCAGGTATCCCATGGCCATGGTTCTTGTGAATGTTTTTAAGTCTATGGCATTTTCTAAAGTTTTCCTGCTGTAAGCAAGAATTCAGAGTGCACACTTAAACTATTACATATATTTGGGACCTATTTAGTCATATATGGACATATGATCATCATCAATAACTTATTCTCTGTTATTTTCTTCATAAGAAAGAGTTGATGAACAAACAAAATATCTCTTTCCTGTTCATGAAGTCAACCTTGTTCATTTTCAAGTATCCCATTGTATCAAAAGAAGTGGAAAAAAAAAGAGAAAAAAAAGCACTTGTTCTTGAAGAACATTGATGTAAAGAGGGGGGAAAAAGAATCAATTGTGAAGAACTGTGATATGGTCTATTTATTTATTTATTATTATTGTCATTGGAATGGCGAATCTACTTTTGTTGTCTTTGAATGGTATAAAAACTAAAAGCCCCAAATGATATCTCATCGATCTTGTGAGTCTGCTCAAGCTTACTTTTGATCTGTTTTGTGTTCATATGATATATTTTTGTGTCAAAATGGAGCCTTGCAGTCTGCAAATTCAATTGCTTGAAAGATACTACTTTCTTTTCAGCTAATTCAAATTGATTGTAATGAGCATCCAAAGATTAATAAAATAATGGGCCGAGGTATTATGGAAGACGCTGGATTAAAACAAAAAAAAGCATTTATTTGTTCACCATAGCAATTATACAGGTGGAGCTCACCTTTTTATAACCTAAACTGTTTTATCTTAGTGGTCACCGTCATGGGTTGATGCCATGCCACAATATCTCCCATATCTGATGATCCTTGTCCTCTGGTGAAAATGGACAATCACAACCAATGATCCACATTCATTGAGTGCCCAATCGGACTGTTAGGATCATTTGATTGCATGGGGGGTTGGGGGGTTGCTATGTTTGGGCTTGCCTGGCCTCCATGACTGGGCCCACCATATGGAGGTTTGCTTGAATACATCCGGACATATCGTACTGTGATACACTCTATCCAATTACATTTGGGGTCATGTCAATTATCTAAACAGTTGGCACAACGATGAAGTAATCTGTCTCAAAAATCTTCAAGGTTGCAAAATCGTAGGCCTTCAAATCAATGGCCCACAAAGCATTTGCTCATGGAGACGGTCAATATGCAACAAAAAAAGGTTAAATAACCAGAGCGCTTACGTATATTCCATTTGGGGTGTTTCATTACTAGGTATCTCCATTGACAGTGAGGCCCATCTTGTAAATGGTTTGGATCACCAAAAATGGCCCCGGGTAAAATGGATATAGTCCTGATGTATCATATCGTGATATGTCAGGATGTGTTCGAGTAAACGTCCACCATATGGTTAGCATGGTCACCAAAAGGTGGGGTCCACATGTACAATTTATTGGCCTACACAAATTCTCAATCAAACATTGAGTATCTTCTCCAAGATGCTTTTCTTACACTCTAATTGGCTATGCCACTCTGACCTTGATTAATATGACAGTTTTCTGAGCTTCCAGGTCTATAAGGGCCATACGGGCTACATTGAATTGCATCAAGAAAGCCTTGCATGGTTATCAACAGAATCATGCAAGGCCTCAGGTGGTTTTGGTTTCAGATACACCTTCGCTTATTAGGGATATCACACCAAATTTGACAGAATTTGCAGAGGTAGATAACTTGCATATCAGTTACCTCCATATATGTATTTTTTGTACTACTGGCAGGCAGCAGCTACCACATTTGGGCTCAGGCTCCATCATCGGAGCTAAGAGTTCAATCCCAAAATTTCGAGATAGAATTCCCTCTTACTTGAATAATCTAGAAGGAATTCCAGGAGGGCTCTATGAGAATTTAGAAGTCCATCGCTTTGATAAATCAAGGGATTCCGTGATTTTCTTATCGCCATGCTATGGCAAGTGGACTGAATCCCACTCTCCAAATTGCATGGCAATGTGGAAGGTGCCCACGAGATGGCCGTTCATCTGGTGGGGCTCCACTGTGTATGTGTTGTGTCCCAGGAATTGGGCTGGTCAGTCATCATGTGGGCCACACGTTTATGTCAAACATGGATTGTTGGTCAATATTTATTCATCGCCCATTTTTCATTATGTGGGTCATCCAATGACTAGACCAGCATATTTTTCTGGCTGCTGCACATACATGGTGTGTCCCACCTGATCAACCATCACTCGGATCACACATGTTGGGAGAATAGGATTTGAACACTCGCATTTCTCTTTCTTATTGGGTCGTGATGCAGTTCTTTTCTACCATGACAGGTCATTCATTTTGATTACAAGCGGTTCAAAGGGAATCTTTCCAGTGGGAGCACAAATGCTGTACCACATCAGGTACTGTGAGTTTTTGCATTTGTGTGCTACACACTGCATATTACCATGTTATGGGGCTTACCAACAAAGTAGTTTCCTCTTGTTGGGAGATTCCTTGCTTTTACGTCTCTAGGCCTAGGAATTATGACAAACTGTAGAATCGAGGATGTAAGAGAACTTGACAATCTTGATGTGTCATAGTTCTATGCATCCAAAGTGGGGTTGCAACTGGGCATGTCTGGGCGTGCGGATGTCCATGTCTAACTTGTGAGCATGGTTTTTTTTTTATATATATATATAATAAAGATGATATTTTTATTGAAAAGGAAAGGGGAAACAAGACAGAAACAAAAAGGAAGCAATAGATTAGGGAAAAGAAAAGGCAAATGAAAAGAAAAAAAAAAAAAAACAGAAAACCGGCTACTCTACAGAAGGCAAACCCCCAAACACCCTAAAAAACGGAAAAAACAACAGGACCCCCCAAGGCCTATGGGGCCCAGTCCTAAAGAAAGCTAACACTCTGGAGAACACCCCTACTGTCACTAGAGCTGGGCATTTCTGACCCGATCCGAACCGAACCGACGGCCTGGATCGGTGCGGATCGAGTAGGGCCAATCAGATCCGATCGTTCATTGGATTGAGTTCGGATCAGTGGCCAATCCGGACAGATCCGATCCGATCTGATCCGCACAATGTTCATTCAACACTATTTCCTGTAAATGTTGTCCACTTGAGATCGGGATATACCTCATTTTTTATTTAATACCATAAAATGATCTAGAAAAATAGATGGACGGCATAGATGAAATAAATACATCATGGTGGGTCCACAGAGCACCAACCATCAACCATGGGCCAGTGGCAGGGGAGTAGTCAATCCCTCTCTCAGCTCATGGCTCGAGCCTCGAGGTACGCATCGAGCAGTGAGATCCGACAGAGAGAGGGAAATAGTTCTCCCAGGAGCTCGAGCTATGTGGGCCCCACCGTGATGCGTGTCGAACATCAACACCGTGCATTTGATGAGTCCCCTTTAAATTATGGGATATCCCAAAAATCAGCCGTATACGGAACTCAGGTGGGCCATACCATCTAAATCATGTGAAGACATTCCTAAAACATATAAAGCACTTGGTGGGGCCCACCTAAAATTTGGATGCATATGAAACTTGGTCTGACCCCTCATCCAAGTGGGACACACATAATGAATGGTCTGGATTTGTGAACCACACCTCGGTGGGCCCAAAAAATGATTATGAATATTATAATGAGAGGGTAACCCGTACCATTAAACGTGAAGCATTCACGGTCTGGTATGGTCCACTTGAGCTTTGGATATGCATCAATTTTGGGTTCAACCACTAAAATGATCTGGAAAAACGAATGGACGGCATGGATAAACCACATGCATTCACGGTGGGCTCCAACAGAGTTTACTCAGCACGGTGGATAAACCACATGCATACACGGTACACTAACGCAGTTTCGTGCCATGCACTGCACATCAACACAACAACAGGCTGTGTAGATAGGACGCGGATTTCCTACGAAAGCCTTTCGCAGGAAGTTCCTATGCTTGAAACTTAGGTGGGGTCCATTGTGATGTTTTTCAGAAATCCACTCCGTCCATCCGTTTTGTGAGCTCATTTTAGGAGATGAAACCAAAATCGAGAAGGATACAAGACTTAAGTTGGCCGTACTAAAGGAATAGGTGGTTAGGGAAATTTCTACCGTTGAAACCTCCCTAGGTTCTAGGATGATGTTTACGTGCCATCCATACCGTTAGTAACGTCATTTGTACTGGGATGAACTAAAAACACAAATAATAGCATGATTCAAAACTTTTTTGGCCCCACGAATATTTCAACTGTGGACGTTCAATTATCACGTTTTCGGCCTACTTGAGCATTGGATACAGTTCATTTTTGGCCTCGTATCTTAAAATGAACTCAAAAAATGGATAGATGGAGAGGATTTCTCAAAAATACGACAGTGGGCCCCACCCGGGTTCCTAGCGTTCCTGCGAAAGGCTTTCGCAGGAAATCTGCGTCCGTGTAGATACATGTCGTGCAAAGACGAGCGGAGCCGCGCCTCGAGCTCCGAGTTGTACAAATGGCTCAAATAAGATCAAAATTACATGGGCCCCACAATGATGTATTTATTATATCCATAACGTTTATCCTTTTTTTATTATTATTATTATTATTTTTTTTATTTTAAAGGCAACGAGAATAAATTAAAGTAGGTAAAAAAAGATACAAAGGAACTGCTGAGGTAGCAACCAAGCAAAAGAAAAGAAAAACGGAAAAGAAAGTGAAACTAGGAAGCTAGAAACAAAAGATCTGAGTTTTGAACACCACTAATAGCACTCGCCCATTCAATAACTAAATATTTCGCCCTTGTCCAAACCGATAGAACTGAAGAGGTTTTGTCATTGAAGCATCTACCATTCCTTTCTTCCCAAATCGACCACCAGATCAAGACAAGAGTGATTCGCCAAATACAAGTCCGAATTTTACCCAACTTAACACCATGCCACGAAGAGAGCATGTGAGGGGTAGTTTCTGGGATGCAACCGCTGATGTTAAAAATTTTGCAAGCTTTCCACTAGATTTGAGCCGTGAACGTACAATGCAACAGCAGGTGGTCCACAGTTTCCTCTTCCTTCATACAGCAACTGCAAACATTGACCAACTGCATACCTCGTTTCCTCAAATTGTCAATGGTCAGGATCCTTTGCTTTCCAACCAGCCAGGCAAAACAGATAAATTTCGGGGGAATGGTGTATTTCCAGATAAAAGGAAAAACCGGATTTGACGTGTTGGGGGGATTGGAAAGACAGGAGTAGAATGATTTGACCGTGAAGGAGCTAGTTTTATCAAGAGGCCATATGAGGTAGTCAGGAGAATGTTGATCGGGAGCCATCTTGGATAAGAGGTCCAGCAGGCAGATGTACTTGTCGATTTCGTTATCATGAAGATTCTTGATGCACTTAACTTCCCAAACAATTCTGCCAGTAGAATTATCATAACAGCTATCGACCATAATGTTCTTGTCAGGGGCGAGACGATAGATCTTTGGAAAACTGTGCTTTAGGGGATCATCACCTGTCCACTTGTCTTCCCAGAATCTGATAGCAGCGCCATTGCCCAGCTGAAATCTAATGTTTTGAATAATGTGATCCTTGTAGCGTAATACCCCCTTCCAAATGTGGGATACCCTGTACATAGAGGAGTCTTTGGTCCACCAGCCCCCTTCATTAGTTCCGTATTTCCCTTTGATAATAGAATTCGATAGAGCATCATTTTCCATCCCCAGTCTCCAAGTCCATTTCCCCAATAGTGCCTGATTCATGGCCTTCAAATTTCTGATACTAACACCCCCTTCCTGGAAGTGTTTGCACACTTCACGCCAGTCGAGAAGATGGAATTTTTTGTGGTTATCTTTTCCAGTCCATAAGAAATCCCTGCGCAGTTTGTCGATCCGCTGAAGAATCGACGAAGGGCATCGAAGAATAGACATAAAGCATGTAGGGAGATTGGAGAGAGCCACTTTGATAAGAGTCATCGACCTCCCATCGTAAGGTATTGGCACTTCCATGTGGCCAAGTGCTTCTGAAATTTACTGACGATCGAATCCCACATGGATATAGGAGGGGTGCCAATGGATAGGGGGAGACCCACAAACGTGGATGGGAAAGAAGCCGCAGGGCAGCCCAGGTGCTCAGCAAATGAGGAAAGAGCATCATCAGAAATATTTACCCCAAAATTTTTTGATTTGGACATGTTGATCCTAAGGCCCGAAACCGCTTCGAAGCAGCGAAGAGTAGTGTGAAGGTTGTTGACAAACGTGAAATTGGCTTCGGAAAGGATGAGAATGTCATCAGCAAATTGGATATGGGAGATCGGAATAGGAGTGCCAGGCATAGTTACCCCTTTGAGAATTCCAGTCCCCTGTCCCTTAAGGAGCATCTGCGAAAGGGCTTCTCCGATGCATAAGAAAAGAAGGGGGGAAAGGGGATCCCCTTGGCGAATGCCTCGTGAGCTTTTAAAGAATCTCTGAGGAGTGCCATTAAGCAGGATAGAGAAATGAGCAGATTCAATACAAGCTTTGATCCAACCCCTCCATCGGTTACCGAACCCCATGCGGTGTAACAGGTAGTCAAGAAAGCCCCAGTCCACATGATCATAAGCCTTTTCAATGTCCAATTTGCAAAATATACTCTTCAGACCAGTAGTAGCGCAAGAGTGCAGGCATTCGTTAGCAATGAGAGCGCAATCGATAATCTGTCTCCCCCGTTTATCCATTTTTCGTGATCATTTTAGAGCATTTGCAAAAAAAAATGAATCATATCTAAAGCTCAAATGGACCACACCGAAAATAGCAACGAGGATAATGATTTTCACCGTTAAAAAATTCGTAGGGCCCACCATAGCGTTTATTTTCCATCTGTTAATAAGGTTAAAAATACATATCTTTGAAAGGAACGACAGATGTTTTCGGGATTCTGCAAATTCCGCAGGTTGGGTGTTATCTAGAGCTAAATCGCTAATTATTGAATGGGCTACCCATGTAGAATCCATGAAGGATTCCGATCTTTTGTTTCTTGGCTTGTAGCCTTTGTCTGCTATCTCAGCAGTATCGACTATTGTCCTTGTTTTCTGTTTTTTTTTTTTTTTCCTTTTCTTTTAATTAAAGTCTCGTTATCTTTCAAAAAAAAAAAAAAAAAAAAAAAAAGGTTAAAAATACATGGATGAAGAGGAAACACAAATTTCATATTAACCGAAACTTCGTGATCTCCAAAAGGGTTTTAATGGTAAACGTTCAATCCCCCACTGTTTTTTGCAACGTGGTCCAATTGATCTTTAGATTTGTCTTATTTTCCGACTCAAGCCTTAAGAGGAACTCTCCAAATGGATGGACGATTTGGATATAACACATACCTTATAGTTTGACCCACAGACCCAACCTGATCCGAACCGTACCCAACCCGATCTGATTTGGTTTCCTGACCAAGTCGGACTCGGTTCGGGTCAGGTCAACCGTGCATCGAATCGATTCGAGTCAGATGTCCCGGACTCGGTCCCGGATCAGATCGAGTTCAGGTTAGCCCATGTAGGTTTCAGATCGAATCGAGTTGGACCTAATCTGATCCGACTCGGTCCGATGCCCAGCTCTAACTGTCATGCCCCAAATCTGATTCTCGGCGCTCATTCGCCGTAAACCGAATCCGGTACTGACGGCCTCCGTGGTACCCCGATTTCGATTCCTAGCTTGCGCCAAGTTTCGAAAACGGAATTCCACAAAGGAGGATTTCCAGGGAATTTTTTTAAAGGAGAAGCATAGCCATGAATGTACCATAAGCCAAAACATCATCACATACATCCACTATAAAAGGATTTGAGTGCAGTACTGGAAAGGGAAATACAATTAATATATAAAAACTCCAAAAGGTCAGGCATGTGCTCCTGCCTCACTACTGTTGTTGTCTAGCATAACCCGCACGTAAACAACATGCGTAAGCTTACTACGAAGCTTAGAGAATGTGTGTGTGCGTGCACAATAGATATCACAAGTATAACGATATCAGAGTATGCGGAAATGATGGAGAGCTATGCTGCCAAGTCATGAATGTTAACGGTCATACCAAGGTTATACGAGGTAAAAGGCCTATCGAGTTAATTGTCATATACAGATATACAATACGAAAATGTATGATGAAGGAATGAGTCATAATGCGTTGTGTTGTATACCGGTAGGGGCCTCGCACCCAGGATTACAACACATGTTAGTCTTATAGCAAACATGTAATGTAATTCCAGAATGATAGACTCCTGATTCCGAATAGTCCCATACCTATTGGGGATCGGGCCTACGATTGTATAATACTGAATTATATTTATGCATCTAAAATCTCGAGTGCTACATGAATGTATGGTTACCATATGTCACGTGTCAATCCTGATGTCTAGTCCACATCTCATAACAGTTCACAATTGGATCATCACCGGGGTCTGGTACACTTCTGACACTAGTTGCCGCCCATCGCGCGCGAGACCAAGCGAGTGCAAGAGACCTCACTATCCGCCTCATCAGTTGTATACGAAAACACACTCGGCTCGCCGATAGCCAATCAATTTCACGAGCTGGTCAAACTCAACCTAGCATATAACCCTCTTCACCCGGACGGGTAAGGTCAAACCCCCTTCCAATCGACCACGACATAATGGGAGACGCAGCCTACCAGTATCCAGCCCTCATGCACACATGAATCCACTCGGTTTAGACATTGAAGCATCCTACTGGTACCACAGGTTTTAGGGACTTTCACTCAGGGATGCCTGTGACGCCCTGTAACATCAATAGTTTTCGGTGTCCATACTCATATAAGCCAGCCATATCCCGACTGCGGAACTACTTCCCTGGTGTCGCTATGGAGTAGATGCAACGTGCCATACATATTGCGTTATGCATGAATCACACTTTCAAGTCATGCATCAAGTCATAAGATGATCATGGGGGTAACCCTGTCTCATACAGGTCTCCCAAGTATATTAATCTGAAAGGCGTATGCTATGATCAATTAGAATCCATAACAAGCATACAAATGATGCGTGTAGCATATGAATGAGCATGATATGATTTATATTAAGCATATTATTAGTGTCGACCTTATTAGGGCCAGGTATAATAGCATGTTACCAAAATTTTGGTACACACATATTCATGTATGAGCAACATTAAATAGCTTAAGATAAAGAGCGTGGACCCGAATGACAGTCCTAGTAGAAATTTAAATATTCATGTGGCATGGCTCACTTAAGACTTGCATTGGCCCTGTACTTGGGTTTATGAACATAAAATTGGCTAGTAAAACAAATGTACGGCACTAATAAAACATATACATAAAGGTAGGTGTCATGGTAGGTCTTTAAATAAGTGTCCCAAGGTGGGTCCCATGTTGAACAGTTTGGGTAGACCCTTCTGTCCATGTGTGGTCACCAAGGATAAGGATCAACTTTATCTTTAGGTCCATGCTCAAAATAGATAGGTAGCATAGACATACAAAATATTTATCGAGGTGGCCACATAGCAGCCCACACTCACTGGATGGTGTGGCTAAACACACATAAAACAGTGGCCCCACGGATATGTCAAGTAGATGGACAGTGTAGATAAAAGCCACACACATGGTGGTTTCACGGTCTAAAAAGATATGTCAACACAGATAGACGGTTTGAATACCACATGTACATTTAGGTGACCCTTGTCTGAAATAAACTATCAAGATAGATGAACCATGTGCATAAAATACATACATCACTGTGGAATCATTCCCTTGATAAAAGGATTGAATAAACCCATACGTCAGGTGAGACATCACTGTGTCTTAGGAAGTTTTGATGGTAAGCATTCAATCACCACTACTTTCCTAGTGGGGTCCACAAGGTCTTGGATCAAAACCGGTATTTGTGTTTCTCTCCCACATAGATCACATGTGCGGGTTGGGTGAAGTAATAACAAGGTAGGCTTTCTTGTCCCAACCGTTTCCTAGAGTGTGGCCCATCCGAGATCCAAGTCAGGTGGATTATAGAAACCAAGGCCTAAAATGGCCAAGCAAAATGGATAGATGGCTTCGATGCCACACATACAATAAGTAGGTCTCATGAGTAGGGCCACCTCTTTCACTTTGTGTTTTCACCACTTACAGGGACGTACGATCATGTCAATAAATGCCTTGGAAATTCTATAGGAAGGTTTCAATGGTGAGCATCACTGTCACCACTGTGTCCTACGGTGTGTCCCACTTGAGGTCCGAATCTACCCCATATTTGGCTTTCAGCCATAAAATGATCCGGAAAAGAAGATGGATGGTTTGGATTAACTATCCGCTTCAAGGCGGGGATACGAGTGAAAAACTTCACCCACCCTATTGACGTAGAAACCTTTTGCATGTCTTAGACAGTGACTACTCGGTTTATTTTTGTAAATATATAAGTAGGGTCTAGGTAACTGATCAACTCCGTCTATAAGGTTGGCCAACTCATGGTCGGCCTACCAAGCTTTGCATATCCATTAAGCCCAAGAACATATAAATAGAGAGGGAAAAGAAAACATGGAATTCCAGCCATCGAATGAACTTCCACCACTATGGAACCCATATATACGAATAATATGCACATCTAGGTAGACCACATGTTGGCCACGCTAGGTAGTATGGACAGGTGGGTCCCACCTTATGGCAAAACAGAAAAATGACTTTAATATCAACAGATACGTCAAGATGGAATCCATTTGATGGGCCCGACATTAAAAAAGTTGGTAAATGACCCGCGCACTCACCTCAACAGTTGATTTGGACACCGGATGTATATGAACGTTTGAAATCGCCTTTCCTTCTTCCTAATCTCCTCTAATATCTCATTTAACTATATATTTTCGTTCTCTATCGTTTCTATTTCCTTTCGATTTCTTTCATGCAGTCGTTGAGATGGACGGGAGATAATTTTATACATGAGGACGGTATGGTCATCGTTGAATATAGAGGCGATGAGAAGTGGGATAGGCATGACGCGGTAAGGGTGCGGCGTAAATGCGTTAGATATTTTTTTTTTTTGAAAGTGACGTTTTACTATTCCTTCCAAATATTTTATATTAAGTGGGCCCCATGTCACATGTGCACACATGTACGGTGCATGCCATGCATTGATTCTAATAAGACACACATCTTTTGATCTAGCTGTTGAAATGGAACATGCCGCGCGACGTTGGAATCACGGTGTCAGTATGGTCAATTGGGTATGGGTCTTGGATCATTAATATATTAAAGCAGAGTGTCTAATTGGAACTCGTTGATCTGGTCTATCCAAAGCGTGCCGATACCAAAAATTTGGTGCTCGAATAGTCTTTTAGGGTACGGGTCTCACACCTACCACTGAGCTAGAGCTATTTCTAAAACATCAGTAGTTGTGCTCAACCCAAATGGCCAAAAGATAGCTAGGAGGATTGTCCTCCATTTTCTTCTACCCAGGGCTGCACCCAAATCCGCATGCTACCCGGAGAGGAGATTGTCTATAAAGGAAGGCATAAGCCAAGACACCCCTGCTAGCTTGAGGATACTCCACCAAATATCGCTCGAGAACGGGCAATGGAGGAGATGGTCCACCGATTCTTCAGCTTTGAGACACAGAGGGCAACCATTCGGAATATGCATGATGTGCTTCCTAAGGTTGTCAATAATCAGAATTCTTTTCCTTCCTGTGAGCCATCCAAAGGCAGCCAGCCACCTTCAGCGGGACCCCATAGCACCAGATAGAGCTTGTTTGACATGGAGAGGAGAAAGAGGAAGCGGACAAGGACTTGTAGAACAACTTCACAGAGAATTTCCCTAAAGATGAGGGTGACCAGCTAATGGAATCTTTCGGCATAATTGAGAGAGGCAAAGGGGCGCCCTGCAACAAGGCAAGCAATTTAGTTAAATCATAAATTTCAAACTCTGAAAGATTTCTCCTGAGCTTAGGGCACCAAGATCCTCCACTCATAGCCGAAGCAGTCTTTAACCAAGGCATTTGGATCAGCAGAAATTGCAAAAGGGTTGGGAAAAGATTTTGCAAGGGATCAACTACCAATCCAAATGTCTAGCCAGAATCTAATATTTTCTCCTCTACCCAAAGAGAGAAATTCTGTCAAACATAGACGATGCAGACTTGGCAATGCCTTTCCAAAGGAACGAGGCCCGATACAGGGAAGAATTTTTGATCCACTAGCCAGCAATGGAAACACCAAATTTAGTTGCAACAATCTGGCACCATAAACAATCTTCCTCACAACCAAATCTTCATACCCATTTGCCCAAAAGGGCTTCATTAAACAGAAAGAGATCTTTAATGTTAGCCCCTCCATCTTCATAAGAGTAACATACCTCATTCCATTTCAACAGGGGGAATTTTCCTCCACAAGAACTACCTTGCCAAAGAAAGTTCCTTCTAAGTTTATCAATCTTCGATATCACGGATTTCAGGCATCTGAATAAACAGAGGAAATAGACGGGGAGGTTTGAGAGAGAAGCCTTAATAAGATTAAGTCTCTCCCCCAGCGAGAGAAGGATAAACTTCCAAGCTGAAAGTTTCCATTCCATTCTTTCTAATATTTTGTCCCACAAGGCTAAGGGAGGCTTACCTATACAAAGGGGCAAACCCAAGTTTAGAGTAGGAAGCATGCAAACTTTGCATCCAAAAGATTCAGCCAAAGAATTACTGATCTCGTATTCCAGGTTGATACCAAAGAATTCAGTCTTGGAAAGATTGATTTTCATACCTGAAACCACTTGAAACCAAGAGATAGTAATACTTAAAAGAGCCACCTGATTTTTAGCTTCACAAAATAGAAAAGTACCATCTACAAACTGCAAATGAGATACAGGAATGTTGAAGTTAGGAATCAAGACTCCCCTAAAAAGACCTTGCTACTAACCTCTCGATAGCATGCCACTGAGAGCATCTGTAACCAATACAAAAAGGAAGGGCGAAAGGGGATCTCCTTGACGAAGACCCTTGGAGGACCTAAAATAACCAAAACGCAATCCGTTGATAAGAATAGAGAACTTTGGTGACATGATACCTAATTTAATCCAAGCTCTCCATCTGAGACTGAATCCCATACACTTAAGCATATGGTCCCAGAAGGTCTAGTCCACGTGGTCATAGGCCTTTTCCAAGTCCAATTTGTACATAATACCTGGCTTGTTGGACTTAGCTTGGGAATCCAGACATTCGTTAGTGATAATCACATAATCAAGGATTTGTCTCCCCTTCACAAAAGCGAACTGAGAGGGGGAAACCATCTTGGATATAACAGATCTTAACCTATGACTTAACAATTTAGAAAGAATTTTGTAAGGGCTTCCTAAAAGGCTAAAGGGACGGAAATCCCTCACATTTTGGGCACCTTCCACCTTAGGAATGAGAGAAATGAAAGTATTTCCCAACTCAGAGGCAAGCCTGTTATTATCGAAAAAGTTAGCAACAAAAGCCATCAAATACGGAGTAAGCAGCTCCCAAAAAAACTGAAAGAAAGCCACAGGGAAGCCATCGGGTCTCGGGGCTTTATCTCTCCCCAAGCCCCAAACAACCTCTTTAACCTCGTCGATGCTAAAAGGATGTTCCAAGAATGGCACATCCTCGTCAAATAAAAACCTGAAATTGAGATTATCTGGAAAGGGTCTACAAACCTTGTCAGTAGAGAGCAATTCAGAAAAGTAATTGCCTAAGGAAGATGTAATGGAGATCTTATTTGTGCGAATCTCATCTTCGACCATGATGGAAGAGATAGCATTAGATTGCCTCCTGGCATTAGCGAAGGAATGGAAAATTTTTGTGTTTTGGTCACCTTCTTAAGCCAAGTAGCTCTGGACCTTTGTTGCCATTCAATCTCCTCTTCCTTTAACCTCATACAATACTCCAAGGAGAGAGATGGTTTGGATTCAAACTCCATTTTGGACAACTGACCAACTTCCTCCAGCAAGTCCAGGTTCTGGATAGCAGCCAGAATGGAAGCCATATCAAACTCCCGCTTGCCAAAGATCTCTTTGAGTTCAACTTTCAGCTGGTGGAGTTTCTTGTGCAGCACAAAGCCAGGAGTTCCCTCGATCTAAAAAAGAAGACCACTCCAAAACCAGCTCCCTGAAACCTTTCATCTCCAACCATGCCAGCTCGAACCTGAATGGTTTAGGACCCCAATTAATATCTTCTGTCTTGAGTAAGATTGGACAATGATCGGAAACAAGTTTGGGCAAACCATTTTGATGAGCGAAATTGAAGTGGAGGATCTAATTAGGAGAGAACAGGAACCGGTCGAGGAGGGACATCGTGAGGGGACCTATTGTTAGACCAAGAGAATTTAACGGTCCCCATCGCGACCATGCATGGCGACCCACTCCGCAAAGTGTCTTATCAAAGTAGGCGTTCTAGAGCTGTTCGACTTTTCATAAGAGAAACTCACCACATTGAAATCACCACCTAGTGCCCAAGGCATACCCAATGGGAGTCAAAAGATTCTCAGAAAATACCCAATGGGAGTCAAAAGATTCTCAGAAAACCATATTAATAGAGAATTCGCCTATCCAACAATCTTCTAAGGATCTAAGAGAGTGATCCCACAACACCATGATACCTCCTGCCAAACCAGAAGCATTCAAGGCCTTCCACTCAATGCCTTTTCTTCTCCAATACAGGGTAACAATTGTATCGGCTGTTATCTAAGATCACCCTTGTTACACCATGCGGGGTTGAATTGGTCCATTATGGGGGGGGGGGGGGGGGGGGGGGGGGGGGGGGGGGGGGGGGGGGTTCCATAAAGGGCCCATCATGAAGGTTTTTAATTTCAAATTTTCTCCTTTTTCCACTCCATTGTTCATATAAACCATAAAGGAAGCTTAGAAACTAATTTTAAACTAGATCTAGATCTAGATCTATTTTTATGATCAAAACACAATTTAAGTCGGATTAATGCAGGGGCATTTTCACACTGGGCTCGAGTGGGGTCGCCTGTTGGATGTAGGGGCACACTCGGGGTGGGTGACCCATGCGATTTGGGGTCCACGGGGGAGGTCTCGTGTTCGAGACTCCTTACCAAGGGTGAGTAATGTGCATTTCTCACTAGGCTCGAGTGGAGTAGCCCGTGGGAGTAGCCCGTGGGGGGGGTTCCATAAAGGGCCCATCATGAAGGTTTTTAATTTCAAATTTTCTCCTTTTTCCACTCCATTGTTCATATAAACCATAAAGGAAGCTTAGAAACTAATTTTAAACTAGATCTAGATCTAGATCTATTTTATGATCAAAACACAATTTAAGTCGGATTAATGCAGGGGCATTTTCACACTGGGCTCGAGTGGGGTCGCCTGTTGGATGTAGGGGCACACTCGGGGTGGGTGACCCATGCGATTTGGGGTCCACGGGGGAGGTCTCGTGTTCGAGACTCCTTACCAAGGGTGAGTAATGTGCATTTCTCACTAGGCTCGAGTGGAGTAGCCCGTGGGATGCGGGGACACACTCGAGGTGGGCGGCCATGTGATTTGGGGCCACGAAGGGGGTTCGGCCGAGGTCCTAACCCATGAGATGTGGGGCCTGGGCTATGAAATAAAAGGATTAATTCGCCATACTCTAACAGTTCGAGCTTTTAGAGCAAGTGGTTAATTGTCTTGCATCAAATTGGTATCAAAGCGGGAGGTCTCGTGTTCGAGACTCCTCACCAGGGGTGATTAATGCAGGGGTATTTTCACACTGGGCTCGAGTGGGGTCGCCTATTGGACGCAGGGGCACACTCGGGGTGGGTCACCCATGCGATTTGGGGTCCACGGGGGATGTCTCATGTTCGAGACTCCTTACCAGGGGTGAGTAATGCGCATTTCACACTAGGCTCGAGTAGAGTAGCCAGTGGGATGCGGGGACACACTCGAGGTGAGCGGCCATGTGATTTGGGGCCCACGAAGGGGGTTCGGCTGAGGTCCTAACCCATGAGATGTGGGGCCTGGGCTATGGGATAAAGGAATTAATTCACCATACTCTAACAGTTCGAGCTTTTAGAGCAAGTGGTTAATTGTCCTGCATCAGGGATTCAATATAACGAAGTGGAGTTGACCATTTTGGGAAATATTAGAAGGGGTAAATGATCACTTTTTCCATTTTTCCATCTCTCTCTCTCTCTCTCTCTCTCTCTCTCTCTCTCTCTCTCTCTTGTATTCATATGTAATGCGCCTTAATCCACCAAATCACACTTGATTTGTGTTCACTTAAGGCTTATTTGGCCAACTTTCAGCAAGACAAGTTGACACTACTAGATAGACAGCATTTTTACCAAAGAATGGTCCGTTACACAATCAAATACATGTCCAAAACCAAAAAGAGTACCAAAAAGAGTACATAATTGGGATACTCCTATTTTTTAGAATTTTACCAATAAATTTTTTTCCAGGGCCGTTACAGGTCCATATCGGCCAATTCAGCCCGTATTGTATCGGCCACCAAACTGGCCAAGACGCCAGCTGATACTGTTATGTAATAACTTGCCTATGAGCCAAGGACCTGAGTTTGAATTGGGCTTGGGCTGGATTAGGCACAACAACCAAATACTCAGTCCACCGATGTTAAATAAGTCAACGGTTAATTATGGGCCTAAAAGTCAGGCCCACGTCTAATGCGCAGGCCTTGAAGCTCAGCCCAAACCTGTCTAGACTCTGGCCAGGCCCAGGTTGTCAGAGCAGTTGAATTGTCTTACTGCCAGCGCCAAAAGACTCCTGAATCTGAATACCCTTCAACAAGTAACCCTTGCAAAGGTCATAAAACTATTAGAAGTCTAAATATCTATTTCCCTGTGCATGTGTAGCCCACTTGATCAATGGATAGATTAGGAACATTCATGTGGGAATTAGGGATCTTATCAATTTTCAGGCTAGCCAGGTCAGGCAAGGACCTCAGTCCAGCCACTTCGTTCAGACCCAGGCTTGGCCCTGCTGTGCTAAGTCCATGCTGGGCTCGGGCCTTGGGTCTTAAGCATTGGGCCAGGCCTGTTGCCACCTCTTTCTGGTTACCATGACATAGGCCATTACACTTATCTAAGATTCTATAGCTGCTCTAGAGACCACAATGGTGGACATTTTTCTGTTTGCTTTTGCTTCCTTTTGCATCCATTTAGGGCCTGTTTTTCAACAATTACCCCAGTAACGTAAAGTAAATGTGTCATTGTTACGATTTTACCACCGCCAAACCAAACACAGAAATTGCCAGTCAAATGCAGATATATTCAGGAGATTGGTGAGGGAATTTGTAATAATCGCACATTTTTTCATGGCATTACTAGGAAAGTCTCAAATCCAAATAGCGACATTAATGTATTTTGGTGATAATTTGACATTAAAGTAATGTAAAAATGGCATCATTGCAATTTTACCACCGACAAACCAAACAGGGAAATCAGTGGTCAAATGCAGATGTTATCAGGATACAAGTAATTTGTAATCATTGCACAATTCCTTTACATTGCCGTGGTAATTGGTGAAACAAACAGGCTCTCAATGCTTGTCTTGAAAATGAGTGCTAATGCTCAAGTAGTTACATCCTGCTTTCAGTCCTTGAATTTTAGAGTGAAGGATTGGGGACCAGCACCAAGGTGGGTTGCATTTGTGGACTTCTTTCTAGCATCGCGTGCAAAACATGCCGTTGTTTCTGGGGCTCATAGGCGCGTTGGGACAACCTATGCTCAACTAATTGCAGCATTGGCAGCCGCACATCGACTTGGTATGTCCGCACCGTTCTTTATGAAATAAATCCACCGAAGGATGATAAAGTGCGGTTCTCTTTGCAGGTGAAGATTCTTCTACAGATTCGAGGTTTTCATTCTTGAGCAGCTTCCAAAGTAATTTATTAGTAGATGGTTTGGGGAATCAGATTGGATGGGGGCATGTCTGGAACCGATTTGCGGGTCCATTGAGTTGTCGTCATCAGGCCCACCAGTGCGCATTCACGCCACTTCTTCCACCAGCCTGGTGGGATGGCACTTGGCAATCACCTATTTCACGGGATGTTCGTAGGCTGCAGGCATATGGGATCCACCTAACAGATTCTGGTGAAGTGGTTGGAACTCATCTTGATTCCTTTTGTAGAGCCAAGAAGGATATTGTAAAAATCTCTCCCATCTACCGCCATTGTAAGAATTCAAAATGTGCTTGATTCAATTGTTAGCATTTATTTGGTGTTAAAATCATGTATTTTTCTTTCTCAAAATGGTCATTTAATAAGTTAACTGATCACCCACAGCACACCTTTTCCCATCACCTTGAAGATATCAAGCAGGTCCCATCATCAGGCAGTCTGCACTGTCAAAATCAATGAAGAAATAACAGTCTGACTCAATGTAAAAGGTGTGACACACCTCATGAGTGGATTGGCCTTATTTTTTAGAAAGGAGATACTCATGGTGGGGGCCACTGTTTGCATGGATCAGTGTATTATACACATCATGCGTTGATGAGACAGGCAGTGCAGCATACTAACAACTGTAGGTGATCAACTCTAATTTGATAATCATCATCATCATCTAAGCCTTATTCCAACTCATTGGGGTTGGCTACATGAATCTTTTCAGCCATTCCACTCAATCAAGGGCCATAATTTCAGTTAAACCATAGGTCATCAAATCTTTTCTTACTACCTCCACCCACATCCTTTCGGTCTTCCTGTTGCCCTTTTGGAGCCTTCGACTTGTACCAACTCAATCCTAACCATCACAGTTCTTGATTTCAGGTCTAATTTGATAACACGGGGGATTATTGGGCCATGATGCATCTAGACATGTTTAATGTCACAATACCCCCATCTGTACAACCATACCCCTTGGTTCAGTGGTTGAGACCATTCATATGATGGTCCCTATTGTGATTGAAGAATGCCAAAAATTCCCCCAGATTGGAAGATCCTGACCCTTTGATCAGTGGCTTACAAATAGAAGATTAAGAAAAGAATAATGAAAAAGGCGCTGGAAAAGGCTAAAAATCAGAGGCTGGGATCTTTTCATCTGCAAGATTTTTTGGGGCATCCTACATCCTTAATGTAGCCCAGCAGATCAAGGGTTTGGGTTACTGAACCGTGGGCCTCACTTAAACCAGGCGCATTAACACCCTATAGTTCCTCTTCTTCGCCTTTCTTTTGGTATCTGGGAATGGGGTGTTATAGGGCTTTCATCTGCTTGTTGATATTGAAGCTTTTTGGTTTGCAGAGTTATTCGACTAACTGCTCCGTATACCATGAGATGGGAGGATTCTTGGAATGCTTGCTGGTGAGTATGATCTTTCTCCTTTGAAACTTCCATACTTACTGTTTCATACATTATGAATTATAGGAAAGCTCGGCCAGTGGAATCATGGGTCACTCACATCTACCAGCATCGCAAATGTTTGCAATATCCTGGCCATTCGTCAGGACCCTAATGTTTTGATCCCTGGCCCCGAATATGGGCCAGTCACTTGTCAGGTGGGCCACATGCATTTGAAAACAATGGATGGTTGACAAAAAATGGCCAACCATCTGCAAACAACATACCCTTGTACCCAACCTGATGACTGGACTGACCTGATTTTTGCACTGGGGCATCCATGTGGTGAGATCATCCGATTGACATGACTTGCCTCTAACCGCAGTTATAAAGGGCCTGATTGATGCAACTTGCCTGTAACTTTCACCAGCTGATTTTAGGACATGAGCACACACATGAGGGAGATCCAAAACTCTAAGCAGTCCATGCCACAAGAAAATGTGGAAATTGAACACCCACCACTAAGAGTTTCTTGTTGGGCCACGGGAGCTTTGGATCAGGCTGATATTTGTGCTTTCCCTTCATCCTGGTGGGATCACCTTATGAACACGTTGGATGGCGTATAAACATCACGGTGGGCCCCAAGAAGGCTTCGATAGTGGGCATTTCCTTCCCTGCTGTTTCTTGTGGTGTAGCCCACTTGAGTTTTGGATCTCCCTTATGTAACTATGTTTTGGCTTATGTCCTAAAATAAATGGGCAAAGCGGATGGACGTAGTGGATATAACACAAACATCATGGTCCACAAAGCATGGGGTTGCAGGGGATTCCTGTAACCTCGGGTTACAAGCAAGTCGCATCCCCCTCTGATGGTGCTTTGCACACATGTGACATTGCCACATGCACCCACAAATTGAAATCTGCAAGTCCCATTTTCATTTCTCTTTCCTGAATATTTCTTTTATTTATTTTATTAATTTTCTGTTCTTTCTCATTTTACCAAGGGACATGCACGGACATGGTTCTATATCATTTTTTATGGGATTCACCCAACATTGGCATGACAATGGCAATGGAGGAGAGACAAACCTGATCTAGCATATGTAATCAAGCATTGGGATTAGTCCAGTGGTAATCCATCAGGTGGCCCAGCGATCATCCCTCCTTATAAGAGCCTTGGCTCCTTTTTCGATCAATTTGAGAGTGGGACCCAAAATCAGCAGGCTGCCCATGCTTTCTGAGCACTCCTTGAATTGTTCTCTCCTACAAAGTCATCGGTACACCTTTTTGATGCTCTTCTGTAATATTCCTCTTATTAATACTATTCATTTGATTTGTTCATGTGTGGTTTCTTGTTAAAGGTATTATATAAAGTTCGGGCGGAGTGTGAAGTGGGACCCAATGGTTCAAGTGATCCAAACTGTTGATATGATTGGATCCACTTTGGATGACCTATCCATCAATGATCTCCCAAATAGAAAATTCCTAACACATCAATGTGTCCAGTAGATGGTTAAGAAAGCAGGGACAGAAAATGTCACAATTCAACCAAAAAAATGCCTAAGATTCTGTGGCTAGGATCTTCCAATTTTTGGTGCCTGGACCAATGCGGGTCCCGTCATATTGAAATGGCCGATCACTGAATCATAGCCCGCACTTGTACAAAAATGAAAACCCCTAGCATACTGAACAAATTCTCAGCCTCTGCATATAATATAATCTAGTGTCCCGTTAGGCTTGTCAGCAGGTAATGGACCAGATTTAAACAGGTCCGGGTCCAATTTCTTGAACCTATCCAGGAATATCTAGAAATGGGTTTGTGCTTGGGTCCACCATTTTGGACTGGTTTAAAAAAACAGTTTTAGTCAGGACTCTGGGATCGAGTCAGTTCTGGGCCACGTCCAGTTAATTATAATGGTAAGGTTATTTATATTATCCTAGCAATAAAACAAAGTTTGCTATGCCATGCATGTTAGAGGGCCCATTTACACCACACATTTATCAAAGTGGTGCATGTGTGTGATCTAATCCATCCATTCAGGTCAGCCTGACCATGCTGAACCCAGGTTGAATCCAGTGCTCCTAACTGGCTTCTTGGTCTCCATTGCACGTGATTAAACCATATAAAAATACTTTTCTTCATCTTATTACCTATCAGTGTTATTCCTAAGTTCCCTTGAATGCATTCATTTTTTATTTTATCCTTTTGTGTCTTGCCACTCATCCATCTTAACATCCCCCGCTCATCATATGAACGTGTTCTTTAGCTGCCCGACATTCTATCCCATAAAGCATGATTAGTCTTATAGCTTATGCTATAAATTTTCCCTTTCAATTTAATGGGCATACTTGAATTTTATATGCAACATCCTTTTTTATCTCTCTAATCTAATGAATTGTCGACCCAAGATATCAAAAATGATCATTTTGGGGTACAGTTTTGTCAATAATCTTAACTAATTCCTCACTTCCACTCCTATTGTTACTAAAATTGCATTTCATATACACTTTTAGTAATCTTAAAACCTTTAGATTGTAAAGATTCTAGCTTCGTGTTTATGTCTATCCCCATCCCTTTAATCAAAACTATGTCATTTGCAAATAACATGCACCACAACATCTCTTCTTGTAAATGTCTTGATAACTTGTCCATAACCATTGCAAAGCCAATGCCGGCTCGATGTTGATCCCTGATGTAAGAACAAAAATTGAAAACTCACATCTCTTCACAAGTGGTCCTCATATTTATTATTGCTTACATTTATTTAGAATACGGTAAATTCAATTAAGTGGATATCGTCTGCATGTCTAAAACGGTCAGACTCTGGGAATTAGATCCCCTATCCAACATGAATTGAGCATTTTTAGGTAGACTAGGATGGAAATTTTGAATGATGAGAAATCCTTTTGGGTTGAAGCAGTAAAGGAGAAATGCCTCAGAAAGGATTCACATGGCATGTTAAAAGCAAAACAAGAAGTTTGAAAATGCCAAGTTGTAATCCTACATGGGTGCTTATACTAGTTGGAGATAGAAATACACACACACACACACACACACAATAGGCAGAATGAGAGAGTCTAGCATAGAAACCAGAGAGCCTTTTCAGTGAAGAGCAAAGACAACTTATCACATGGCAGTTGAAAACTCCCTATTTCAAGACCCAAAGTTTCCCTGAAGTAAAATTTGGAAGCTTTTGTTGGGGTCATAAAAGTTTTGGATCAAGCTGATATTTGTGTTTTTTATTAATCCATGTCTTTCTGACCTTATGAACAGGCTTGGATGTCAGATACATATCACTGTGGGCCCTACACAAATTTTTACTTTTAACAGTGGACATCGCTATTCCTCTATTTCTTCTGATGTGGTTCCTTGAGCTTACAATCTGCCTCATTTTCATAAAAGGGATGGATAGCATAGAGCAAACACATGCATCACCATGGCAGGACATATAGCCAATCCATACGATGCAATCTCGGGCATATTTACTTGATTTCCATCTCTCCAAACAATTATTAAAAGTAATCATTGCTCATTTACCAGCATTTACTATGGTAAATGGTAAAACAAATGAGCCGTAAATGTTCATTTGGAAAATGTTGCATAAACTAATCGACCATCTCTTATGTCATGTTAATGCATCATATCATAGCAGGTCTGTTCCAACCATGGTTTGAACTAATCGTCTGAAGCTGGCACAGATCGCAGCTATAAACGAGTTGGATATTGCAATATCTGTATCTTGTATTCGATTTGGACATCGTATACAGATTGGGTTATTGTCCAAAGTTAAAAGCCAGATATTAGTTGGATGGTAATCAGATATCCAACTAATATGAATGTAATTAAAAAAACTAGATAAAATAACTTAAATATCTAATAAAATTAACAAAATTACCTAAAATAGAAAATTAATTTTCATAAAATAATCAGCTAATATTAAATTACTCATCCTAAAGCATTTATACACCATAAAAATATAGTTTAAAAATGTTGAATAAATTACAAAAATGCCCTCGGGATGGTCGGACCCGCTTAGAAGTCGGGTAATCAGATAATTGGGTAATTGGGTTATTATTATTATTATTATTATTATTATTATTATTTTGTTTTTTGAATAGGGTAAAAATCATTTCATATCGGATTTTCTTTGATCGGATATGTCGGGTAACCAGGTATCCATTGCAAGCCCAACGACTGGCTGTATGCACTGCTGACTAGGATGATTCGGGGTGAGTGGGACCGAGTCGCCCAATTGCATTCTTCCGTCATTTTGTGTGGGACACGAACTTACATTTATACAAGATCCAATCGGCCCATAAATAAGGCTTAAACATGACTATGGTGGACCACAAAACAAGGAGCAGTGGGGGAGAATGCCCATCATACAAAAGAAAATTTAGTGTGTGGGGAGAATACCCACTATTTCCTGCGGTATGGTCCACCTAAACTTTGGATCTGCTTCATTTTATTGAAGCATACCCTAAAATTAGTTGTGAAAACGGATGGGCGGTGTGGAAGTAAGATAAAGCTGGTGTGGACCAGGGGTAGAGTGGTGATTGAAGTGGCGCCCATTTTAGGGTTTGAGCTCAAATTTGGGGAAGATCCAAATCTTAGGTGGACCAGGGGAAGAGTGGTGATTGAATGTCCATCATTAAAAAAAAATTCAGAGGCCACAAAAGTTTTAGATAAAGCTGGTGTTTATGTTTTCTCTTGGTCCGGATACGTGGTGTGTTTGATTGTATTTGTGTTATAAAAAAAATAAAATAATAATAATAATAATAAATTGTGTGACTTAGTCAACAGTTGGGCTGTCCACGGGCCAGGCCTAGGGTTGCTTTCCGCCCGGATTTTAAACTGTTTCAGGCTGGGATGGTGGGCCAGCTCAAATTTTGATTTTGTTTGACAGCCCTAAAATCCACTTGCTCCATGAGGTGCACTCTTCAGTATGGGCAGGTGTGGCTCCAGTGGATCCTTGACTGTGGCATATATGCCTTACATCAAGGCAGATAGCTCATTTTAAGGCATAATCTCAAAAATGAAGCGAATTCAAATCTCAAGTGGACCATACCATAAGAAACAGTTGCAATGTACCATTAAAAACTTCATGTCGGTCCTTCATCCAAATCTTCGTCACCTTATCAACATTCTGGTGGCCCGAAGAAGTTTTTAACAGTGAGTATTCAATACCAAGGTCTAGTGTAGTACTACACCTAATATTTGGGTATGCTTCTTTATTAAGATGATGCCATAAAATGAGTTATCAAAACGGATGGACAAGTGGCTGTAAGGCACATACATTATAGTGGACCCCACGGTCAATGATCCTAAAATCCATTGAAGCCACACCCCTTCAATACTATGTCCAAGGAGAAAAGCCAGTTTGATCCATTTATTGGGTTTGAATCACAAGGATGAAGGGAAAACGCAAATTATTTTGATCCAAAACTCAAGCAGCCATACTATGTGAATTTAGAGACTTTAAGAATAATTTTACACTGTGTTATGCCATATTTCTGATTGATTCTAAAATAGTCAATTAGAGAATGCACGCATCATCGCATGCAAAAAAAAAAATTACTATGCAAAAGATCTGCCAAAATATTTGGAGCACTTTCTACAAAAGTACAGTTGGCACTGAATTGGATGATAAATGTCATATAATAAGGAGGTGTGGCCAAGAAGATTGAGAGATGAAAAGCGGTCGAGCGGAAAATATTAGTTAAAGGGACACGTGTCGAGAAGAGATGAAAGGACACGGGAGACCAAACGTGGCAATGATCCAGTTGCAGTAACTATTTAAATAAATTAATTAATTAATTAATTAATAAAAAAGACATTCGGAGGGTGCGAAAGAAATTTATAAATAACGAAAAATTCAGCAAAGCAAGTCCTCTTATATCAATCCAACAAATCAATTAAATTATCTTTATTTTTCCTTATTATAACTTAGCTTTATTTTAAAAGTATTGTTAATCTTTAACTATAATTCGAGTCTATACTTTTGCATTAAACTATTTCCATTCTTAGTACAAGTTCATTTTTCAGAAAGGCTTTTCGCAGTTGCTCCTTGCAACCAACTGCAAGTATTTTCTTTTTTTGTTCAGTTGCATTGGTATATTAAAGTCAAAGTTAAGAAGCAACCCATCATCAGAGTAAGAACTCCACCCTCTGAATATCACATGATTATCTTACAATTCCATCACAAGTGACTGAAAACGCAATCAATCTTCTCAAATCTTGGTCATATATGCTCACATTTGATGTATCTACCAATCTTGGGGTTTAGGGTCAAGTTGTTCAGTTTGAATCGAGTCGAACAATCAGTTCTAACACACCCACACACACACCACATGTGACCAAAACCAAACCAAGTGCCACCACTGTTCCAATTTCCAATTGAGGTGGCCTATCTAAGTCGAACAATCAGTTCTAACGCTCACATTTTTTATTTTTATTTTTTAAATGTAAAACAGGTGTCGTGGACAATCCAGGTCCAAAAGATCAATGGATGTAAAAACACGAACGGTCCAATCATCAGGCTCCAACATATGTAAGATTCATGGATGCTCTCAAAAGAAAGTTCAACAGCCGTCGTTGAATGTACACATGTAGCCACCTGACGATCTTGGCACCCCAATAATTTTCTCAGCAAGCTCCATCATTTGTATGGCTTGGATGTCGTGCATGCTTGATCGCTTGCATGTGTGACAGGATGCACTCTTTACAAGGGTTTTCAACTATGACTAGTGTTGCCCCTGTATAGTAATCTAGACCATTGATCTGTTTGAGTACAAGCATGGATGGGCCATGCCCAAGGGACCAATGTTAGAACTTGGAACCTCCTTTTGTTGGATTGAGCCAATGTTGCATTTTTCCTTATGGCCTCCTATTTGGACGGGTAAGAAAAGAAAATAGATGACTTTTTCATGATAGACTTCATCATACTTGGGTTGCAAAGGATGCATTAGATTGGAAAATGAAATCAATACCCACACATCATAGGCAAAATTTCTTGCACTGAGGATGTAAAAATGATTTCTTTGGGCCTATTTGTTTTGCCCACTCCCGCAATAAAGATGTAAATGGACCATCATTACTATTTCATATTGTTTTTTTTTAAACATATATTACTTACAGCACATATTTTGAGAGCCACATTCGAATGTAATAAGAGGCGTAGAGAAAATTTGTAATTATTATAATTTTACGCTCTATTGCAATAGAAGCTCCAATCCAAACACCTTATTTTTTGTTTGGTGTTGGTTTGACATTTAAGTAATATACATTTACCCTTTTACCACGATAAACTAAATAGTGTAATTAGTTCTATTATTGTGGTAAGATACAATTAATGTCAGTGGGTGATTTATAATCATTGCTCGTTTCCTTTACTTTGCCACTGTAATTGGTAAAATGAGTATGCCATGTTTAAAGCTATTATGAATTCTCTTATGTAAAACTACTTCCCTGCTTTATTCATCCCAACTTCCCAAGTAAAACTATTTCCCTTCCTTCTCCATTCGACCTTTTATTTCACCCATTTAGGTTGGCTGGCAAAAGTGTGGAAATCAAACCCAAACTATTATATTGCTCTAAAGCAAGCATTTTTATACATATTTGCCCATGCCATGGTACTCCACAAAAATCATGTTTTTATGCCATCAAATACATGCATTTGATGTGCCTCGTTAAGATTAAAAAAAATTAACAAAAACTCAAAATATTCTAAAACTTAGGTGGGACATACTGTGTGAAATAAGTGGTTTTAGATATAAATTTAAGGAATGGCTATTGATATGGATCTTTGGGTGTTGGAGATGATTTCTAGAGCATTGTCAAGCCAAAAAAAAGAAGCACGCCTCTTTAAAATAAATCTTTTTATCAACGTGGGTTCAAATATACATTCCATATTGTGGTGTGGCACATACCTTAATTGCATTTAATAAAGTACTTAAGATTCTAGGATAAGACATGACCAGTGGCAGAGACATGCATCATATGAATGAAATAATTATAATCAACTTAGTACCCGTGGAAAATCGATATATTATAAATGCATATGTTGGGGATTTTGGCCTGCGGAATCACACAGATCTAGATCTAAGATAGCAATTCAATGACACCAAGCACACACAAGAGAACACAGATTTAACTTGGAAAACCCTTGCGGGAAAAAACCACGGCACAAAGCGACAGATCTCCACTATGAAAATGGAAATTACAAAGAGAGAGGACTTACCCGATTCGAACAACCTCGAATCTCACCCTTGTTACACCCTTTAGAAACCCTAAAAAACCTTTTAAGAACCCTTGAAACTACTTTAAAAAGCCTTAGAATACATCTCAATCCTACATATACCCCTTTTTATAAGTTTAGAAAGAAGCAGACTCGAAATAGGAAACAAATTCCGCAAAATCTGCGTTTCTGCAATCGCATCTGCGGAACTCTTCAATGTCATCGAAGGTCTCTTGATGACAGCCTCGATATCATCGACGGTTTGTCGATATCATCGACAGACCAATAGACAGATTTAATACATCTGTCGATATCATCTAAAACTCTGTCGATATCATCGACAGACCACCAGACCGATTTAAGACATCTGTCCATAACAATCTCCACCATGTCTTCAATCTTCATCCGTGTAGCTTCTCGTCCCCTTCTCTTATTTCTACACCATGTCATACCTTCTCTTGCACACTCTGTCTTTCTTTTACGCCATCGCCAAGCTCAGAGAAGTTACACAGAACTTGAACTTCTCTGCAGGAACATTCTTGTTGATCATGTCTGCCGGATCTAAATTTACATGCCCAACCACCTTTGCTCCTATCTTCCCAAAAGAAAAACGTAGTCTTCTTACCATCTCACCGCTACCCAATATTGCTTGTCAGGGTACTTGCTCACAACACTGATAGCCTGTGAAATAATTGGTTTAATCCAGACCATGACATACACTGCCAACCGCATTCGAATAAGGCTCATGAGATATCTTATTTTTCCTCATCTGTTTTAGGACATGTCCTGAGAAAAACTTGAGGAGAAACGCGTAGGGAACGCTCTCCGGCTTTACCTGGCCCATCACATCCTTGATCAATACTTACACATGAGGTATTCTTCCTGTGATTACCAAAGCCTACTCCCCCTTCAGTCTCAATGCTGAGAACCATCTTTGCAGCCCCCCGATCCTTCATCCTGAATGTCTCACTTAACCGAGTCTTCAATACATTGATTTCAAACATGTCATAATTAGCGATCTACATGTCATCAATTCCTGACTCACCATGAAAGAATCAAACCACTGCCTAGGCGGCAGGTTGAACCACGACCTCCTGTAAAGTCTTTTCTCAGCCCCTTTAACTTCGAACCGCTCTAGTTGCTTCATGTAGATCTGCTCTTCACTTTCCCTTGCAGAAGTGCAGACTCTACATTCATCCTTCCTGCTCAAGATCACATTGGTCAACCAGTACCAATCATGGATTTAATAGACACCCGCTATACCGTCGGCGCGAATATCTCTGAGAAGTCGATCCCTTCTCTCTGAGCATAACCCTTCGCTACCAACCTTGCCCTGTATCTATGTTGTATCCTCCTGAAGATCCACCTGCATCCAACCGCTTTCTGGCCCACTAGAAGCTCCACAAACTCCCATATGTCGGTCTGGTACAACGAATCCATCATATCGCCCATAATCACCTTTCACTTCTCAGCACCAGGCTCACCTAGAGCCATCTGAATAGAAGATGAATCTCCTGCGATATTGGAGTCGTCCACGTACCTCACCGATATCCTGCGATCATGCCGTGTGATTTTTCTCATAGGTGACTGCTCCACCTGCTCTGTATCCATGTCCACACGTCTCAACCTTCCTATCTTGCCCTCTCATGTGGTCATGCCCAACATGCCACACACGTACAGAGGTGGAATCCGCTACATCCACTGCAGCTCCACCTTTTGAAGTGCTCCCGATCAACCTGTACAAGTTACCGAGTCGTTACACTTTCATGATTACCCGTGCCCCCTTAGATACCTTAAGAACACTATCAATACCTATGTTGCATCCTTTTGCCTTAAGCACACCAAGAGAAATCAGATTCTGCTTCAAATCAGGAACGTACCTGACATCAGTCAGGGTACACTCCACCCCATCAAACATCCTAATGTGCACCGTACCAACAGCTACAACATTACAGGCAAAACCATTGCCCATAAACACCTGTCCACCATCGCACTCGCTATAGCTGGCGATCCAACTCCGATGAGGAGTCATGTGAAAAGATGTCCCTGTGTCTAGTATCCACTCATCCTTACGATCATCGTATGACCGGTTGATAGTAAACACAGACAAAACATCACCATCACATCCACTCGATCCATCTGACGTGGCAACATTGACATCCATGTACGAAGCCTCAGAATCTTCTCTCTTCGATTTAGGATTTTCACAATCCTTTTTCACATGTCTTTTCTTCCCACAATTCCAGCACTTTACCTTTCCTTTGCCCTTGGATTTAGATCTATAACCTGAAGAACTCGTACCTTGTTCAGAATTCCTACCCATTGTAAACAGTGCATCAGGAGATGTCTCCATGTCGCTGTTTAGCTTTCTCGTAGCCTTCCCTTGAAGGGCTGAGATAACGGTGTCGACACTCAGGGTTTTATTCGTGCTGCACATAGTGTCCTTGAATGACTCATACGACGCCGGAAGAGAATTCAACAACATACATGTTTGTTCTTCATCTTTCATCACTTCCTCCATATCCAGCAAATTGAAAACTAATTTATTAAAGTTGTTGATGTGAGCCTCCAGATCTCCACCCTCTGCCATCTTGAAGTTATACCACTGCCGCTTCAAGTGTAAACGATTTTTCAAGGATTTTTTCGCATAGACATCCTCTAACTTCGTCCATAACTTAGCCGCAGTTTTCTCCCTCATGACATTATAGAGAACCTCATCCGTGGGACATAAACGGATCGATGATAAAGCTTTCTTATCAAGAGTATTTCAATCATCATCAGTTATAGTAGACTTTCGCTCCTCAAGAGCACCATCTTCGCCTTGCTTGATTAAGGAACTCATCATCTTGATCTTCCATAACTCAAAATTATTTTTCCCTGAGTACTTCTCAATCTCATACCTAGTACTCGCCATTATTACTAATCCTGCAGATTCAGATCTGTGCCCCAACGATTGCTCTGATACCATTTGTTGAGGATTTTAGCCTGCGAAATCACATAGATCTAAATCTAGGATAGCAATCCAATGACACCAAGCACACACAAGAGAACATAGATTTAACGTAGAAAACCCTTGCGGGAAAAAACCACGGCACAAAGAGACAAATCTCTACTATGAAAATAGAAATTATAAAGAGAGAGACCTCGAATCTCACCCTTGCTACACCCTTTAGAAACCCTAAAAAATCTTTTAGGAATCCTTTAAACTACTTTAGAAAGCCTTAGAATACATCTCAATCCCGCATACACCCCTTTTTATAAGTTTAGAAAGAAGCAGACTTGGAATAGGAAATAAACTCCGCAAAATATGCGTTTCCGCGATCGCATTTGCAGAACTTTTCAATGTCATCGAAGGTCTCTCGATGACAGCTTCGATATCATCGATGGTCCTTCAATTATATCGAAACAGGACCAAAACTGTCCAGCGAGCAGGGGTGAAAAATCTACCAATTATCGATGTCATCGAAGGTCTCTCGATGACAGCCTCGATATCATTGACGGTTTGTTGATATCATCGATAGACCAATGGACAAATTTAAGACATCTGTTGATATCATTTAAAACCCTGTCGATATCATTTAAAACCCTGTCGATATCATCGATAGACCACCAGACAGATTTAAGACATCTATTCATAACAGCATAAAGGGTCTATGAGCCCAGACAAGGTGAGGCTTTAAGGATACGTATGATGCCACTGAGAATGTGCGACCCTTAAGGGCAGAATCTTCAGGAGCGACCAGTCATGAGAGGGATATGGGCCCCTATGAGTCAATTGGCCACATGAAGGCTTGGATCTTGAGGACGGTCTAGCCTCATGCCTATCTAATACAGGTTGATGAACCTTTTATATGATGCTATATATTTTTCCTTCCTTTCATTCAAACCATCAAAATACAAGAGACTAAGAGATTTTCATGGTTTAACAATATGCTTATGTTCACAAGGTAACAATACGAAAACTTCACTAAAATAAGAGAAATTGGGGAGTACAAGTGTTGTTTATTCGAATGCTACATAAAGTATGCTGAGGGTAAACCCATAACACATATACAACAATGATCATTGATCTGGACTCTGAATCCCTTCACCTGTAAAACATAAAAGAAAGCAAAGCAATACATCCAATGCGTATGCCTTGATCAATGATCATTCATATTGAAAGTATCCCGATCACTAGTTAGGGCATCAGTAACATAAGGGAATGATCAACCTTAGTGTATGTCCCGTATAGCTATGTAAAGGACAAGCATGTTGCCATGACAGCAAGTGTAGGGTTTCCCAATAACACATGAGAGTTGGACTGTCATCGAAGCGAGTAGCAAGGACACTCATACTACTCTCCCTTATTATTAGCCATTGTCTGGTATTAAATGCATGGTTGAACTTATATTAACATAGGGCCATTGGAGATGAGAGTGAAGAGGCTTGGTATGTCACATTGTTCATGCACGAGACATGGAGCTTGATGTTATGTCTAGGCAGCATGGAGCATGGGGCCTTTTTTTATAGGCAAGGAGCTCGTAGTTGTGTTAGTGTAGGCATCATAGGGCTGCATTTTATGCAATATGATGATTAGATTAGATCATGGTATTGCTTATACATGTAGTTTAATCAACATTAGACCTTGTATTGAATAGTGAAAGAATGGGAGTAGGCAAGAGCAATATTGACGATGCTCGCTCGAATAGGCGATTCCAAATCTATGCTTTGCCAGGAGATTGACAACGAGTGTTGTTTCAACAACTAAAGTAAGGTAATTTCCATATGTTGTTGCTTGTATGAGTGAGTGGGCATCTCTCCTCACCTGTTTGTGAGTGGGCATTGTTGGTGATGCAGATATAAGTGGTGCACCCTTTAGAGTGTATCAGAGGATGAGGCGTTGCCGACAGAGTACCAGAGCGGAAGAGTTGATGTGGATGGACGTCAGGTCCATCAGACCCATTTTTTGACGCGCTATGAGTGCAGGAGCGGCATGACCGCACCCTGACCATAGATCCATTGGTCGGATTTCACACCCTATCACACGAGTGTTTTAGTTTTAGGTGTTTTTGTTAGTTTTCCTTGTTTTAGGGGCTTTAATGCACTTTCTTTATTTTTTTGCCTTTTTGTTATTTTTCTTACTTTCAAAGGCTTTAGTGCACTTTTACTTTTTCCATAACTTATATATACGTTGTGAGAAACTCTATTTTGATTATTATTAAATGAATAGAAATTCATATTTTTCTTTCTCTTTATTCAAAATATTTGGGTTTCAGGATTGACCATTGGGTGTTGAGGATTCCACCCCGATTTCAGGTTTCTTTCTTTCTAGATATTCGAGGTGCAGGAAAAGGTAAGAATCATCATCATTCTTTTCTTTTGACAACAAAAGGACTTGTACTTTCTTCATCTCAAGCCCTTCATTCTTTACCCCTCTTGTTCCTCTCTGGATACCCACTTTCTAGTTTGAATGGAAAAGAGGGATGGTTAGTCAGTAAAATCATATCTAAACTTGATCGTGGACCGACTTATGCTGAATATGGGATATCCTTATATCCCTAAGTCTCCCCTTTTTACTGTTTACACGATTTTATGCTAAGGGGCATGATCCTGACGGAATGACCTCATCTTTGTGTTGAAATTTACCTATCTCTTTGATTGGAAATGGTTAGCTGATTCGTGTATTTATTTGAACATTTTAATACCTGATTATATATGCAACTAGGATTAGGTCATCACATGTCCCTGCATCAGTTGGGGAACTACGGAAGTACATGGGGATGAATCAAGCAAAGTATTCCAATTGCATAATCAAGTTCAAATACTAACAATCTAAATTTTACACAAAAAAGCCCTTGTGGAAAAAAACACAGCACAAAAGCGGTAGTAATACACTATAAAAGCTGAAAATTACAAGAGATAGAGATTACCAATTTGAACAAGCTATAATCTCCCTTACAAGCCAAGCTATGCTCTTAAAACCCTGTAAACGAATTAGAAGGACATTTTAATCCTTTCACATCCCGTTTACACCCATATATATGGCCTGTATGAGAATCACAATCAAAATCAGAAACAAATCCCATACTAATGCGATTTTGAGCACGCGCTCGATGGTAGTTTGACAATCTGTTGATGGCATTGAACTCCTTTAATGACATTGAGAAATCATCAAAACGTTCTAGTAAGAAAATATGGATTTTTCGGATTTTTTTCGATGGCATCGAACACCTGTTTTGATGGCATCGAGCAGTCTATCGATGGCATCAACAAACTTTGTTGCTCATAGATTTAAAACATCAACAACATGCATAAAGAGAGAGTATCACTTGAAGGTAATAAGAGAGATTTTCTTTTACTCGTGTGGATGGCTGTGGAGGATGTCTGCGTAAACATTGTTTTTTATTTTTGTTTTTAATTATTCTGATGAATGGGTGGTGGAGGATGCGAACATTGTTCTCTTTTTTTTTTTCTTTTTTTTTTTTAAATGTTAAAGAATGGGCGGTGGAGAATGTTGGCGTCAACCTTATTGTTGAATTAACCATATTATTGGGTTTAAGGCCAAAATATGGGAATTGCACCCAAATGTATATTTTGGATATCATGCATGTTAAACTATTTTCCCCACATTAGAGAATACAACTTCATTAGATACATAGTTGAGGGACGCATGAGTTTTTTTTTTTTTTTTTAATACATGGAATGGGAAGCACATTTGGTTGATAGCTTGCATTCCTAGTCTAGTATGACCATCCTACAAGGGAAAAACCTTTTTATTTCCACTAGATAAAATATATGCAACCTTTTTATTTCCACTAAGAAAAAAACAGGCCTTAAAATAAAATTCACGAGAATTCATACTAATGGAAAATCTCAAAGCACTGTAGGAGCTTGTATTTTGAATGCATTAGAATCCATATTACAAATCAAGGTGATTTAGAATTCTCAAGTGTGTTTGCTTGTAATCAAAATGCACCGGAATCCAAAAATAAAAATGCATTGAGGTTTTGTAGTATATTTATAGGAATTTGAATTTGATTAACGATCAACTTTAACATCTTAAATTAATGTACAGATATATTTATTTTATATAAAACCCGTAATAAATTTATTGAAATACATACTTTGACAAAAAATAACAAGCTTCACTTAAGCCACAACCATAAGATCACAAACGAGCGATTTGTCAATGTTTTTTCAAATTATTGTATATGATTTGTTGATTTATATGATCGATATTTGAGTTGTTTCAATTATTGTAATTTTAGTGATATAATCGATGTGGGATCATTTTGGAGCATCATTAGTATAACACATGTATAGTGCCCCATTTGTTGCAGTATGTCACTCTCTTACTTTTAAAAATGACGCAAAAACATACATTTCATCCGCATATCAGCAAAAAGGAGATATTTTAAAATATGTAAAAATTATGTATTCAAAAAAGATATTTTACACTTTTGGATTTGGAATGTACTTAGAGTTGTACACGAGTCAAACTGAGTCGAGCTTAGCACAACTTGGCTTGGCTCGCCCACGAGCTAACCCTAGCTCGATTTTGGCTCGGCTCAGTCCTCGAGTTTGATTGGCTATCTCGACTTGGTTCGGTCATTAACTTGGGCCAGTTCAAGCCGAGTTCGAGCCAAGATCAAGTCCTTGCGGCATTTTCTCAAACGCATGGAGTGCACCTTCAATTTCTCATGGAATGTAAAATAACAGCATCAGTTTATATGTATTTTATCAAACACTCAGTAGACAACATAACAATCGAGATACAAGGTTATTTGTTTCATATTCACACCTTCCTCCCCACTAGCTGGCATTTCATTAAAAAACTCGTTGAGCAACATTTATATCAAAATAACCGAGTCACTGAAGTGGTTCTATTCGAGTTCAATTTAAGTTGGGCTTCGATCCAAGTCAAGTTGAGCTTGGACAAGCTGGAACTCAGTTCAAAATTTTTTCAAGCTAAAAAAATCTGAGTTTTCAAGCCGAGTTAAATCTAGGATTTTCAAGTCGAGCCGAGCAAGTTAATCCAGCTAACTCAGTTCATTTACAGCTCTAAATGTACTCCAGTACACTCAAAGCTAGTGCCAAAAAAACCTCTGGAAAATAGTTTATAGACAATCGCTGTAACTCTTACTTAATTTTTCTTTTACTACCATCCAAACCGGACCTTATATGTCAATATGTGAACCATAAAACGAACGGTTAAGAATGTTCTATCAAGTCTACCTAAGTTGTGCACTCACCCATTGTCTAGATTACCGAGTCACAGCCCCAACTCACGAGAACTGAAAACGTGGCTATGCAAAAATGCTTCCCACGCATGATATAATATCGCACGTGTTAAAATTTTTCTTTTTTCAAAATTGCCTAGGTGCATTCGTACAACTAAGAGGCTATTCCTGGAAATCTCTGCACCCGGTCCCCTGGCCTGAAGACAGAAGCTACCTAAAAAACCCAAGGGTCACACGCCTATATTGGTTCTGCACAATCTTAAAAACGGTGGAGACTCTTCAACCGCACACGTGGCATAGTCGTACGAAAATACAGACTGTCCAAATCGCTGAAAGAACAGTCTGATCGATCACAAGCTAAAAATTTCATGAGTAAATGATTTGTAATATCCGATTTTCCCCTTTGAATTTGGACCACTCATTATCTTACTTTTAACCATCCATTTTATAGCCATTAATATGGTGTTTAGGGTTACTTAACCAGTGTAATTTCTAACATATGATCCATACTCAATGGGACCCACAATTTGGATGCTCTGGATTGTCTCTACATTAATGCCACATATTAGGAGCAAGAGTCACCACCATTTTTTAAATTGTGCAAAACTTACACACGAGTATGCTGCAAAACGCTGTTACTCCGGCAGAGTGTGATAGTTGATACGCAGGCGCCTAAAAATTATGAAGAATTGTCCACTTGGCATAAAATTAATTCCAATAAAACCGTCCAGATTATAGGTATCAGTTTAGATGTGCCATAATTAAAAGAGTTATGCTAATGCATTATTAAAATTATCAGATTGGTGGCATTTATTGGAGGGCTAAGATTGAAAAAATCCAACGGTCCCATTTCAACAAACAAGTGTCCACTGATCAGAGGTTAGGATTGCTTGACTGATCTTATTTTCGGGACGTCTTCTTATTTGAGTCGATGTTTACCAGTAGACTATTTCGGAGAGCGCGTGTATCAAGCGTTCACGCCGCCAGAGTATCAAAGAACTCCCCCAAACGCAAGTGCAACTCGCCTGGATTCGAAAACCGATTCTTTTCTTTTCTGCTGTGACGATATCGGAATCCAACCAGACTCCATTTTGCTCTCTCTTTCTCAGAATCTCTAAAAATCGATTTCTCTTCGAACGAAGAGAATCGAAAAGGAGGATAAAAAACCCCCCCAAAGCCCTAATATCTGAAATCTCCTCAAATTTGCAGGGGCACAAATGGAAAAGGAGAATCGATTATCGCTTCCTCTTTCAACCGCATTCTCATTATCAGGTTTTGATTCTGTTTTTCTTTCTCGTCTCATTTGGAAATCGATTTTTTTTGGGGAAAAAAAGAGGTAAAAAAAAATAATTCTACGGTTCCGTTGGATGGAAAAATTCTGATATTTACACCCCCATTTTTTAGTATATAGCCCCCTTTCTTTGTTGTTTTCTACACTTGCCCTCTTCATCTCCCATTCTGAAATTGGATTTTTGAAAAATTCATTTTATTACTTCTTTTTTGGTTTTTCTTCTATTTGTGTCAATATTATCACAAAAGAGAGGATTTTGAATAGAAATATAGTAAGAAATTGATATTTAAACCCGTGTTTTTTTTTAATCGCACGCCCGGTTCTTTTGCACTTCTCGGCTCTTGACGAGAACCGGCAAAAAGGAAAATGTATGAATGAGAAGGGATAAGGCATGAGAGATATCATCTCCCGGTTCTGACATTTGGAGTTCTTTTGTAGTATTTTCTTTTACAAGTGCTTTTTGCAATCTACAATATCGTTAATGACCTAATTATTCTTGCGGCAGTTGAACTAATGATTTTAGCTATTAGAAATATTCAACTTTTTTCTTTTTCTTTCATATGGATTGAAGTGTTATTTTCAACTTGGTAAGTTATTGGTTTTGCCATCGAAATAACTTTTTGTATTCTTCTTATCAGTCCTTTTATCGAAAATCTATAATGAGCAAATTACCTTGGCTGGGTTGGAACTATAAATTGCAGGGTGGTGCGACTTTGATTTTTTTTTTTTTTTTTTTTTTTGTAATCATAAGTAGGTTTAATGGTTTCTCTGATGGTGTTGAAAATTTTGGTTGTCGTCCCAGTCCCCCACCCCCCACATCCACAAGAAACAAGGTGAACGTTCATAATCATCATCTAAGCCTTATCCCAATTAATTTGGGTCGGCTACGTGAATCTTGTTCCGTTATTCCACTCTATCAAGGACCATACCTTTAGTTAGACCCAGTGTTTTAAATATCGACAATATGGGCCGATATATCCCACGATATATCTTGTATCCCACCAGTGCGATACGAAACGCACAAGTAGTGCGATATATCCCACATGTTCGATCTGGTGAGCATTTTCGAATTTCGATCCTTTATTTTCTGTAAGCAATGTTAAATTAGTGTCAAATTGTTACAAGCGTTCAGTCAATTTACACAGAGTGAATCGGTCCCTAAGGAACCCCCGAAAGGGCTGCCGTCCGATGGGTACACGAAAGTGACGAAGTTGCTTTGACTATTGAACCATGCCTGTCTGTTGGAGCAAATTGGATGATCGGGCCGAGGGCTGCCCCCTCTTCCCCTCGCTCTTCTTTCCCTAATATTCACTGTCGAGTCATCAAAGCCTTTTTGACTCGGCCTGGCCCGGTCGCCCTACGCTACTGGAGCTGAAAAAGTCCCGCGCGCCAGCAAGCAACGGCTAGCTGAAAAGCTGTTGCGCGCTAGGGCGCGTCACGTTTTTCAGCTGCTTGTTGCTTCAAAAGGCGAAGCTCTCGTCGTAGTTTGGCGACCTAATAACTGACGGGGCAGACACTTTTTGTTATCTAAAGGCGAAGACTTTGAAGTTGGCGAACACTTACATGAAAAATCATGGATTGGGAACTTCAATTTCGAGATTTGGAGGAGATGGGCCGAGTTGCGGAAAATTTTCCAATTTCTCGCAAATCGTTTGCAATCTGTGTCCAAACATCAAATCAAACATGTATGTAACCTAATCTAGTGATTCTTCTTTTGCTTCTTGTGTTTCCACACGTCTTCTTACATTTATAAATTATATGAATAGACATTGAATATACTTGCATCAATTCGGTTAGACAACTCATAGATTAGGACGAAGAAAACCTAGTATGTGTACTTGTTTTTTTGTAATGTTTTGATTTATAAGTGTGTATTGATGTCTTTTTTAACAATCACCGAAGTTTCATTGAAAAATTCAACCAATTTCCCAATGTTTCACCATGTTTTCAACAACAACGATACATTACACGATACAACCGATATATCCCATGCGATAACCGATACATATCCGTATCCCAAGAATGCGATATGTAACGCGATACCAATATTTCGAACACTGGTTAGACCATAGGTCATCATGTCTTTTTCTTACTACCTCCATTCACATCTTTTCGGGCTTTCTCTTTGCTGTCTTAGAGCCTTAAACTTGTACCAACTCACTCCTAACCGGTGCAGTTTTTGGTATCTGTTGCACATGACTAAGCCATCAAAGTCTACTTTCCATCATCTCGTTACCTATTGGTTCTACTCTTAAGTTCCTTCCAATGCATTCATTTCTAATTCTATACTTCCTCGTCTTGTAACTCATCCATCTCAACATCCTCATTTCAGCTACATTGTCCTACGAACATGTTGTTGCTTAGTTGCACAACATTCTGTCCTATAAAGCATGGCTGATCATATAGCTAACTTACACAATTTCCCTGTCAGTTTGAGTTGCACACAACACTAACATAAAACTCCAAAAGCATGCCTCCATTTCCTCCACTTAGCTTGAATTCTATGGACAACATCCCTCTCAATCTCTGCACTCTAATGAATGATTGACTTTAAGTATCGGAAGTGGTCATCTTGGGAAACTTCTTGGTCAACAATCTTAGCTAATTTCTCATTTTCACTCCAATTGTTACTATGATTGCACTCTGTATGCTTTGTTTTAGTCCGACTAACTTTAAATTCTAAAGCACCCCTCTCCATCTAGCTTTGTGTTTATTCCCTCTTCGTCCAGTCAATGAAAACTATTGCATCTGCAAACAACATACGTGATGGGATCTCTTCTTGCAAATGCCTTGTTAACTCGTCCATAACCAGTGCGAAAAGGTACGTGCTCAACACTGACTTTGGTGCAAGCCTACAATAATTGGAAACTCATTTGTCTTTCCACTAGTGGTCCTTGCATTTGTTACCACTCCCTCATACGTATCCCTAGTCGTGTCAATATATTCATTTGGAACTTTTTTTTACCAACACCCACCATATTAATTTTCTAGTGACCTTATCGTATGCTTTCTCAAAGTCAATAAAGACCATGTGGAAATCTTTTCTCCATCTCCCTATATTTCTCCATCAATTCTCCAAGTAGGAAAATGACTTTAGTGATAGACCTCCTGGGCATGAAACCAAATTGATTTAATGATACATTCATCTCATGCCTTAGTATTTGCTTGATGTTTCTCTCTAAAAGTTTCATACTATGGCTCACAGGTTTAATTTCACAATAGTATAGCTCTGTATGTCTTTTGTATTCTTATAAATAGGTTCCGTGGTACTTCCCCTCCATTCGTTTGACATTTTCTTCGATCTTACAATCTCGTTGAACAACTTTGTCAGCCAAAATAACCCAATATTTCCTGAACACTTTCAAACCTCTATCAATATAGTATTTGGTTTGAGGGCCTTTCTTGTTTCATTTTTCTCAAATCTTCTTTCACTTCAAATATCCTAATCATACGAAAGTATCTATAGTCTTTGATGTCATCTGAGTTTATGGTTCCTTCTATTCTTATGCTCCCGGAGTTGTTGTCATGTAATAAGTATTGAAAATGTCTTGTCCACCTTTCATTGTTCTCACTATCCTTTACTAGTACTCTTTGGTTATCACTCTTAATGTATCTAACATGATCTAGGTCTCTACCCTTCCTCTCTTGCATTTTTGCAAGTATGAAGATATCTTTCTCACCTTCTCTTATCCCTAATCTACTGTAAAGATCATCATAAGCCTTAAGTTCAACTCACTCACTACTTTCTTAGCAATCTTTTTGACATTTATGTATTGTTTAAAATTTTCATTGTTCCTAGTCCCTTGCCAGGCTTTGGAACATGAATGCTTCTTGTGATAGCTTTTTGTACACCATTCCACCACCAAGTTTCCTTATATGATTAGCTTTTCTCTATAGATACTCATAAATATCTTAGTAACAAGAAGTACTCACCCAGGTGAGCGGTGAGCGTGATAGCCAGCGGTGCAGCGAGATCGGCCGAAGATGCCATAGTATTCGGCAGATAGAGTAGCTGAGAGGAGGGAGATCTATGGAAGCGGGCGTGACTGATAAAGAAATAGAGGGGGAGATAGCACAGAGGGAAGAACAACAAAAGCAATGGCAGACGGTCGACCGAAATCCAGGAAAGGCAAGGAGTTGGACGTGAGGGCAAAAAAAATCGCGTCTTATCCAACGCTTTTCGTCAAGGGCTACCCAGATGGGTGGCTGCCGGTCAACTTTGCGAGCGTATTTGGGCGTGCAGGGGTGGTGATGGACGTCGTCCTACCTAGAGACAGGGTTTCAGGGGCTCTTAGAGGCTTCGCCCTCGTTAGGATGAGCTCTGAAGAGGAGTTGGGAAGAGCTGTCCAGATGCTACATGGTGAGCGATTTGCCGGTAAAGTGATGTTAGTTCAGAGGGCTAGATTCGGCCCGAAAAGACTGAAGCAGAAGAAACTTGTGGGATCGCAAAAGGAAACAAAGAAAGGCTTCGAAGCCTCGAAGCCTACTATATATCGAAAATCTGGTGCCAATACCCTGTCACAATCTGGCCAATCGTTTAAGGAGGCCTTGATGCAGTCAACGGGATTGTCTTCTATAGGCGGTAGCCAATCTTCGCCAACCAATCATCCCCAGACTGCTGAAAATTGATCGGAAACAAAGCTCCCAAAGCCAGGGAAACTGTCAACCCGCACATGATATGTATAAGTAAAGAAAGGCTGGATCGGTCTAAAATGGAGTTGCAGAATACGGTGGTTGTGAGCACCAGAGAGGGTGTCTCGATTACGCAGGTTCAAAGGTGGATAACGGAACGTTGTGGCCTTCACCCGGATAACTACTCCATCAAGCCAATAGGCTACACCGATCTATGGATTAAGGTCTGCCTGGGAGTTAATTCGGAGCTACTCACTATGGCAGGTGTATTGCATCCAGAGGACCTGATTGTGAAAGTTCAAAAATGGGATGACTATTCCTTATTTGGAATGGAAGAATTCTGGGTCCTTATTTGGGGGATACTTCTCGAACTGTGGTTCAATGAGTTTTTTATAGAAGCCGTTACCAAGATCGGAGCTCTGATAGAGCCGGATCTGAAGACGAAGTTGGGGGAGGAATTGGCCGTGATTCGAGCCCGGATTAGAAGAAGAAAGGGAGATCCGTTGCCGCTCTATCTCCAGGTTCTAGTGGAGGGAAGAGTGGTCGAGCTTCCGGTTCAAAGAGAGACGAAAGAGAAACTTCACTCGAGATGGGGAGACTTTTGGAAGTTGAAGGAGAGGCCGTCTCCCCCATCTCAGGCGGCGGCGGGTGCTGAGGAGGTCCACCGAAGGGTTTGCTACTCCTCAGGTGCATGGGACGACGTTCTCACAACTGGCGCTCTTTGGGAGTCTCCCTGTACGCGTGCCCCCTGTCAGCGCGAGACACGTGCCCTAGACACTGAGGGAGGGTTAGTCACGCGTACTCGCCCCCAGACCATCGAGTCGTGCAAGTCGTCATGGGCGCGTGCCCAGTACCCAAGTGCGACAGGTGGCACCGCGCCTGGCCACGTCGCGCGTGCGGAAGGTGTCTCTCGTGTGACCACGTGTGCTTCATCTCCTGATGTGCCACGTGCCTCGTCATCGTGCGAGTCACGTGATGGTGCCTGCCTTTCACAGGCTATGATGCCTCGTGTTGGGAGAGATAGGGCCTCCCCCACACAGTCAATGCGTGTTTATGTGCGGGGACCAAGAGCATCTCTGCCGTCCAAATGGGCGATTGATTGTTCGCCACGTCAGCTGGAGACCATAACTCCTCTTAACATTGCAGTTTCAAACTTGCGGGGGACACATGGTGATGCTGGATTCAATAGGCATCAGATCCGCGACAGTTGTCTAAGGAATGCAGGTTCCGAGTTAGGCCAGGAGTGTGGCTCGGGTACGGAAGGCCCGATCCGGCAGGTAACGCTCAATCTTAACCTCTCCCCGCAACCCGATCCTAACGTAGATCGGAGCCTCGTGTCTATTCCTGAAGCTTCGTTAGCATACCGGTTACCACGTGCGATCAGAATTAGGTCTCCAGTTCGCTGAAAGTTATCAAGGGATAAGATGCAGGTCGATGATATCTCTGAAGCAGATTTCGACAATGTCTCTTGGAATTCGGATGGCCCTGATTCGCCGATTTTGCATTCCTTCCTCCTCGATCTCTGTTAGGGACGCCTTATCTGATCAAGACTTGTTGGCCCTGTTTCAAGATGAGATCGGGGAAGACATCCTGGAAGCGGAACCGTTACAGATATGCACAGGTAGGTCGGCTGTGAAAGAGGGAGCTTTAGAGCAAAATTGAACGAGGATGGGGCAAGGGCGAAACTCGTAGACACTATTCACAAGAAAAAATGGGTGAGAAACATGATCGGTCATGTGGGTAGGGCTTTAGGTCTATCATTCGGCGATTGTCCGGAAGACTTTATTGCCTTGTTTCACTGTGTGGAAACATGTGGGAGACCAATTTCAGAACCCAGGTCCCCTAGAAGACGCCTTTCCAAGTCGTGCAACAATAGGGAATTGCGGTGACTGGCTGAGAAATCTAGAGTAGAAGACAACAGATTGATGGGTGCAGTGTTTCAGGCTCCTTAGGGCAGTGGAGTGAGTAAATGAAGATCTTCTCGTGGAACGTGAGGGGAGTGGGCTCTAAACAAAAGAGAAGGCTTATAAAGGAGGCGTGCGGGCGGAGAAATCCTGACTTCATTTGCTTCCAGGAGACCAAGGTTCAACATTTCGATGCTCGGATGCTGCAGTTGTTGTGGAATGCTGATGATGCCAACTGGGTGACTCTGGATGCTGTGGGTTCAGCGGGTGGAATCCTAATGGCGTGGAAGTCTGCTCAATGGAAGTTGGAAGATAGTTGGTTCGGAAAATTCTCGGTCTCGATCATCCTTCAAGAAAAATCGTCGCAGTTTCGCTGTCTCATCTGCTCGGTTTATGGCTCGTCCTTGGATGCTCATCGGCAGGAATTTTGGGATGAACTTAGCAGGTCCAGGCAAAGATATTCGGGTCTGTGTTGCTTCGTTGGTGATTTTAATGTCGTTAGATTCGCGGAGGAAAAATCCCACGGGCGCAAGATCTCCCCCCCGATGCGGGCCTTCTCCTCTTGGATTAACGATCAAGAGCTGCTGGACCTCCCCCATTTTGGTGCTAGATACACATGGACCAATGGTAGAGCTGATCCAATCTTCTGTAGGTTGGACAAAATTCTGATCTCTCCTGAATGGCTGGAAACTTTCCCCTTGGTGTTTCAGATTGCCCTTCCAAGAACCACGTCTGATCACTGCCTGGTGTTTCTTTCGGCGGAGGATCAGAATTGGGGCCCGAAACCTTTTCGATTTGAGCACTCCTGGACTAAAATCAAAGTCTTTCCACAGATGGTGGCTGACTGGTGGGAAGGGTTCACAGTGGAAGGTTTCGCCGGTTACAGATTATGCTGTAAGCTGAGGATGCTGAAAGAGAAAATCAAGCAATGGAAGCAGACAGAGCTTCGAAATAGGGACCTGGAATCGGATGCATTACTGGAAGATTTACAAGCTCTTGATGTTGAAGCAGAAACGGGAACCATGCCCTCAGATTTTCTATCCAGGTGTATTCAGATTATCTAGGCTTTATCTGCTAGAGCGCTGGAAAAAGAAATTGAGTGGAAGCAGAGAACCAGGTTTGGATGGATTAAGGAGGGGGACAGTAATACGAAATTCTTTTATACCATTGCTAGTATGAACGCCAGGAGGAATAGAATCAATAGTATCGTGGTGGACGGCAGTCGGATTGAAGACAGAGATCAAATTGTTGAAGAGGTGATTCGTCACTTTAAATCTCAGTTTCAAGGAGAGCAATGGAGCAAACCAAGACTAGATAATCTCAACATGCCCAGTATATCCAATGTCGATTCCTGCAGCCTGGAAGAGCCTTTCAGCATCGTGGAAGTTTGGCGGGCAGTGGTTTCGCTCGGTGGGGATAGGGCCCCTGGCCCTGATGGTTTCCCAATTTCCTTTTTCCAAAGTTTTTGGACCACTACTAAGGGAGCTTGATGGATTTTTTCGTGGAGTTCTATGATAGGGGTAGATTGTCTAAGGGCCTGTGGGCTTCGTTTATAGCTCTCATTCCAAAAACTTTAGGTGCAGCTGCGTTGAAGGATTTCAGACCTATCAGCCTGTTAGGAGGGCCGTATAAAATTTTGGCCAAAGTTTTAGCATCCAGATTGAACACGGTTATTGGGAAGATTATTTCTGGTAATCAAAGTGCTTTTATCCCGAGTAGGCGGATAGTTGATTGTGCCCTTATTGCAAATGAGTGTTTGGATTCCGCTCACAAATCCGGCTTGAAGGCTCTGATCTGCAAGTTAGATATCGAGAAGGCCTACGATCATGTCGATTGGGAGTTTCCGCTTTATATGTTGAGGATGATGGGTTTTGGCAAGAAATGGATTCAGTGGATGGGAGAGTGTATTAGTTCTGCTCACTTCTCGATCCTCCTGAACGGATCTCCTAAAGGTTTCTTTAAGAGTTCTAGAGGGCTGCGCCAGCGTGATCCGTTGTCGCCCGCTTTGTTCCTCATTGTCAGGGAGGCCCTATCCAGATTGCCGCAAAAAGAGAAGCGGAAGGTCTCTTTCATGGGGTTAGTATTTTAAAGGTATGGGCTCCACCATATCGCATATCCAATATGCGGATGATACGTTAGTTTTCTGTGAGGCAGTTCCGACTTTTGTGGACAACCTGCACGTAGCCATCCGGTGTTTTGAGGTGGTGTCGGGGCTGAAAGTGAACTTGGCCAAGTCTAAGTTGTTTGGCATCAATTTGGAGGACAAGGAGCTGTTGGAGTTTGCTTATAAGTTGGGCTGTTCTGCTGCTAATCTCCCCTCTTCCTTTGTTGGTCTTCCGCTATGTGTTGGGGTGCCCTTGAAAGCTTCATGGGACAAGGTCATTTCTCGAGTTGAATCTTATCTCGCCAAGTGGAAACGTCGTTATCTCTCAAGAGGCGGTCGACTCACTCTAATTAAGGCAGCCCTCTCTAACCTGCCCGTGCACCTTATGTCCCTCTTTAGATGCCCGATCAGTGTTTTGAAGGTGATTGATAATCTGATGCAAGTTTTTGTGGAACGTCAAGTCAGAGACAAAAAAATTCCATCTAGTTAAATGGAAGCAGGGGTGCCGCAGCTTTCAAGATGGAGGGGTAGGTATAAAGGATCTCAAGGTTATGAATTCCGCTCTCTTGGGGAAATGGATATGGAGACTCGGGACCGAAAACGACAGCCTATGGAATAAGGTGATCAAATCGAAGTATGGTAGCCTTATGGGGGGTTGGTGGTCCAAGCCTTCTTCCTCTTACAAGGCCTCTGCTCTGGAGAGGAGTTCTCGCTATGCAAAATCAGTTTCTAAAGGGGGTGGTCTTTGTCCTAGGTAAGGGTGATCGGATTTGATTCTGGATAAACACGTGGCTCGGAGACTTGCCCCTCAAAGAAGTGTTCCCTAACATCTTCAGGCTGGCCCCAAGCAAATACATTCTGATTAACAGGTGCGTTACTGTTTTCGGTGGAGAGGTTGTCTGGAACGTGGACTGTAGACGTCACCTTCAGGATTGGGAGGCTTTCGAGTACATAGATTTACTTCACAGACTGCATAGTTTCTATTTGGACCTCCATGCTGCTGATCGCATCTCTTGGAAATGGGACAAATCTGGAATTTTTATGGTGAGATCTTTCTATCAGTAGTTGGCCTCCACCCCTGCTTCCTTTTCTCTTTCGTCGTCCCTCATCTGGAACTGCGGGGCCCCCCAAAAATTCTGGTATTCGGCTGGCTGGTGGGGCTGAAGAAAATTCTCACGATAGATAATTTGAAGAAAAGGGGAATGCCGTTCGTCAACGTTTGCGCTTGCTGCATGAAGGATGAGGAATCGGTTGATCATCTTCTCCTTCATTGTCCGTTCATAGCTGCTATTTGGTCTGAATTTCTGCAATGTTTTCGATTAAGTTGGAGTAATCCGGGCTCGGTGGATCGTTGCTGTTAGCGTGGTACGGTGTTAGTTGGGGCAAGTTTATGAAGAGGATCTGGAGAATGGCGATTCTAGCAATATGGTGGGCTGTTTGGACCGAGTGAAACAACAGATGCTTCGAAAACATATCCAGTCCAGTGCTCAGCACTATCTCCAGCGCTAAACGCATGATAGTGGAATGGGCTGCTTCTGATGTCAGGATTAAGGAGTCTGATCTTTTATGCTTTAGGTCTATGTAAGGTCCGCTTTCTCAGCGGACCGCTTTTCTATTTCTTTTTCTCTTTCTTTTCTTTTTCTTTTTTGGTTTCTTGTGTCTAGATTTTGTTTTTTTCCCTTGTGTTCTCCTATTCTTCTTAATGAAATTTCAGTGATCTTTCAAAAAAAATTTAAAAAAAATCTTTTGCCACTCTCCTATTGTACTTAACCACCTCATTCCAGATAACATATATGTCTTTCTCGACATTTCACTTTCCTTCTTCCGTCAATTTGTTTTTGAATAACATTGTTTTCTCCTTTTAAATTCCACCACCTAGTTTTTGAACAACTCTTAATTTCACTCCATGTCTTTCATCTCTAATCTCTTGATATAAACATACATAACAAGGTGTGGGGGAGGCCATGAATGAAGCCCTTTATGCAAGTGGATCTGGAGATTTTTTGTTGAAGATCTCATTCTCTGGCGCACTGTTATTAAGGGCAAATATCGTCTCTCCTTTTGACTGGCGAATCAATCCCTCTTCCTTGTATGGAGCCTCTTTCCTTTGGAAAGTAGTGGCTCAGCTTGAAAACAAGGTGTGGGAGAGTATTTCTTTCTCCCTAGGCAGTGGAGAAAGAATTAGTTTTTTGGACGATATTTGGGTGGGAGGCCATCCCCTGAGAGCAAATTATCCTTGTTTGGTGGTCCTCTGTCCTTCTAGCTACATTTCGACAACCCCTTGTTTCAATGGCAAGGGCACTTCCAGAGTTTGGATCCTTCCTTGCAGGCGAGACTTGAATGAGGTAGAAGATGAGGAATGCGTCCAACCATTGCAAAGGCTTGAAGGCATATCCCCATGTATTGAATCTGCTAATTCCTTAATCTGGTGTAGAGACGAGCCTGGAACTTTCTCCGTCAAGCCTATGTATGGCTGTCTCACAATTGCCCCTACTCCTGTGCCAATCAACCACATGTCCCAGATCTTGAAGTATGGAGCTCCGCCCATGGTTATCGCCTACTCTTGGCTTGTGGGAAGAAACAAAGTCCTCACTGTCGACAATTTACGCAATAGGGGTCTGATCATTCCGAACATTTCTCTTCTGTATGAAGGATGCAGAATCGGTTAACTACCTTTTCCTTTTCCGCCCCTTCGCCTCTAGCTTGGGGGATAACATCATTAACTTCTTCAATATAAGCTGTGTTATGCCATGCTTAGTTTAGGTTTTTTTTTTTTTTTTCCCCATTGCCTGAGGGAATGCCGATTGTATCGGGGAGAGAAAAGCGGCAAAAGGCCATGTTGGCAACCCTTTGGACCATTTGGGGGGAGAGGAATGATTGTTGCTTTAGGAACGTGGCTGGGTCCATTCCAGCAGCAACCAACAAGGTGTTCTCACTTTTTAGGAACTAGGACCATGGTTAGGGTTGTATTCGGTGTTTTCTTCCTTCATTTGTTGTTGCATTCTTTCTTTTTCCATTTTAATATTTAAAAACCATAAATTTTTTACCTTTCAAAAAAAATATAAACATAACCATTAACTTGTGTTGTGCTGACAGACTCGCTCTTAGTATAACCCTGCAATCCTTACATATTGATCGTGCTGTTTTCCTAAGTAGAAAGAAATATATTTGGCTTGTATGTGATCGACTTTTGAAAGTTATTAAATGTTCATCTCTCTTTTCAAAATATGTGTTTGTGAGAGCTAGATTGTATGCCATAGTGAAATCAAGGGCAGCATTCCCATCCCCCCTTTTCTCCCAAAACCATATCCTCTATTTACGCTCTCATAACCTCTGCTTTGTTTTCCTACACGACCATTTGTCTACTCCTACAAGTATTCTCTCACTGTTTAGAATTCTTTGGATTAGTCCATCCATATACTTTCATAATTGTCTCTTGATTCTATTCTCTAGCCCTATTTGTGGTGCATATGCACTAATACCATCAATTATCTCCTCTCTTAGCACAAATTTTATTAATAAATTCTTATCACTTTCACTTTCCCTACCCCATTTCTATTAGTCCTTTCCTATATACCAAAGTTTCTATCCTTCAATTTCTTTGGTTTTGGTCCCTTTCCACTTGGTCTCCTCGAATGCAATCTATGTTAACCCACATTCATCTCACTGTATCTACGAACTCCATACTCCTACCCGTCAACGTTTGTATATTCCATATGGCAAGACGAATCCTATTCTCTTAGACTAACTTCTTTACCCATATGCATCTAGAATGGTGTGGGAACCCTTGCTTACTTTTCATGGCAACGGGGCGTTGTTTAGGTGCATCGCTTCCGGGGAGAGCCCTAGACAACCCTGATCCATTTCTCACTACACCTAGGTTCCAATGCAGCTCATCTCTTACAGAGAACACCCTAGCATGAGTTTGGAATGTCATATTGTTCATATTCATGATGAAAGTTATGGCATAAGTTTAACGCCAGCCACCACCCTGTCACAACCCTCGTTTATCTAGGCTGGGGACCAGCAATGAGAGTACAAAACTCCCACAGGTGCAATGTATAGACCATTGCGTAGGTTGATTACAATCGAGTGCTATCTAATGCTCAATTACATAGGCTGATTACAATCAACGAGTTAGGTGACTGTTGTCTAATGAATTTGGATATTTTACTTGCTATCCAAACTGGACCTATTTTTGGAATCCAATTTTCTACAGCAAGTATGGAAATTATGATTGTATATTCACTACATTTTCTATAAAATACTCACAGACTCCATGTATCCTAACATGTCCTTAAAGTTATTCCAAACAGAAATAATCTTCTGCTTGTAAAATGTTATTTTCCAGGAGATCCGTGCAGGTCTTCCACTCTCTTTGATATTCATCATGGTGATTTATCCTTTGTGTTTATTAATGTGAATTTCCTCTACTCTTTTGTAGGTTTTCTCTCTTTGTAATTGGGTTAATTTTTATCCTAGTAGCAATGGACGGTACGTTCAATAGACAGATTTTGGTTGACAAGCTTGCCATACTCAACAATTCTCAACAGAGCATAGAGAGTATCCTTTTAGTCATGTTCCTGTCAATTTGTTTAGGAAGCAATGCATGATATTGACTATTTTTTGTTCACTAGGTTGTTTGTTGGTCTCATCCTAATTTGAGACCACTGAATTTACTGATCTTCCTGCTAACAAGGGGTGATTGATAAGGACTGATTCTTGGCCTTTTGTTTTGTTACTTCTTTTGTACATATGATCGTGTTATAACTGGTTGACACTTAAATAAGATGCCATTTTAATCCAAATCATTTACAAACTAATTCTATACCAAAATTGTTAGTTAAATGTATCTGGTAAGACCTGATGCAAGTGCAGACTCTTATGGCGTATGAATCAGGAGAAATGTTATATAGAGCCAAAAAGTTAGTGAATGTGAAGGACTGCATACCTGGATAATCAGCAACGCTGAACAATTGAGCTTTTGACTTATCATCTGGTGTGCTTATACTAACCCTATACAGTGGTTGTAGTTATCCTTTTAGCAAGAAATGCTTAAACAGAATAGTCAGCCTGTGAACATGATCCACATGCCAATTAGTTTCTGCAGGCTAAAATAGGATCAGCGGGTGTTCATCCCGATTAGCTAAGTGTGAACTTCATTTTACCTATTACTTTATAAATCAATCCAATCTGAAACAAAGATGATAAGAAGACAACTGTCAAAAGCCAGAGAAACACAGTAAGTGGGCCAATTTGCCCAAGTACTTGAAATGAGTAAGAGGATATTACACAATAGAAGTTTCTTGAACACTTATTTTTGAGATAATGAATGCATTTGCAACGTGCTATGGACAGAACAAAATCTTATCTCTTAAGTCTTCCTTGGAATTTTCTAAGAAATTCCTAATGCTTATATGAAAAAGTCCAATTCTTTTCACAGAAATGTATATTATTGCGGATCCTTTGCGGCCTTTCGGATGGTGTAAGATCTTTATAGCATTCATAATTTTTATGAAGAACTAACATGCATATAAACTAGGTAGACTCTGGTCTTAGTCAAAGCATTTTATTTTGTAAGAAACACTATGTACATTTTTATCTTCTCTTTCTCAAATTTCAACCTATGAATATCCCATCTAATCTTCTTGGATTTCATGCTTGTGTGTGATACACTATGATCGTGTAATGGAAATTTCGCTCTTGTGTGTGGCATCTTTGAGATTAGTTTGGTTGAGACTTCTTTATGATCTTGCATCTATGGAGTTCATTATTATCATGCCTGTCACATATCTTGCCTCTGCAACGTATCAGTCAAAATTTTCCGTTTGACAAAAACAAACTGGATATGCTTATTATCTTCAATATTCTTAGCGATAGCTCTCTCTTTCATATATTTATGCATTTTGAAATCATTTTATAATGGCCTTTGTGACTATTTGAGCTTCTGGGAGAGGTTTCCTTAGGGAAACAGTAATGTCATTTCATGGGCCGTTTCTACCAAGGCATTCAGGGTTGTTGTAAAGTTTGTGTAGGGGAAGGATGGGGGAGAGATTCTAGGGTTTCAAGGGAGGGATGATCCCTCATCATCTCTTTCTTATTATAGCCTTTTGGTTTGGTTCCTTTTTGATAAATTACTGTTATCCATGAAAAGAATCCCTCACTGATTATGGGATGCAATCCTTAACGGAATCTAGCTTTATCACATTGGTGTATTTTTCATATGAAGAATGCAAAACAAGTTGTGGAAACATGGGACAGGCAGTTCCATTGTTCCCCGCATGACCAACGGGTGTCTTTTCTCTATCTTGCAAATGATATTTTGCAAAACAGTCGACGAAAGGGTGCGGAATTTGTTGGTGAATTTTGGAAGGTTCTTCCAGATGCTCTAAGTGATGTATTTGAGAATGGGGATGAGTTTGGAAGAAATGCTGCAACGCGACTGGTATGTGGAGTTACTGTATTTCTATTTTAGTTGTTCCCTGTGGTTTTTCTTTCTATTGTTTTTACCGAAGTTATTGATTTACATACATGCATGTGTATGCATATGTTTAAACACAAGTCATTTTCTCAGCTCCGGAAGGTTTATTGCGGTTTATCTTTTAAATGTATAGAGTTAAGATTGTATATGGCCTGTAGGCAACTAGGCATTTTGTGAATTCCTAGAAGTTTATTTTTGTAAATGTATGGAGTTAATGTTATATGGGGCCTGTTATTGTATTGGAACACAAACAGGGAGTCACCTTCTTTGTGATTTCATCCGCGTTGGATGTGTCTGTAATGTATGGAGTTAGTGTTGTATAGGGTCTCCTGTTGTAATGAACTCAAAAAGATGGAGTGACCTTATGTGTGATTCCATCAGTGTTGGATGTATGTGCGCGTGCATACGTGCGTGTGTGCATGTGATGAACACAAGCATGGAGTGACCTTGTGCGATTCCATCAGCGTTGTGTTGCGTGCCCCGGCGCACGCTCATGTGTCCATGACCTTATGTGTGATTCCATCAGTGTTGTGTGTGTGTTTGTGCACATGTGCGTGCATAGGTGGGTGGGTGTGGATGTGCTTTCATGAAGTTTTTGAATTTATAATCCAGTGAAGAATCTTTCCTTCACGAAATCACCAGTTGTTTGGAACAACTGGTTGATCATTTCTCTATAATGACTTGCTCAAGAAACAACGTCTGAGGGTAAGTTTGTCAATAATGGGACACATTAGGAGGCTGCTGGACGGAGTGAAAAGGCCAGCAAGCTGAAACTAATGGAAAGATGTAACGACATTAAACATTGAAATATTCTATTAGAAAAGTGATACTGTGGGTCATGATGATGTGTTTTACATGCATTTGGCAATGAGGCAAAATACTTCGATCTCTCATAATCAGATATCTTTCTACTAAAAGAGTCATTTCACATGTATAAGTCCTACCCATGAAATACTTCTATTTGATACTGATTCTTTCTATCAATCTGCTTTTCTCTTTAGGCATTCTAAACTATATGGATTCTACCGGCTACTTATTTTCCTCAATATGGATGGCTGTGGTTTCGAGGAATAACACACGGGTATGGGTTACAGGTGTTGGACGGTTTGACCATGGACTGAATGGACATCTAATAGCTAGGTTGGTGGCTTCAAATTGGTGGATTAGGGATGATTATTTTAAATCTAACAAAAAGAAGGAAAAAAGGATGGCTTCCTTTTCCCTTTTTTTTTTCCTTTCCCCAAATGGCCAACTCGGCTTCGATTCGTTGAATCCTGCTCAATTCTTCAGTTTTGACCTTGACATTTGGTCGATATGTAGGTGATAATTAATTCCTAAGGTTCCTTCATATATATATATATTATTTTGAAGGAGAATAGGAGAAAAGAGTGAAAAGAAAAACCTACACACTTATATAGCCTTCTTGGCCATGCTACAGAACGTATTGCCCAATACAGGCTGATAGAGGGATTCTTCTTCTTCTTCTTCTTCTTCTTCTTCTTTTCCTCTCTTTTTTGATAGGCCGTTTCACCCTGAGAATGTGGATCAGTACCGTCTAAATGGTTCAATATTATTTCATTTTTTGGAACCATGCCTTTGTTTCCCCCCTCCCCCCCCCCCCCCCCCCCCCCCCCCCCCCTCTTTTTTCTGCGTGTGTTGAATTTAGTTCCTCTTGCTATGTATATATCTTGGTAAATACTTCAGAAATTTCTCAGTTTTCTTTTTATCATTTTCTTTTATGGGCTTAAACAATGAGAAAACAATACTGACATTCTACAACTCCAAAGCTAGTTGTCTAGGATTGCATATCTTTAACATCTCCGATGTGTATTATGCTATAGTTCTCGAATCAACCACTCAAATGCGTGAGGCTCAAAAAATGGCTCCTGCCCCCAAAAGCTTGAAAATTTCCTTGAAAAGTATTGAATGCTAAGGGAAAACTAACCTACTTTATTAACACATAAATGCGTACGAGAATTCCAATGACAAAAAGACTTTTGATAATCAAGGAGTATCTCAAAAAAAGACATGCTCATAAACAAGCACTGGATAATATTGGCATGTAATGCCAACTCACCATGAGCCTTCAAAACTATTGTAATAGCACCCACATTGATGCAGGAACATCTATGCCACAAAGGTCCAAGTGTGGTCCCTTTGTCTGCCGATGAAGATCCAGCCCATTGTAGACAACATTTACTGTGCAGATTGGACTCTTAAAGATCAGGACCACTTCACAGTCCTGATATAAGATGCAGACCAAATGAATGGTCCACTTGAACTGTTGAGCTGGCAGATCCAGTTTGTATGGTCCAGATAGAAGACCGAACTGGACCGTGGGTCCCACAGGTCCAATCGGACTGTGGGTCCAGTGTGTTGGAGTGAGTTGTACTCTGCTTACTTGCTGTTTTCTTGTATTTTTTGGCTCTGCCTTCATCAAATAAATTATCAATGTTAAAAAAAAAAAACATTACAAACCTCATTCACAAAATCGGGTGCTGATTGATTTCTACTCTGGTTTGTATCCTGAGGATCGAAGTAGAGGAGGTGGTTGAATTAAGGATGACAGGGAAATCAACCTTGAAGCCGGGGTCTACGAAATTTTGGCGAAGGTTCGTTCAGAATAGCACAGGGAGGTTTCCTACTTCTTCTTCCAAGCGCAGGATAACCCCAAGGGGTTGTGGGTTTTTTTTTTTTCTACCAATCGGGGCCCTCCCTTCACCACCCCCATGGGGATGGTCTACAGGGTTCATAACTACTCTTACCACAGTACGCTCCATGGGGATGGTCTACAGGGTTCATTAACTACTCTTACTACAGGACGCTCCATGGGGATGGTCTACAGGGTTCATAACTACTCTTTCTACAGGACGCTCACCTAGCCAACACTTAGATCCGGCTTTCCCCAAACTTTTGTGGTTCACCCCAACATTACCCACTTGTCCGACTGTTGCTGAGCAGTTTTTGGATATCAAACGGACCTCCCCAGATATACTATATCCTCATCTCAAGGGGGCCCTTTTTTAAGGAGTGGCAGATTCTCGACGGTATTTTGATGGCAAATGGATGCATCAATTCAAGAATGAGAAGTGGTGAAGTGGGGATGTTGTGCACTGTTGACATGGAGAAAGACTATGATCATGTTGACTTGGAGTTTTTGCTTGTTTAGCTTAATAAAAATCGGTTTTGACATGAGGTGGATCAGATGGATTAAAGAATGCATTCTTCTATGCTGTTTTCCATATTATACAACAATCTTCAATAAGCTTTTTTCTCTAGTTAAAGAGATCCACATTAGGGGAACGTCTTATCTCTGTTTCTTTTCAATGGTGGTGGGATGTTTAAGTTTGTTGATGAAGAGTACTTTGGAAATCACTCTTATTCATGGTTTTGGCATTGAGGATCTGTTGCTTGTGGTTTCCCAACTCCAATTTGTAGATGATACTTCAATTTTTGTGACACTTCAGCAGTTCAGATTAATTATCTCAGATGTATCCTTTTACTGTTTTTGAAGTTATATATATGGTCTGTCTGAATTTGGGAAAAGCACCTTAATGGGGATAGGGGGCGAGGAAGTAACAGTTAATGGGCTTGTCAACCAAATGGGTAGGAGAAAATCTGATCTCATGTTCACTTATCTTGGTCTTCTGCTTGGAGGCAATGCCAGAGCGGCTGCATTTTGGGACCTGATAATAGAAAGCTTGGAAGAAAAGCTATTCAGGTGGAAAGGTCACTGTTATCTTTGGTTGGTAGAATCACACATAAAGTCAGCCTTCTTGAACCTTCTGGTTTATTATCTCTCATTCTTTAGGATCCCAGATTCTCAACAGCCTTTGCTAGTAAAATTGAATGGATGCAAAGACATTTTCTGTGAAGAGAATAATACTGAATTCAAATTTCACCTCATGAATAGGAAGAAGGCACAGAAACTGAGGAAGGAAGGTGGTACTGGAGTGCGTAAAATCGAGGAAGAATTGGGCTTTCTTAAGCAAATAGTGGTGGAGATTTGGGGAAGAATCAAGTGCGTTGTGGAGGGAAGCTTTCCAAGAAAGCATGGGGAATCTAATTGGGGCTGGTTCTTGGGTCTCCTTCCAGGAAGAGTCTGGTTGGAGGTTTGGAAGGAAATTAGCAACGTGGGAAGGCATGCAGGTGAGCCTGATGATGATCTTCCTGGTAGCGGGGTACCAGCTCTAGAAATGTATGCGCTTTATAAACGGTAAAGGCAATAGCGTTCTCTTTTGGTGGATCCATGGATCGATGAGGCTTGTTTGATGTATTTATTCTGTGATCTTTTCTCATCATGGATTCAAAGATGGGGACTGTGTCTGGAGTTAACCCTCAAGGCCTTCCTTTGGTGTATCTGGTTCAATCATAACATGAGAATCTTCGATAGTAAGGTGTGCTTGGATGCATCCTTCCTCGGAAAGATTAGCTCAATGGTCACCGCCCCTGGGGAACACATCACATGTGCCATGGGGACTGCTTGCCTTCCTCTTTCATTTAGATTGGGAGTTGCAGCTGCTGTGCCTATAGGACAGTTGCGTGCTGTTTATCTGCCCATGCAGGGCTTTTGCTTTGTGGTGATGTTGTTTCTTTGTTTTTTTCCTTTCCTTTTGTTTTGGTATCCTGGTGTTGATCATTCTTCCCCCTCTTCTTTTTTAATGAAATGCTCATTCATAAAAAGAATTCAACCAACACAATAAAGTATGTCGAGATTACTAATTCTTTCATCCATTCTTCATCTGACCCCAAATCCCATTCTCCATCATGAATCCCGGTCCACATGATTGCATGCCTTTTCCGTATTGTGCTGCAAACGACCCTAGGCCTCCTGATACCCTGAGTCAATGCATTCATGAGATATTAGTGCCTTATCAAGAATTTGCCTTCTATATGAAAATGCCACTTGCAGCTTCGAAATATCTACCTTAGGACCTTCCTCGACATTGATGCTAACATCTTTGCTGAAATTTTGTATGGCCCTCCAATCAAACTAATCGGCCAAAACTTTTTAGACACTCCATGCCTTCTTTCTTTAGGACTTTTGTGATGAATTATCCCCCAATATCTTTGAATATACTACCGAGTTCATAAAATTCTGATGTAAAGTCTAGGAGATCAACCTTCAAAAAAAAAAAAAAAGAAAAAAGAAGGAAAAAGTCTAGGAGATCATCTTTTACCTCTTCCAAAAACACCTGGAAGAAGCAATTTGACAACTTTCCAGACCGGGAGGAGCCTTATCCTTGCACAGCTCTGAGATTGCCATCTTAGCCTCATCCCCCTTGATGGGCTTCTCTAGCTAGTCTCTCACTTCCTCTAAGATTTGGTCAAAATCTTAGCTGCAGTATCCTTCTAACTAGGTTCTGTGCCAGCTTTGAATCCTCGCTTTGGACTCTTGCTCCCGCTATGGACTCTCGATCTCGCTTCCGCTCCCTAACTATTTATCCTTGTTTGCATTTTGAAAGAGATGCTTCCCCGCTCCCACACCTGTATTCATCTGTCCAACTAATGATCATCATCATCTAAGCCGTATCCCAATTAATTGGGGCTGGGTACATGAATCCTGTTCCATTCGGATTCACAATGATGGTTGTGGCATAATCTTGACGCCAGCTGCTAGCTTGACGCAGCCCTCCTTTATCCGAGCTGGGGACAGGTAATGAGAGCGTAAGATTCCCACAGGTTCATTGTAGTAGAATATTACATAGGTTGATTACAATCAAATGCTATAAAAAAATCTATTACATAGGTTGATTACAATCAACAAGCTCATTGCAATCAGTGAGTTGATTCCGATCATTTAATAACATGCTGATAGGAAACAGTAGCTGCTTTGCAAAATAGTTACAACTAGTGAATGGAGCCACAAGAAAGGGCATTCTTTTCAAAATAATTGTGAAGGGAACCATCTTTATTTACAATGAGATGAAGGAAAAGAGATTTCCCAAGTTTTACCTTCGGAAAAGGATCTTATTCACATGAACATTTATTTTAGCCAACTCTTGGCAGCTGAGGGTGCACATATCATGCCACTTTGACGGTCCTAACCATCTGATGGCTAGCATGCAGAAGTGTATGTTCAAGAGCAAGTAGAGAAAAGTAGGTCCCTGCTTTGGATGTGCGTGCGTGCGTGTGTGTGTGTTAATGATTTGAAAGAAACACTTTGGTTGTATGATGTTGATTGGTCTCTCCGTGGCTTGTAAAATGGATGGTTGTGACCAGTGTTCGAAATATCGATACTATCGGCCGATATTATCGGTATCGCACCAGTGCGAGACGAAACTCCGCTGATAACACTCGGAAGATACCAAAAATCCAAAACTTCAGATATCGTACGATATTATTGTCGATATCGTGCAATATATCATCGACATCATGCGATACATCGTCGATATTGCCGATACAACCCACCCCGATGCCGTGGGTTACGGAAAATCAAAAAATTTTGAATTAGAAGAGAGAGAGAGAGAGAGAGAGAGAGAGAGAGAGAGAGAGAGAGAGAGAGAGTACCTATAGCCGTAGGCTGTAGCGGTGATCGGAGGTGGGCCATTCGACAGGTAAGTATCTATATCCCTCTTTCTTCAAATTTTTCTCGCTATTTTCTCTTCATTTTTTTCTCTTTTCTTCACTAATTGGAGCGTGCCTGTGCGGATTTCTCGGAGATTCGACGAGAAATCAGGCCGGATTTGAGGAAACGAAACGATGTTAACCTCATCCGGAACCCTCGCTACGTGAAGGAGAGGGAGAGCGCTCGTGACAGAGAGGGAAAATGAAGAAGATGGGGTGGGAGGGGTGAAATGGGGATCGGCGCGGGTGTGGTTTACTGAGCACGCTCCTATCGTACTCAGTAAACTCAGTTGGGGTCCACCTTTAATGTATGTGGTCTATCTACGCCGTCCATCTGTTTTCCCATCTAAATTAAGGGGTTGATCCCAAAACTTAGAACGGGAAGTGGATCATACCACAGGAAACAGTGGTGACACTGATTTCCACCGTTGAAACCTTTCCGGCCCCTGCAGTGATGTTTATCAGTCATCCAAACCGTTAATAAGATCATATGGACGTGGATGAAAGGAAAATACGAATTTAATAAGATCATATGGGCCCTGCAGCGATGTTTATCAGTCATCTAAATTCAATACTTCTGTGGCCAAAAATGATATTTCAACTGTGGATGTTCAATTCAACTGTTTTGTAAGGTGTGGCCCATTTAAACATTGTATATGGTTTATTTTTGGGCTAAAGCCCTGAAATTATCTGTTAAAATGTATGGACGGAGCGGATAAAATACATAAATCGTGGTGGACCTCACATGAGTTTACACAGTACGCTAAACGTACTGAGTTACTCACTGTAAAATCATATAAAGTGGTGTCCGTGTTCTGTGGGTCCCACGGTAATGTGTGTGTCGTATCCACACCGTTCATTAATTTGGAAATAATTTTTTAGGGCATGACACGAACAATGATGTAAATATAAATCTTTAGTGGACCCCGCCACAGAAAAAAGCGGAGAGAGTGACACCCACCATTGAAACTCGTAGCATTCTTAAGGGCCCATCATAATGTTTATTTGTGATCTAATCTGTTCATAAGTCCAGAAAGATATGGAATAATGGAAAACACAAATATCATCTTAACCATCCATTTCTTGTGGCCCTCAAGAAATTTTTAATGGTGAACGTCACTCTCTCCACTGTTTTCTGTGGTGGGGTCCACTTGAGCTCTGGATCTGACTCATTTTTTGGCTCACGCCCTAAAATGATCTGCTCAAATGGATGGACGGTGTGGATAGAAAAAATACATCATGGTGGGACGCACGTAACTTGGTGACTTGACTTCAGTAATCCGCGCTGGAAGCGGATTGCGTACTGAGTAACTCAGTACCCTTAGGGTACTGAGTAAACTGTGTGGGGTCCGCTGTTATTTATTTATTTTATCCAATTCGTTAATTCATGTTAAAAGATAATTTTAGGGCTTGATCCCAAAAACGAAGCAAATTAAAATCTCAAGTGGACCACACCACAGGAAACAGTTTGATTGAACCTCTACCATTAAAAAATTTTTGGAGGCCAAAGAAGTTTTGGATCAAGCTGAAGTTTGTGGTTTCTCTTCATCCATGTCTTTGTGATCTTACGAACAAGTTGGATGACAAATAAAAATTACTTTAGACACTAGGAAGGTTTCAACGGTGGAAATCATTATTCCACACTGTTTCCTATGTAATGGTCCACTTGAGCTTTGTATTTACTTCAATTTTGGGATCAACCCCTAAAATTATCTGTAAAAATGGATGGACGGTGTGGATAAACCACATAAATTCACAGTGGGCCCAACTGAGTTTACTCAGTACGATAAAAGCATACTGAGTAACTCAGTACACAATCCAATTTTCGTACGGAGTAACTCACTACGCTTAGTGTGCTGAGTAAACTCTGTATGGTCCACCATGATTTATGTATTTTATCTGCTCCATCCATTTATTTTAATAGATAATTCTAGAGCTTCAACCCAAAAATGAAATATATACAATGTTCAAATGGACCACACCATAGGAAACAGTTGAATTGAACGTCTACCGTTGAAAATTTCTTGGGGGCCACATAAATTTTGGATCAAGTTTATATTTATTTTTTCCCTTCATCCATGTCTGTATGATCTTATGAATAGGTTGGATGACAAATAAACATCATTGTTGGGCCTAACAAGGTTTCAACGGTGGATATCATTATCCCTGTTGTTTCCTGTGGTATGGTCCACTTGATCTTTGGATATGATTCAATTTTTGGCTCAACCCCTTAAATTAGATGGAAAAATGAATGGACGGTGTGGATAGATCACATACATTCAAGGTGGGCCCAACACACAAAACTTCCCGTTCGGGGCTAGAGACGGGCAGGGGTAGGACGCAATCCGTGTCTGTGACGTGCAAAGACGAGCATTGATGCTCCTCGAGCTCCAGTTGCACGAACGGTTCAAAGGAGATCAAAGTTACATGGGCCCAAAGTGATGTATTTATTATATCTATACACCGTTCATCTATTTTTAGAGATCATATTAGATCATATTAGAGCAATATCTGCACTGTTCAATTTAAAAATAGTTGCGTTAGTTCAGTTAAACATCACATAACTTAGGAACCTATACAAAGGAAATTTATTATGTGCATCTTTTTTTTGAGATATTATGATTTAAAAGTGTGTATTAAGGGCCTTTTTAACAATCCCCAAAGTTTCATTAAAAAATTCAACCATTTTCCCAATGTTTCCCAAAAAGTGCGATAAACTATGCGATACAAACGATATATCCCATGCGATAACCGATACCTATCTGTATCCCAAGGGTGCGATACATTGTGCGATACCGATATTTCGAACACTGGTTGTGACAGAAGTGCTCACATTCAAAGGTGGTATTTTTGCATGGTGGACAATAGTGGCTGTAATGAACGGACTTTCCAGTTTGATGTTTGGAATCCTTGGTTGCACGAAACTTCTAGTAAGATGCTCCTCCCAGCTCCTGCTTTGAGTCCTGCTTCGTACCAACACTTTGGAACTTCCCATTCCCATTTATTAGCTTTTTTTATAATTACTAAAATTATGAAATAGATGCTTCCCAGATCCTACAACCAAATATGCTGCTACTTCCCTTCACACTTCATGCAACTATACTTTGGACAGTCCACGTGTTGTAGCGCAAGCCTACAAAAGTAGTTGTGATGCAGGACAATTAACCACTTGTTCTAAAAGCTCAAACTGTTAGAGTATGTCGAATTAATCCCTTTATCTCATAGCCCAGGCCCCACATCTCATGGGTTAGGACCTCGGTCGAACTCCCCTCGTGGGCTTGTGGGCCCCAAATCACATGGGCTGCCCACCCCGAGTGTGTCCCCACATCCCACGGGTTACCCCACTCGAGCCCGGTGTGAAATGCCCCTGCATTAATCACCCCCGGTGAGGAGTCTCGAACACGAGACCTCCCCCGTGGGCCCCAAATCACATGGGTCACCCACCCCGAGTGTGTCCTGCATCCCACGGGCTACCCCACTTGAGCCCGGTGTGAAAATGCCCCTGCATTAAGTTTTATAAGATCCTTTCTGTATGAATTTTTATTGTGTCTCCTTAAGATTGTCTACTCCGTTTTCTTTTAATCTTTTTTTTGCCTTGTAAAATTTAAGCATGGTGCTTTCAAGTTTCTTTCTTTATTTATTTATTTATTAATGAAGAACATCTCAGCAAAGTTTTTATCAGTGTTTACTTTTTACCATTATAGATAGGATCCTATTATGACATTATGGGGTTTAATGCTTACCAATGTTGACATGATATAGTATTGATACTGGCACTCAATTCTTGTAGGATATTTCTAAGGCACAACCCCCCCCCCCCCCCCCCCCCCCCCCCCCCCCCCCCCCTTTTTTTCAGTCCTAAAAGCAATATATAGGAGTATGATCTTATAGCAACGACTATGAACACTGAATATTTTAATTGGATTTTCCATTCTAGAAAATCTAGAAAGCAATACTTTGTTTAATACAACCTAAAGTCATGACAGCACTGGGTAAAACCTTTCAAATAAAAAGCATGAAAGTTATTATTAATGACATATTACAAATGGATACCTATATCCACATCCATATCCCTATTTGTATCCTGGAGTCATACTCTGTTTATACCACGTCCATATCAGTATCCATACCTTGGCTTCCTAGGCCCATCAGCTGAACACCCTGCAAATCCGTTAATTTTCCTCTTGGGTGTACTGCTGTACTTTCATGAGTGAGATTGGCCTTATGTTCTAATTGCTAAAGCCTATATGGCACCAAATTCAACTTGTATCACATTTGGTGCAATTTTGAAGGGCAATTGGGTTTGCCTTAGTCACCTGGCTTTTTGAACATTGTGCACCTTGGAATGAAAATGAAGTTTAGGATGTATACTGAAGTATACGGGTTGTCAAGTAGCAGTCTGATTTTTCAGGTTTTTTGGTTGTAGACTCTTGGAAGTTGGAACCATATTTTTCAAAGGGATCCTATTTTTCTAAATGTTTCAGGAGAAGTTGCTAACGAAATGTGTTGATGTCTCTGATTTTTAAAGAGAATTACCAGTTACATTTTCGCAATTGCTTCTTATCACTGTTCTTGTGTGCTGATGCAATCTTGCTATTTCCTTTTATCGGCAAACAATTAAACTAGTTATATTGCCATTCTATTTTCTTCCTATCTTATAGTTCCATTTACCATGTGTTACCCAGGTTGATATATGGGAAGAAAGGAAAGTCTTTGGTTCTCGCGGGCAAATTCTCAAGGAGGAGCTTTTGGGAAGGAACCAGGGGCATAGCAATAGAAATGGAAAAAATCCTGGCTACAAACTGGTAAAATATCTTATATCTTTGGGCATGCTCGTGCATGGGCATATATGTGCTTGTTCCTCCGATTCTCCGAGTTCAAGGTTTTTAAGTTTTTTGTATTCGTTTTTCTTTATCAGAAACAATCTGTTGGAAATATACTGGAAAAGATAATTTCAAATTATGAGGTTGTTTATGATGGTCCTGTGGATGAAGATTCTGTATTGAGCAAATGCAAAACTGCTATTAGCTTCGTCGCGAAGGTGGAGAAGGATATTGGTGCTGATTACAACTCAGGTGCAAAAACTAACCTGTCTGACTTCAATATATTCTTATTATTTTGGCTGGCCAACATGATTTTATAATGTCCTCTACCATTTCCAATGCTTCTTAATGCATGCAAAATATTTTGCATAACAACCCAGGAACATGAACCATCCTTACACTTAGGGAACCTCCTTGACATCACGAATCTGCTGTGCATTGAACAACTGATGGCAAAGACCACTTCCCGTCTTTGGTTTTGATCTCTCTACTTGCATAACCTCTTCAGGCAATTACCTTCTGCACTGCCCCTTGTCTCTTTCAGTGGTCCTCTTATTGTAGAATGTGCTCGAGGAATGCAGTTGCTGTGGTCTTTTGAAAATCTACAGGACAGTGGAGGCTTGCAGTTTTTTAGACGAGATTACAGAGAGTTTCATCTTTGCATGTGATGTTTAATCAGATGAGGTCTCAAGTTGAACTGGTTGGTCTACAAGTTACAGTCCACCCAGCCGACAACTTCCAACATATTAAGTGCATGCGGCGTCCAACCCGTCCAAGAGGTTGCCCCCATCATGATGGTCACCTAGTGCAAAATTCAGCCACATCCACTCATTGAGTATATCAAACTTGTACTTTTACTATCTTTCAATGGCTAGATATTATTTTCTATGGTGTGGCCCTACTGATGAGTAGATGGGGTTGAGTTTTGCACTAGGTGATCCTTGTGGTGGGGTCAACCTATTGGAAGGGTTGGATTCACATGCATTTAATATGTTGGAAGCTATTTGCTAGGTGGACTATAACTTATAGTCCAACCGGTTGGACTAGAGACCTCTTTTAATCATATGCCAAGAGAGGCAATCTCTATTATGGATGTGATGCAATCAGGCATTCCTTACCTGTGTCCTGAAAGAGGCCGTGTGTTGTCCCTGCGTGATCACACATGGCCCCAATTGATCACATATGTAGGCCATGATTCTCATGTAGCCCTAATTATTTCAGTTATTTTGTATTTTATGATTGATTTAACAATAGGAAATGGCTTAAGGGTTATTAGAAGTGACATAAGAAGGGGAGAATTTTGATCTTTTCACCCTTATTAGTGCTTTCAATTATTTTAATCCTATATAAGGTGTATGCATGTACATGTAACAAACAGCATGCTTATAAGAAAAAAAAAGTTTTCTTTGTCTTTTGCGTCTTTGGAAGGGGATATTGAAGATCTCTAGTTTTTAGTAGGGTTGTAGGATTTATCCCACAACCAACAAACCAATCTGGTTTTTTTCCAGGATGTGTTCGCCATGTAGTCATCTCTTGCTCATGCTCGTGTACTAATAGCCATTATCAATTAGCTTAATGCATAGTTGTATTTTATTTATTTTTTTGAAAAGTAACAAAACTTTTATTAAAAGAGCCTGCCTAAGAAAGCCTCAAGCAGGACAAGTAACTACAACCCAAACACAAAATTTAATAAACAACTATCAATGGCCTTTAAACAAGGGGCCATTCCACCACATCTTGCTTAACCCTTCTAACCACCTCTAGCATGGACCCTCCCGAAAACACTTGTCATTCCTCTCCCTTTTCCTCCTATTGATTTAAAAAAGATTTCATTGTTGATAAGAAAAGAAAATCTTCCTCCTCTTCCTCCTATTCTCCTTTTTCCTCCTTTTGATTTAAAAGGATTTTATTATTGACAAGAAAAAGAAAATCTCCCTTGGTTCTCCATCTTATGTCTTGACCTAGAAGCTGTTGTGGAGTAGATAGGATTTGGAGTGCCAATGCATCTTTATCTTGGTTGCAAGGTCCTTGTTGCTAGATGTTGCTCCTGCTTCCAAATAGCCCAATACCTATTCTCCCTTTTCCTCCTTTTCATTTAAAAAGATTTCATTGTTGATAAGTGATGCAAATCTCATGGGTTAGAGTATGGCGAAGTAATCCCTTTATCTCATAGCTTAGGCCCCACATCTCATGGGTTAGGACCTTGGCCGAACCTCCCTCGTGGGCTCGTGGGCCCCAAATCACATGGGCCGCCCACCCAGAGTGTGTCCCCGCATCCCACGGGCTACCCCACTCGAGCCCGATGTGAAATGCCCCTGCATTAATCACTCCCGGTGAGGAGTCTCGAACACGAGACCTCCCCCGTGGGCCCCAAATCACATGGGTCACCCACCCCGAGTGTGTCCTCGCATCCCACGGGCTACCCCACTTGAGCCTGGTGTGAAAATACCCCTGCATTAATCACCCCCAGTGAGGAGTCTTGAACACGAGACCTCCCGCTCTGATACCAATTTGATGTAGGACAATTAACCACTTGCTCTAAAAGCTCGAACGGTTAGAGCATGACGTATTAATCCTTTTATCTCATAGCTCGGGCCCCACATCTCATAGATTAGGACCTCAGTCGAACCTCCCTCGTGGGCCCCAAATCACATGGGTACCATCTCACATGGGCCGCCCACCCCGAGTGTGTCCCCGCATCCCACAGGTTACCCCACTCGAGCCCGGTGTGAAATGACCATTAATCACCCTCGGTGAGGAGTCTCGAACACGAGACCTCCCTCGTGGGCCCCACCCACCCCGAGTGTGCACCTGCATCCCACAGGCGACCCTACTCAAGCCCGGTGTGAAAATGCCCATGTATTAATAAAAAAAAGAAAATTTTCCTTGGTTCTCCGTCTTATGTTTTGACCTAGAAGCTGTTGTGGAGAAGATAGGATTTGGAGTGCCAAAGCATTTTTTAAAAAAATCTTAGTTGCAAGGTCCTCGTAGCTAGCTGCCACTCCCACTTCCACCAAAGTGACTTCATTATTGAAGATTCTGTCTCTCTTTCTAAAGACCCCACAAGATTCTGAAAACCATCATCTTCTGACAAGCATTCACTCTAGATTGAAAGTGGCCATGTGACTGCCCATTAATTAGCTCTTTAAGACAGCCATTCAGAACTATAGTTGCGTGAAGTGTGAAGCGAAGTGGCTATGGATTCACGGGTGCAGGAGTGGGAAGTGTCTGTTTCAGAATATTAGCAAGTATAAACAGCTAGAGGCAGGTGTGGGAGCAAGTCCATTGCATGATTTGAAGCTGGAGCAACACCTGTTTAAAAGAATTTTGCAACTAAGTTCACTCACCCCAAACAGATCAAAGAAGTGGTCCCATATGGCTCTAGCCACTACTATCTTCTAAATTGTAATAATTTGTCATTTGACAAAGGAAAAAGTTGTTGGGAAAAGCTTGCTGATACTTTTTGAGGTTCTCAAGGGTGAGAATTTTGTTCGTTTTTCCAGCCACACTAAGGCTTGAAGTGTGGGTGGAATTGGAATTAATTTATCATTTGACAAAGGAAATAAATGTTTGGAAAAGCTTGCTGATACTTTTTTAGGTTCTCAAGGATGAGAATTTTGTTCATTTTTCCAACCACACCAAGGCTTGAAGTCTAGGTGAGATTGGAATTCGCTAGACTTTGCATAGTGAGAAGTGACCTCATTGCAAGGACACATGGCTCGAAAAGGCTTTGTAGCCTACCTGCCATCCATCATCCATTTTTGGAATTTCCTATTCCCTCAACTCATATCAGTCAATACCTCGCTGAATATGCCCAAGAGTTTCGCATACAGAGCCAGTTTGACCTTTGAGAGGTTTCTTCGGAGATTGATATCCATACAATTGAATCACCAGGGATCTCATAACATTCCCACAGCATCACATCCTTGCAATAAGCTAAAAGAGTCTATGGATGGAAGGAATCAACCACCAGAATTTCATCAACCCAACTGTCCTTTTGAGAAGAGAGTCAGAAGTTGGAACAACACACATGCTTATGAACTCTCAAATAAAACCCTTCCTCAACTCACTGTTGTAACTGATGCTCTTTTGGGCTTATGTGATAATGTGACAAATTCGGTAAGCTGACGCTCAGTATAAGATCAATGTGGTGCTGAAGTTTTCTCATTGGTGGCAACCCATTGGGAAGGTATTCTGGCATCACTTCATTGAATTCCTTGAGTATGAACTCTTTACATGAAATTCCCCTTCCTTCCTTCTAGTTGTTTTCCCCTTGAGAACATTCGCCATGCTATTATCCGCTGTTTCTTCCATAAACTGTTGGACATTGATGAAATTTGTTCACTCCACCTTTTTTAGATTTGGGAAATTCCTCCTCCCTCATTGAGGTGAGGCTTGAGGCTGCTAGAACAACTTTCACAACATCTTTGTAGAATGCAGAAGTGTTCTTTTCACCAATATGTGCAGTCTTTCCATCATATTGCCATGGTCGCCCCAGCAATATATGGCATGCCTCCATCTCCACAATATCACACAACACTTCATCCGAATAATTCTTTCCAGTAGAAAAAGGAACTAGTCATCAACGAGTTTCCTTAATTTCACTGCCCTTCAACCACGCAATCTGTCCTTTTTCCACTTTTGTCACCATCTCCAGAGGTAAGAGATTCTGACCACTGCCTCTAATGGTTATCCAGCTACACAATTTTCCTCAAGTGGGACATCATGTCTGAAAAATATTGCTCCTCCATTAATCATTGGAAGACTTTGATGCTAGCATAGTCTGTTGCATTGTGAGACATGGTAAATCATGTTCATCTTGCATGACCTTATCTTCATCATAATCAAGTAGCCCACTAGCATGGTGGTCGCCTTTGGGTGTGGCGTTTGCATCCTCGTTAACCAATAGTGTTGGCTGCTTTCCAACAATCTGAAGATTTGTGTCTCTTTGTGAGACATTTATTGGAAACAACCTGGTTACCTGTAAATCATGATGCATTCCTGCTTGTTGCTGTACTAGCATTTGTCATTCTCCTCCACGTCCAATCTTTTGTCTTTGAACAATAGTTGTTGTTGCAGAGTTTTGTTTATTGCTACCGTGGCCATCTGCTGCCCGTGAGCTTCTTCCTTGGGATTGTAGCTGTCCTCATTCTGCAATTGTCATCTGACTGCTAGATTGGGATATTGGGCCGAACTTTGGTGGCCAACTGTACAGCACTTGCTAAAGTCCAGCACTGTTGTAACTCCATATTTCAAATTCCCATCCACAGTCCCATGGTGTATCTATGGACTAGCTACCTCTTGGATTCAACAAGCTTGACATGAGTCCTCATTGATAGAACTTGTCGGTGTGTTCTCAAACATAAAGCTAGATTTATGGAGGGGTGCTTTAGAATCTGAAGGATTTAAATTAGTCGGACTAAAACAGAGTAAATGGACTGCAATTTTAGTAAACAATAGGAGTGAAAATGAGAAATTAGTTAAGATCGCTGACTAAGAAATTTTCAAAAATGACCACTTTTGATACCTCGGTTCTATAATTCATGAGAGTGGAGAGATTGAGAAGGACGTTGCCCATAGAATTCAAGCTGCTGGGAAGAAATAGAGATGTGCCTCTGGAGTTTTATGTGATCGTCGTGTACCACTCAAACTGAAAGGGAAATTTTATAGGATATCTGTAAGACCAGCCATGCTATTATGGGACAATGTTGGGCAGTTTAGGAACAACCTATTCATAGGATGAGTGCATCTGAAATCCAGATGTTGAGTTGGCTGAGTGGCAAGACAGGGAAGGATAAAATTAGAAATGATGCATTAGAGGGAACTTAAGAAGTAGCACCAATGGGTAATACGATGAGGGAAGGTAGACATGGATGGTTTGGGCATGTGCAATGAAGACCAAGAATTGTGCTGGTTAGAAGGATTGAGTTGGTACACAAGTTGAAGGCTCTAAAAGGGCAAAAGGAGAAGGCCTAAGAGGACCTGGGTGGAGGTAATAAGAAAAGGACTTGATGACCTATGATCTAACTGAGGTTTTGGCCCTCGATAGAGTGGAATGGCGGAACAAAATCCGTGTATCTGACTCCAATTAGTCGGGATATGTCTTAGATGATGACGATTTGAATGTAGCAATTTTTATTCAGCCTCAAGTTCTCTATGCTGGAGGGATATTGACCCGAAGAAATACCACTGCACTCTAGACAGATGGGTATGTGCTGAAACAGGCCAAGAAGACTCACACCAACAACTGGTCTCTCTTGATCATCCAGGACCAGAAATCTATCAAGTTTTCACTTGATCAGCTGCTCTTGATTTTTGGACCATGGAAATCTACCAATGCGTAAAGGAAGACCCAACAGGTTCATGGCCATGAATTCGGGAAATTTCCTCACTGGGGTACTGATATGACTCTTTTTGTAGTTGAACCTATTCTTATTGAAGCCCCATCCCACACACCACGGGGGGGATTCCACCTCCTATTTGTGATAGATGACTCAGTCCCCTAATCTCATCTTAATCTAGGTTCAGGTGGGCTGTACACCTGAGAGAGCTCCCATTTGAAGATGTCCCCAATTGAAGAACATAAGAATGAGATGAAGAATCCATCTTTCCGGTCATCTTCAACAGATATGAATCCCCATTCCACATGAAGATGATTCCACCTGCTGAACCCCTCGCTGGTAAGAACACCGACCCTTCATTCGTAATACCAATAATTTTGCTATCATTCTCTCGGTAACCACTGTGCAAAAAAAAGAGAAAACAAGATGTCTTGCTTCTTTAGGAAACTATGGTTGATCAAATTTCTGATGATTGGATCAGAGACAACTGGCGAGGCCAAATACTTTCCGGTACAACATTCTAGCGTCGGGTAGGTCAAGCTGAATTGCATGATCCTCCTAACAGTCACCGCTGTGGCTTCAAATCGTGCTTTTGACTCATGCTCTTTCTCCTGCATGCTAACTATTTATGCTCAGGAACATTTTGAAACAGACGCTTCATGCAACTATATGTCTGTCATCTATATGCAACAGTGATTCCTTCGAGGTCGAGGAAGAATGGAAACGGACATTTTCTATCTATCTTAGACTTATTTCTAAGGGGGATGACTTTCAATGGTTTCTAACAAATGTCTAGTCTGCATGTGGCTCAACAGAGGAGTTCTGGGCTTAAGCTCATGTCTATTTAGTCAAAAGGTGGAACAACCCTCGGTGTTTAGTAGGTGATTTTAATGTGATCCAATTTTTGTTCAAGAAATTGGAAGGGTGTAGAATTACAACAACAATCCAAAAGTTTCCAATGTTCATTGACAGAAATGGGTCGTTTCATTGACCTGTACTGTCAGGGTCTATGTTCACATTCTCCAGTAATCAGGACAGGCCAGTGAAGTGTAGGCTATAAGATTCTTAGTGATGTTGGATTGCCAAGACATCAATGTGACATAATTCATAGTACTGCACTTGATCTCCAATCAACATCCAATTTTGCTGGACTTGGAAGGTATTTTCCCAAGGCCCTTCTCCCTTTTGTTTCAAATACATGTGGTTGAAATTCCCAGGTTCTGTGAATATAATTAACCAATGGTGGCATGAGTGTTCACTGCAAGTTCGGGTAGCGTTCAGGTTTCAAAAGAAGCTTTCTTTCATTAAGTCAAAAATCAAAGAATGGAATGGCCTACCATGCAGCTTCCAACAAGTATCCTCAAAGTTATTTCTTTGCTTGCGACATGAATAGAAACCTTCGCCTTTGCCTCTGTTCCAGCTATCACTATGTGTCCTGAGTTTCTTTTCACAACCCACATGTCCTTCTGTGGTAAGGGCTGATTTTTTCTGTAACAGGAATGGGCATCTCCGTTACTTCATCTCTAATCCCTTAGGAGAGAGAATATATACTGTTGAGACTGGGCAGAGTCTGTTGTCCAAGTTGTTGAGCACGAACAGGTTCAAAATTGTGATTTAACCTGGATAGTAAGCGAATATCCTCGTTTCTATCATACAACTCATGAACAGTGTTCCATGGTTGTGGAAAGCAGATACAATCCCCTGCTGATCTTCACTGATAGAGTTCAATAGCTATGACATGACAAGTAAATTATTAGCATTATGCCATTCTCTAGGTTCTGGATCGCAGGGATATAACTCTTCTAAAGGCCTACCAACATATGCTAATTTTGGTTTGCCTCCCATAAACATTTTCCCGGCCTGAGACCATTGAAGAAAATTATTTTCAGTCATCTTCATAGTTGTTATTTCGAGATTGGATTTTCAGAATTATGCATTGCAGAAATCTTTTCAGGTGCTCCAGATGTAATCTTAGAAGATAGAGCCATTAGAAAGTATCGAGAAATATTGCTGCCCAGCGTGAACAGTTATGGATCCAATAGTATGTAGATGCCGTGGGGTTCTAGACGACAAATCTATATTCAACTGAGATGAAAAATATCCAGCAGAAACAATAGCAGAAAGAGCAGCACATGGATAATATCAAAAAAATAAAATAAAATTATGGACAAAATACAGACTGGGTGTGTGTAGACAGCAAGAGACGACTGGACCAAAAAACCTGTGGAATGTAATCTGTTCACAGATTAGCCTTACATAGATGTACTTCCCACCAGAAAACGACAATGGCTTAAGAGAATCACCGCTGAGATGTCATTGAATGATGCATATCAATGGTCTAGATGGAACCAGGACAGTATTATTATTATTATTTTTGGATTCGAGAAGAAGGAAAAATACCAATTTTAAATAAAGGAAAAATGCGGTAAAAATTCCAAAAGTCCAGAATGGTCTTCTCAAGCAAAAGTCAACAGTAGATCCAATACTTGGGCATCCAAACTGGTCCCACAATAGGTTGACTGTAACAGCTGACTGTCAGCTCAAACGGAAGAGAAGAAAAAGGGGCCATTGTATTTGATAACACATCGTGAGATGTGAAATATCACAGAAAGAGAGAAGAAAGAAAAAATTCTAGTGGAGGAAATTTGAATATTTCATTCTACATCTCAATGAGAAGAGCACATCCTAAATAGAGCCAACACTACCCATTTTTAGTGTGTACAAGGGAAGAACAAATATTATGCATGATGTTACAGCTATGGTCATGGTATTAAAAAATGGTTACATAACTGCCGTTACGTAATGGTAACAGTGAGACCCGTTATGCGATACGGGGCTGTAATTCCCGTTCTGAAAAAGGGGCCCACAACGGGCCTGTAAAGGCCGTAACAGTTATCATGGGCTGATAGATTTTCTTCCTTTTAATAGAAATTTTGATCGTTATAGGGCTGTAATGCCTGTATCATAAGGTCCACAAGGCTGGCGGTCAGGGCCATAGTTATTGACTACTTTGGGTATGGTACATAGGAGAGCATAGAAAATAGGAAGAATGAGTATGGTGCTTCCTAGGCATGGTGTGCCATAAAGGTGATGCAGGACAATTAACCACTTGCTCTAAAAGCTCAAACTGATAGAGCATGGCGAATCAATCCCTTTATCTCATCGCCCAGGCCCCACATCCCATGGGTTAGGACCTGGGCCGAACCCCCCTCGTGGGCCCCACTTCACATGAGTTCCGCCTCATATGGGCCGCCCACCTCGAGTGTGCCCCTGCATCCCATAGGCCACCCCACTCGGGCCCGATGTGAAAATGTCCCTGCAATAAAAGACCGTTATCTAAAGATAAGGGTGACAACCGTCACACGTTATGGGGTTGTAACGACCACAACAGTCGTTATGGAAAAAAAAAGACCAGTAATTGCTGTTAGTGGCCCGTTACACCCCCTTTAAAGGTCGTAACTGCGCTGTAATGGTTTGTTATTGGGTAGATACAGGTTTTTTCGAATTTTTTTTTCTTCAATGTAACGGGGCAGATATAGGTTTATAGAGTGTTTTTTTTTTTTTCCAATAAAAAAAGAGACCATAATGGCTGTTAAAGAGCCGTAACAGCCATAACGACTCGTATCGTAAAGATGACGGTGGCCGTTATGGCCACCGCTTCCATCATGGAATACCTAGTTCCCAAGAGTATTTATGAGGTGAACTCCAACAATTTCCTTATTTCAACCATGGAGGAAGCTAAAAACTAATTTTGAGACTAGCTCTAGGCCTGTTTTGAGGATTAAAACACAATAGTTGATTGGGACTCGGCAATAGAAGTAGAATGGGCCATTTTGTGAAAAATCGGAAGAAAGACCATCTGTTCTTTTTTCATCTTCTTTTGTTTGTATTTCAATGTAATGGGTCCTCATCCACCAAATCATTCTTGATTTGTGTTTGATTAGTGCCTATTTGGTTGACTTTCATTAGTTCAAGTTGACAAACAGCATTATTTGAAGAAAAGCCTAATGCCCTATTGGATACTTATTGAAAACACAAAAAATGATAGATTTTGATGTTTTGCATTTTCCTATTTTCACAATAAATATCTAAGATTTTTTGGGCGAAAAAATTCGGTAGATACGGGCTTATATCGTCTGATAAGGTCTAATATGCAAATATGCTATCATTATTGGGCTCCGCCAATATGCCCCTTAATATCGATATTCAAAACCTTGGTTGCATAGAAAATACACTTATCAAGGAATGATTTTTAATTGAGAAACTTGTGTTAAGTATGGGATTGGCATGATGATGGAGCTCCTTGAAGTGCTCGAGGGTGTTGTCTTCCTCTCTAATGAAGTCAACTAACAAATTTAAGCTCCCACCTCTCACGAGCTTTCTTCATTCTAAAGAATTTCTCAAGGCTCTGTCTTGCCATCCCCTGTAGGCCTGCTTGTGTCGAAGTAGGGATTGTTGGCTCCCCCTTGCATTAATGTATTTTTGTTGGACAGCTTCCAGCAACAAGATCCTTACTCTTTATGATTCCATAAAAGGAATATTATATGACTCTCCCAAATGTTTATCATGCTGGGAAAAGGACGAACCAGTCAACCATCTCTTTATCCATTGTGAGACAATGTTGGAAACCTGTGCCCATGTCTTCAAGTTATTCAAAGCCGTGGGCACTTCCAAACTCAATTGAATATCTTATGAAGGGCTGGGATGCCTGGGCGTTTAAGTCTGGATGGAGAACGCTCTGGTGCACAATTAATGTGAGGTGGGAGAGAACAGAATGGGAGAATCTTTGATGATATATTCCTCCTCATGGCAAGCATTGCAGAGAAGATGAATCTCCATCTCATAAGCCGGAGCCTCCCAGCTAAACAATTAAAAGGTATTTCAATTGTACATTGTTTTTTATGTTGAGGAGACATTATTATGGATGAAAGCAACATATTGGAGAAAATAGAGATTTGGAAACCACCACCAACCACATGGTGGGAATTAGTTGTTGATGCTACTCTTAGGGTAATTCTGGTGCTTCCAGTATTGATGGTAGGTGTCAAGCTCATTCATGAGTCCTCCAAGTGTCCAAGTCTGTATTCATGTGTGGTGACTCAACCTTATCCATTGAATTGCGACTTCACTATCAATGAAATCCAGTTTTGAGCTGATTTCTTTCTCATTTTATTTAGGCGGATTTCTAGGGAAGTGAGTTCATTAGCTGATGTGCTGCCCAAGGAATGAGTATCGAGATCCTATCTTTTTCTTGGAGATACCCACCCACTGCTTCGGATGTCTATATACTTCTGTTTTCCTTTTTAATTAAAGCCATCATATTGCTTATAAAAAAAGGAAGAAAAACAAAAAATCAAGAATATGCATTGCCTGCCTAAATGGGCCATTGGTGAATGATTAAATTTTAAACCTCAGCAAAGATCCCAGCAAACTCTTGAGTGCATCTGATTGGGGAAGTTCCCATTTGAAAATCATATAATAGAGAATGTTTTTCAACTTCCCTTTTTTGATGAAATATTGAATGTTGCATGTCCATGATGGGGCTCATGGAATTTGTTATTTCCTTGAGGAATAAGTGACAGGCATTGTTGTAATTTGTACATCATAATCATTGCCGTATGCTAGATATCTGTGTTGGATATCAGATGGGCAGCTTTGCAAAATGAATTCTAAGGGATATCAGTATTGGACCTAGTGAGACAATGGAAAATGGTGCTGAGAGTGGAAAATGAAAATTGAGAAGTGCTATGGAGGTGCCCTCCATCCAGGGTTTTGGAATTTAGATACAACAAAGTTACAAATAGATTTTATTTTATTTTATTTTATTTATTTTTATTTTTATTATTATTATTTTTTTGGGGGGGGGGGGGGGGTGGGTCTGGCTGGTTGGTTTTATTCAAATGAAGCGGAAGCTAAGGTACTTGTAGAATGTTTGAAGTTATATTCTGCTTTCCTTACCAAAAGATTATGGAAGGTGATTAAAGCAATGCAATTTTGTGGTGGCAAACCTTATATTCAAACAATGCAATTTTGTGGTGGCAAACCTTGTATTCAAGCAATGCATATTATGCTCTCTCTCTCTCTGTTTTTTTTTTTTTTTTTTTTTTTTTTTTTTTTTTTTTTTTTTTTTTTTTCCGGTTCCCATCCCATTTTTGTTCTTGCTCTAGGTTAACATTTCATTTTTTTTTTTTTTTTGGTTAGCTTGTTAGTACACCCCACTGTCAGTTCGCACTTCACTGTTAACATTTCATTTACCCATTAGTAGAGAAGCCAATTATCATGCTGACTCTATCAAAAGAGGGTGTGGCAAAGTTGATCCTTTGTACTGTGAACATTTTCCTTGTTGATGTTTCCTTTAGTTTTGAATAACATTTTCTTTGATTACCAAATATATTTTTTTATGAGGAAGGATTTGAGTGATTTACTTGTCATTTTTGCACTTTGATCTATGTATTTGCCCTGTGATTTTTAGGAATCGGAAGGGGATGGTTGACCATTATTATATTCATTTTAGATCATGAAGCTCAGTTTTTTCTGTTGCAAAAAAGCTTAGGCATCATTGCAGCATGATGTTTTTGGGGTGACACACACACACACAGCATACAGTATATGTTAGTTCCTAAGGCGTGCATATGTGCAATCAGAGTTAGGTGCCCACCTCCATCCAAAGACATTGGGAAGGAATTCAGCCCAAACTTGGATTTCAAAAATCCCACATTGATGTACATATTGGAATTTTCTCCAACTTTGGACGGTTGGAGTTGCATTGGCACCATGAGTTGCTCCCTTCCATGCACAATTCTTTTACCATTACATAACATATCTATGCTATATTATGGTAATATGGATATAATCTTATGTTTATATCTGATAAAATGTATGTCATGGGTTCAATTTGGCTTTCCATGATTCTTACAATTGCTACTTAAGGTTTGATTATTCCTATTTAGGAACTTCTCTAATGTAGTTACATTCTCTGACAAACAGGGCACATCAATGGATCCGAATTGGTAGAGTTGCAGGGGCAGCATGGTATACTAAGGGAATGCATCGAACATCTGAAATCTGCTGAATCATCGAGAGCAACTCTTGTCTCCAATTTAAGGGAGGCACTTCAAGAACAGGTTGGCTAGCCAGTGAATCCATGTCTTAGAAACTGATGCAAGAGTCTAAATTCCATAATATCCATTTGCATTTTAGTTTCTGGTTTATAGATAACCAATGGAATATGATGTTCAGGAATTCAAGCTGGAGCAACTCCGAAATCAACTTCAGGTAATCTTTTGACACTCCAACTGTTCTGATTTGGTAAGAAACAATTTAACTTTTCTCTTCATCAGAGGTGTAGAAAGATCATATAGAATTTGCAGCAGCATCTGTTTTTTGACGTATGTGATCTGTTTTCCATTATGCAGTAGACATATTGGAAATAATGAAATTCTTTACCCATTCCTTCATTGCACCATGTGGCTTTTGGAACAAACTTTATTGAGTCCGATTAAAAAACTCATCTTGCTGACTCGTCATGTTTTTATGACTGATGTTCACCTATAACACATTACATGTGAACTTCATATGCAGTGTGCAGAATTGCAGATGCGCCAACTTGTCATCTGTGTTTGACATCCGGACCATGAAATCTGATTGCCTGCAGGTTTGATGTAGACAGTCCATTGTTTATGTACTGGGTGTCCTGCTGTTCCTGCCTGCTGAGTGGATTGGCCTTTTTGCACCAAATGATTTTCATGGGGACCAATGTTCGAAATATCGGTATCACGTTACGTATCACACCCTTGGGATACGGATATATATCGGTTATTGCATGGGATATATAGGTTGCATTGCGTAATGTATCGCTGTTGTTGGAAACATGGGTAAACTTTGGGAAATTGGTTAAGTTTTTCAATGAAACTTCAGTGATTGTTAAAAAAGACATCAATACATACTTATAAATCAAAACATTACAAAAAACAAGTGCACATAACAGGTTTTCTTTGTATGGGTTCCTAGTCTATGTGCTGTCTAAGTAAATTGATGTAAGTATATTCAAACTCTATTCATATAATTTATAAATATAAGATGTGTGGAAGCACAAGTAATATGTTCAAAAGCAAAAGAAGAATCAATAGATCAGGTTACTTATGTGTTTAATTTAATGTTTGGACACAAAGATTGCAACTGATTTGCGAGAAATTGAGAAATTTTGTTTTTTTTTTTCAATTTTCCGCAACTTGGCCCTTCTTTCCAAATCTCAAAATCGAAGCTCTCAATCCATGATTTTTTATGCAAAACATGAAAAATCATGGATTTGTAACCATTTAACACTGATTTATAGAAAAAAGATAAAAAATCGAAAATACTCATCGGATCGAGCATGTGGGATATATCCCACTACTTTTGCGTTTCGTATCTCACAAGTGGGATACAAGATATATCGTGGGATATATCGGCCAATGTCGTCGATACTTAAAACACCGATGGAGACCACCATCCGCCGTTTGTATGGCTTGAATGTTGTAAAAATGTGTCATGTTGGGGCATCTGCATTCATTGTGGGTGAACATTCTGTTTTTATTAACTAAGTTGAGCTTGTGTTGTTTTGGAAGAAAGAAACAGTCGAGCTGATTTTAAAAGTCTCCTCACGGTTTTGCTCGTTTATGGATTAAAAACTCGGTTTTGCAGTGTGACTAGTTCTGGTCCGAAACTGGGTTATATTGGCGAAACCGATCCAACTCATCTGAAAGCGAACTAGTCACTTAAGAAAGAATATATATATTTTTTAATTATTTAAAAATAAAAATAATTAAAATCAGAAATTGATGAACAGTCAAGTTTACAATACAAGTTCAGAACGTAAAAAAGGAAAAGAACTATAAAAAATATATTTTATAATAATAATAATAATAACCTTTTTGGTGAAAAAAAAACAAAGTCTTATTTTCCAAAAAATTGAATCCCAAATCCGAAGAAACCACGTTTTCTTCAAATCAAAGTCAGCAAATGGAGGTTATCACATGATCCAATACATTATTCCTCGTCGTGACTTGGATGACTCTGTGCACTTCAGACCGATTGGGGATGAGTTGGGAGGAGTCGGACGAAGTCAGGTGTTTCTTATGTGCGCGGTTGCGATTAGAAACCATGCTAAATTGAGTTGTACTAGATGATATTTTGGACTTCGTTCTCAAATCTCTTTGAGCTATTATGGTGTCTATGGGTTATCGACTTGAAGAGTCAAAACCTCACACAATTCAGTAGTGTATCTTGACCTTCCCCTTGGTGGAGAGATGTTAAAAGAAACTTTCTACTTGATAAGGAAAATATCTTTCTGTTAAATCAACCTTATCAAAGCTAATCTCTCAAATCTTTTGATTTGTTAACTTTCATTATTTGAAATTATGGAGGCCATAACAAATAAGCAAACAAAATAGGAACTTTCATTGGAAGGAAGATGAGGGCATAAGTTCCAACTCGTTAGGTGGGTGATATTCACAAGTCAAAGAGAGGAAGGGGAATAGGGAGTGGGTGAATTAAAGAAAAGAACTAGGCATTTTTATCGAGGATATTTTCAAGTTTTAGCATGAATCCTCAAAACTTTGGAGAAAAGTCATTGCAATCAAATATAGTGAATTAGATGGGGGTGGATCCTAAGAAGATCTCAAAGAGGCAACATATTGTATATAGGGATAAATATTAGTAAGTTTGTAGATACCTTTTTTTTTGAAAGATAATTGAAATTTATTAAAAGCATGCCAAAAAAGCGTGAGAGAATACGAGCCAACTCTACAAATAGAAAAAGAGGAGAGATTGGCATATTTAATTGCCTTTACATAAGAAACCCAGCCCAAAATATTACATTTAAGTTCCTTAATGACCTCTTGTGACGAGAATGATTGAATGGAAAAAAGCCTGAACTATGGGCATGCCAAACCAATGAGTCCTCTTGTCCCGAGCGAACCACATTTTTCAACTGATTCAATAATTCAATTAGCTCCATAATTTCCTCATCTTACATATTCCTACAGCAAGGGGGAGGCCACACCACAGAACCACCACTTATTGAAAAGCATCTATTGATGAAGATGAATCTATCTAAAGCATGCGGGCCAATTTGGGGAAATCTTCTTGAAGTGCCCAATTGCTTTCCAAATACTAGATGCATGGTACATACAAGATCTCTTCAGTTGCCAGGGGGGCCTTCATAAGACCACATACGAAATGGAAATGAGCGAGGGTGGGACAAGCCACTTCTCAGGTTGAAGAATGGTCAAATGGAAAAAACGACTTGAACTATGGGCATGCCATACCAACGAATCCTCCTCTTGACCTGAGGGAACCACAATTTTCAATTGATTCAACAATTCAATCAGCTCCATAATTTCCTCATCTTACAGATTCCTACAGCAAGGGGGAGGCCACACCACATAACAACCACTTATTGAAAAGCATCCATTGACGGAGATGAATCTATCCGAAGCATTGCTAGCCAATTTGGGGAAATTTCTTGAAGCGCTCGATCTCCACATCAAACATTTGCCCAAAGTGAATGCAATCCCCAACCCCCAGGGAAAATGAAATCTCTCTACTAAACAAATGCTCAGCCGACGCAATTGCTTTCCAAATACTAGATGCACGATACATAGAAGATCTCTTCAGTTGCCGTCCCCCCTTTTTCACACCATATTAGCTAACGATAATCTCCCTCTCTAGTGTTGAATCTCCAAAACCACTTCTCAAGCAACACCATATTGATATATCCCAAATCCTTATTCCCTGCTCTGCCTTCTACAATCGGTTTGCAAACATCTTTCCACCTTAGGTGATGAACTTCTTTTTCTCCTCTACCCCTTGCCATAAGAAATCTCTTCTCAACTTCACTAACTTGGAGCATTTTAACAAGGACAAAAGGTACACCGACATATTAAAGAAAGCTACTTTGATGAGAGTTTAGTGGCCAACAAAAGATAGATATCAATGCTTCTAACCTGAGAGCTTCCTCTTAATCTCGTCGTTAACCTTTTCCCACAAGTGTCTTGCTGCCTTGCCTATACAAAGGGGCAAACCTAAATAAGTTGAAGGAAAGGGCCCTACTTTACATCCAAAGATAGCAGCCAATTACACCAATGTCACTATCCACATGGATTCTAAGCATTTCGGTCTTGCCGACATTGACACTCTGCCTTGAAATCGCTTCAAAATAGACTATGATTTTCAGAGATTATCTACCAATCCTACATTTGCATCGCAAAACAGAAGGGTATCATCTACATATTGAAGGCAACTAATCCGAGTCCCCCCATGTGCTACTTGAAAGCCTCTAATTATACGCGTTTCATCCCATTTATGAAGCATCTTACTCAAAGCTTCCCTGGCCACAACAAACAAATTAGGAGAAAGGATTGCCTTGCCTAGCATCCCTGGTAGCGTTGAAGAAACCCTTCAATGACCCATTTACCAATATGAAAAAGGTTGTTGAATGCACACAAGCCCACAACCAACCCCTCCATCTTTGACTGCAACCCAACCACCCAAGCATGTAATCAAGAAACTTCCAACCAACATGATCAAAGGCTTTTTCTATGTCGAACTTGCACATAACCCTTCATTTTCGTTCCCTAATTTTGGAATCAATACATTCATGAGTGATTAAGGTGCTACCCGGAATCTATCGTCATGTCACAATGGTCCCTTGAATCACTAAAATGACTTGCAAGATCACTCTCCTAAACCTCATAGCCAAAACTTTAGCAAAATTTTTATACGGGCCTCCTATCAGGCTGATGGGCCTGAGGTCTTCTATCATATCCACCCCTTGAAGTTTGGGGATGAGAACAATGAAGGATGTCCTAGCTCATTTAAGAGGCAACCACAATCGTAGAATTCAAAAACAAAGTCCATCATATCCCCTTTGATAACTTGCCAAAAGTTTTTGAAGAACGCAATTGGAAAACCATCTGAGCCTGGGGCCTTCTCTCCACACATTGAATCCAAAGCATCTTTAACCTCATCCTTAGAGATATGAATTTCAAGGGAGTTTGCCACTTCACTCGGCAATTGAGGGAATTCTAAATTATCTAACCACAGTCTCCTCCAATGATCTCGAGATAAAAGATCCTTATAAAATTGAACTATTGAATCACATATCTCCCCCTTATCCAATGTTTTGATGCCATTTACAACCAAACCAGTAATTCTATTACCCCAAGCCCTTGTGCTAGCTATGTTGTGAGAGAATCGTGTATTCTTGTCCCCTTTTTTTAGCCATAGTGCTTGAGATTGTGGTCTACATTTGATTTCCTTTCCTTTGATAGCATAATTTGAGGCTAAGCTTGCTCTCCTTTCTTGCTCTTCTGATGACAATTGACCAGCATCCTCTTTACATGTTGAACTCATGCATCGCCTTTAAGTTAATATCGAACTCCGCCTCTCTAGCTCCAAGGGCTTCTTTCTTCCAACATCTTTTCTTTCAATGGTCTAAGTTTCTTAGATAGCCGAAAGCCGACAAAATTGTCGACTGAAAAAGTGACCCACCAATCCTTAATCAATTGATCAAACTCATCTATTTCCAGGCAAGGTAATTCAAACTAAAATGGCTTCGCACCCCAATCTTCTTCCAACACCTCTAGAAAACTGGGCCGATCTAAAGTAGGTTTCGACAATGCCCTGTGTCCCATAAGAGGAAAATTTTCAAGCCACTCGACTCCATAGACACTAGAAATCTATCAAATTGCAAGAGGATGGGATCTTCTAACCCATTTGACCAAGTGATTTAGCTCCCCCCAACGCCAAATCCAACAACTTGTGCCGATCCACCCATTTAGTAAAGCCTTTCATATTGCTAGATATGTGCCCACCATTAGAATTTTTGTAGGAAAATTCCACCACGTTAAAATCCCTATCGACGCACAACGGTAAATTCCATCTTTGCCTAAGATTGTTTGATATTGCCCAAAATTGCTCACATTGGCCAGGGACATAAGGTCCATAAACTGTGGGAAGTACCCACTGCCACTCGGAAAACATATCCCATAAAACAACATACAATGAGAAAATACCAGCAAAACTGTCCACCTTCCAACATCAGCATTCCAAGCCACAACAATGCCCCCCCACGGATCCTACAACTCCATTGTAAGCCATTCCTTATTCTTTATCCCCCAGGCAGAGTACATAATACCTCTGTGCATGGTTTAGATCTTAGTTTCCTACAACGCTATAACGTTTGATTTTTCATTTTTAATCGACTTCCTCATTTAGTTCTTTTAGCCTTATAGCCCAAACCCCAAACATTCCAAGGCAGAACTATCATTGGTTAACTATCTTGCCCCCTCTAATCCTCTTTCCCCCACTGGACTTACCTATGGTAGAGTCATAATTGATTGCATGCTCTAGACTGAGAAGCTCCCACTCCATCCTCTCGGAGATCTCTTGGCCTTAAACGTTAGGTCTTGCTGTCAACCCGTTGGACCACATCCTTTAACAATTGCAGTTGGTCTTCTGATATTGTACTGCCCCTCGTTAAGCTCCACCATAGCGTTATCGCAGCTTGTTGGAAGGAGTTGCAAGCACCTCCTAGTCATGAAATCCACACCGCAACAGTCAACAGACTTGTCTCTTGTGCGTTGACAGGCTCAGGAGCCTTAAGAAGATGATCTCCTCACATCTTTTATATATAATGGTTTGAAGGAAGAGAAGCCCCACATCCGAGGCCTAAGTAAGCGTTCTGCCGAATTTGCAAAATTCTTACGGATGGAATAGAAAATAAGTGTGAGAGGCAAGTAGTGCCCATCCTTGCTACATGTCGCCTCTCCCTGCTTTCGTAAATCATCCTGCCACGCATTAGCCCCTCCATATTCTCCGTTGCCCTCATAATTACTTGTCCTCGATAGGATAGCCTTAGAGATGGCTCAGTCTAACAAGACGACACTGTCTCTCTCCTCCTGTTGCCACACCACCCGAGCCAGAACCCGGACCTTTGTGAGACCACCATCCTAGGGTATGTGTCCCCCCCGGCCGTAGGTTTGGAGCGAGATTATCTTTTGATTCCAAGCTCCCGCCACACGCTCCATCCCACATGCCTTCTTCCTGTTTCTCCTCTCCCACCTACCCCTTTTCCTCCAAAGGGAGAGCACCATGTGTTGACCTTACGGTCCAGTGTTCCGTCGGTCAACTGAAATTGTGCGCCATCTTGCAAACTCTGCCTGCAATGGCTTCCCTACTGGACACCACCACTACTCACCTACCCCATGCCTCACCAAAGTGTTCAGGTACCCCCCAACACTTCTCCCTTTACACTTTGAGAGCTAAAATATCTTCGATGATCATTACGTTGATTAATCTAGGATCCACCATAGCCCGCTTCTACTTCACACATGCTCGAGCCACCCCCAACTCCTCCATGCTCTCCGTAGCAACGTCAATTGCCACCACCTCTCCCAAACACGTCCCAATCTCCAGGAAGACTTCCCGAAACCATACCTCCAATAGAATCCCCCAAATGAGGAACCACACCTTCTCCTACCTGAAAATGGAGTTCTCCATGTATCTCCTTGTCTTTCGCACTAGTCCTTTAAACAAAACTCCCGCCACCATTGTTCGATTGAGGCAAACTCTCGGCTTTACCAGTATCCAAACCTTCTTCATCTTTATCAGTTTGATAATGAAGTCATCTTCCACCTTACTGCAACACTACTAGCCAAACTTTTACTTGTGGAATGGTGGTTTTTTTTTTTTTTTGCTATTTCAGCAACCACGAGCCATTTTAGGGAGTCCTAGGCCTTCTCTATCACTTTTGGCCTGATTCAGACCACTTGTTTGTCGCCAGTGGTTTTCGTTGATAGCTTCAGTTGAAGCCATCTCCTCCTTTTGGGACTTTTGTTGCCTTTGATCTCTAGCCACAACATTCCTAAAGGACATTGCACTTGCTACTCTGTGTTGGCCCTCCTCCCCTGTTCCTATTTTATCTGATTATTGTTTAACTCCTAGCTTCACCCCACTAAATTTTTATCCTTTCTGCTCACCTTGCTATCTTCTTTTCAATTTTTCACCTTAGGGCCATATCGGGCCTTTTGTACTTGAAGCTTCTTCCCGCTAAAACTTTCCCCATGGAGCAACTTCACAACCACCACCACCTCGTCTTCCGAGCTCATATGATGACGACAAACCTCCGAGGGTTAGGGTCTTCCAGTCTTGAGGAATAAGCACCTTCATTACTTTACATGCCCTAAAAAAACCCCGAAGAAATTCACCGTGAGCTATCCTTCAAGAAACCCAACTACAAATAGAGTCAGGAGCTCTGGTAAAATCTTCTCATCTCCTTTCACCTTCGACTCGTACTTTTGTCTTCTTACCTTCGTCCAACCTCCCTCCTCTTTCCCTTCTTGTTGGATTTCCCCTCCTACCTCCCTGATATCTTCTTCCCCTTCCTGTCCCTTCTCTCCTTTTCTTTCACCCTCTCTCGCCTTGCAACTACTGCTGCATCGGCCCCCCTTCAATTCTTGACGCACCAATCCTAATAGAATTCCCCTTTCTTCTACACTCTCTTCCGTTTTTCTCTCTACCTCGTTATTCTCTCACTTCATGTAGAACTAGACCTATAAGTTTGTTGATACCTGCAATGGTGTTCAGCTCAAAAGGGATGCATTTCCACTTTCCATATCAGAAATGGGGAAAATTCCCATTTTTGAGAGGATTTATGGGAAAGGAAGCTTCTTTACCTGTTTCATGCCTTAAATTTTTTTATTTTTTATTTTTGGCATCAATCAAAAATGCCAAAACAAAAGGTCCATTGAAGAACTTAGGATCAAACCATATAACAAGGACACATTGTCAATGCACTTTTTTTTTGTTTTTTGCATGTCCAACACTACTATACGTGGCTCAAATAAATTAGTTTATGATGTTCAATTGTTATATAAACTTTTTATTTTTGTGATGTGTTTTTAAATAGAAATAATTGATTTTTAGGTCTATTATAATTGTTAATTTTTAGGATTTTCTACATGTAATAAATGACAATATACTTTTAATATATAATTTTTATTTAAATGTACAATCGTACTGGTGAAGGTGACTCTTACAAGCCATTCCATTCTCTGTCCCATATGCGTATCCAACACCGACGCATGTCAATGTGCAGGTTTCATAGCTCGTAGATTAGTTTGGAACCTTTGGATCCTAATGAACCTCATTGATCGTGTAGCCGCCAATGTGGAGTACTTCCAAATTTTGGAGGATATCAAAATTCTAGATCATGGTGAATATTAAAGAATTTGGGCACCACCGGTTTGTGGGGTTCCTTTTTGAGAATTTCTTTGTATTCATTGGAAGGTCAATGCAATAGTTAGCGTAACGCTGCAAGGCAACAAGAAAAGTATGGTAAATGTTGGTTCTGATCCTTAAAAAAGGTTAGAAGTTCATCCAAAGAAATAAAAATGCCAAAAAATCAAACAACAAAATTTTTGGGTTTAAAACGGTTTTGCTCGAGAACGGAGTGAGAAAAACATACATGTTTGTGTGTATCGTATATAAGCAATATTTAAATACAAAATTTGACCAAAATTTCTTTTCTTTGTGAGTGATTAATAGTATGGATGGAAATTCGAAGAAAGAATAAATATCATTCTTTGGGACAATAAATATCATTCTTTAGGACAAGGACTCGTCTGTTGAGTCAATCATAAAGAAGACTTTTTCTCATGATTATACCTTGGGTTTTGCGAAGGCAGGAGTTTTGAGGATGTTCTATGGTGGATCTGACAAGGGATTTGGGTAATTGTATGTTGTTTTTGCTTTGTCGGGTAGGCCCTCTCGAAGTCCTATGCTTATCTTTTGTTTTTCTTGCTTGTATTGGTCTCTAAGTGAGAAGGGTCACTTGCAATGGGTTGTTTGTTATTGTTGTTTTTCTTCACTAGCAATGTCATCAATTTTCCAAAAATAATAAATAAGTAAATAAGTAAACATTAATAATTGATCCCTCAAAACTAAAATTTCCCACCATTCACGTAATTCTGGCAATGGATGATTGTGAGTTTTCTTCTTCTTCTTCTTCTTCTCTTTTCTTCTTTGTCTTTTGGTTGATCTTCCAATATATACGAAGTTTTAAATGTAGAAGTATCTATAGTAGTAATTTAAAAAATATATATGGAGTTTAAATTGGATGTTGCTAACTATGGTCGATATCAAGTAAAAGGTCAAGCCCTAGTAGCGGGCTTGGAAGTAAATTTGGGAAAGGGTCAAGCAGTAGAGGTGGCTTTGGCTACTTGTCTGCAAGTTGTGCATGCATTTGAAGAGTCACATAGAAGGACAAAGGCTAAGAAGAGTTGGGCAATTACATCAAGTATCTCAATGATGTTCAATTAGGAGATCAAGAAGAGTCAGCATGGGTGGAGGGATGTTGCAAATGGGGAGGATTTGGTGAAATTGAGGACAATGTCATGAAGATGTTCAAAAAGGAAAAAAGCAAATCAAGGGCTTATATTTGTGTGTGTGTGTGTGTGTGAGAGAGAGAGAGAGAGAGAGAGAGAGAGAGAGAGAGAGAGAGAGAGAGAGAGAGAGAGAGAGGAATGATCTAGGAGGCTTCAGGAATAGGGACTCCATCTGGAATGGGGTTGGGTTGTCCCAAAGGAGTGCATTCATTATAATTCAAGCTCCAATTGCATTTGTTTATGTTGTTGGAGTTAAAAAGGTCATAGTTGGACCTTGGGATGGGCCGACTTGTCCACCTCTTGTTGTTGCACCAGTCCTAGAGAATATGGAGTTCATTCAGATAATTGGAGAAGCAACGAATTTCCTGAAGGGTCTTATTTTGGAGGAAGTGACAGAGGAAGCTTCATCTCAGTTGGGTCTGGACAAAGGAATCTAGGTCTGGATGTGTTTCCAATTTCTTCTTCCAAGTGTTCAGTAAGAAGTGAGGAGGACCATTTCAGGATTATTGTCCCATTAGTTCTAAAGAAGGGGTGTTGGATACCAGTGTTCGCAATATCGATACTATCGTTATCGCTGGCCAGCGACACGAAACCAGTTGGAAGTTTTTTTTTTTTAAAAAAAAAAACAGAAATGTTCGTATCGCGCAATATATTGTTGGATATCGCACGATTATCTTTGCTATCATGGATATCATCGATAGCCAACAACCAACGACGACGATAAAAGGCGGGAGATGTGGGGTTGCGTAATTATCGAAAAATAGAAAAAGAAATTTTTTATTTTTTATTTTTAAAAGGAGGAAAAACTGGAGAGGGGATTTCAGTACCTGTAGACGAAGATTGCATTATCGGAGGTCGAATTTGGTGGGCCACTCCAGCAATCGACAGCGGTAATTTCGATTTCCCTTTCTTTTTCTTCAAATCGATACAACAATGGAGATTTCTCGCAACGAAGATTTCGGTGAGAAATCAGGTTTGATCGAGGAGAAGATTTGGGGATTTCTCGCAATAGAGATTTCGGCGAGAAATCAAGTTTGATTGAGGAGAAGATTTGGGGATTTTAGGTTTCCGGAAGGTCCAAAACCCTCTTCCCTCATCTCTTCGAAAATGGTGGCTTCCGCAGAAGCTTTCTACGTTGAAATCGGATCGCGTACTGAGTTACTCGGTATGCTCTTATCGTACTGAGAAAACTCTGTAGGCGCCACCATGAATGAATGTCGTTTATCCACGTCGTCCAACCGTTTTTACAACTCATTTAAGGGGTTGAGCCCAAAATTGAAGCATATCCAAAGCTCAAGTGGACCATACCATATGAAATAGTGGGAATAATGATTTCAACTGTTGAAACCTTTCCAAGCCCCACAATGATGTTTGTTTGTCATCCAACCTGTTCATAAGAACACAGAAATAGGGATGAAGGGAAAACATTGATATAAGCTTGATCCAAAACTTCTGTGGCCCTCAAGAAATTTTCAATGGTATACGTTCAATTCACATTGTTTCCCGTGGTGTGGTTCATTTGAACTTTGGATATGCTTCAATTTTGGGCTCAAGCCCTAAAATTATATGTTAAAATGGAAGGAGTGAATAAAATATATAAATCATGATAGACTCCACAGAGTTTGCTAAGTACACAATAATGAAATACACCCGTGACTTATGAGCGTGGATTGGGTGCTACGTGAGTAACAACTTGTTGGGTGTTACGCTTACTGTAGGGCCCACCTTAATGATATTTTGTAGATACACTCCATCGATTCATTTTTATAGCCCATTTAATGATGTCTTCGAAAAAATTAAGCACATTCAAATCTCAGGTGGACCACACCACATCAAACAATGATTAATGAACACTTACCATTAAATGATATGGATCCACTTAATTTTTCTGGTGCTGTCCACCCAAGATTTGAATTTGCTTAATTTTTGGAATAATATGCTTAAATGATATGAAAAAATTAGATGGACGACCTGGATAAAATATAGACATCAAGGTGGACCCCACAGAGCCTATGACAGGATTGGCTAGTGTACTGTGTCGTGTGAAGACGAGCACTGACACTCCTCGAGCTACGAGTTGTACGAATGGTTCAAAGGAGATCAAAGTTACGTGGGCCACATAATGATGTATATATTATAACCATCCCATTCATCTATTTGGCGAGATCATTTTAGATCATTAGCCCAAAAATGAGTCATATCAAAAGGTCAAGTGGACCGCACCACAAATAGTAGTGGGGCAATGATTCTCACCATTAAAACATTTTTAGGGCCCGCCATAACATTTATTTTCCATACATTCTGTTCATAAGGTCCCACATACATGGATGAAGAGGAAAAACAAATATCATATTGATCCAAAACTTATGTGACCCCAAAATGGTTTCAATGGTAGATGTTCAATCCCCCATTACGTTTTGCAGTGTGGTCCACTTGATAATTGGATCTTCCTTATTTTTCGGCTCAAGCCTTACGACGAGCTCGCCAAATGGACAGACGGTTTGGATATAACAAATACCTCATGATGGGACCCACAAAACTTGGTGATGTCAACACACTAGCCATATTGGTGGTGTGTGGTACACCAGCCAATCCGCTTCCGCGGATTTCTTGCGAAAGCCCTTGGTAGGAGGTTCCCGCGCTGGAAACCTAGGTGCGGCCCACCGTGATTTATGTGAGAAATCTACCCCGTCAATCCGTTTTGTGAGCTCATTTTAGGACATGAGACCAAAAGTGAGAAGCTTCCAAGACTCAAGTGGGCCACACTAAAGGAAAGGTGGGTAGGGAAATTCATACCGTTAAAACCTCCATGGGGTTGACAGTGATGTTTAAATGCCATCCATACCATTCATAACATCATTCCTACTGGGATGAATTGAGAAGAAAAATATTTCCTTGATTCAAAACTTTTGTGGTCCCATGAATATTCAACCGTGTTCGTTCAATCCTCACGTTTTTGGCCCACTTGAGTATTTGATCCGGCTTATTTTCATACATGTCTTTGATTCATTTATAAATGTCATGCGTTCAGTTTAAATATAGTTGCATTAGTTCAGTTAAACCTCGCATAACTCAGGACCCAATACAAAGGAAACTTATTATGTGCACCTTTTTTTTTGGAGATGTTATGATTTAAAAGTGCGTAATGTGTATTAAGGTCTTTTTTAACAATCCCTGAAGTTCATTGAAAAATTCAACCAGTTTTCCCATGTTTCCCAAAAAGTGCGATAAATTATGTGATACAAACGATATATCCCATGCGATAACCGATACATATATGTATCCCAAGGGTGCGATACATAGCGCGATACCGATATTTTGAACACTGTCGGATACCAAGGATTATTATACCATCAATTTGATAAGTACCAATTATTAAATCTTGGCTAGTATCTTGCCATTTAGACTCCATCGTGTTCTAAGCTCTTGATTATTTCAATGTGCAAGGTGCACTCATCCAAGGTAGGCATGTTTTAGACTTGTGTGCTAGTTGAACATGAATGCATTGATTCAAGACATAAGTGAGGGACCATTGGGTGCCATTTGGAAGTTGGACATGGAGAAGGCTTTTGACAATGTAAGTGGGATTGTCTTCTTTACATGATGGAATGGATGGGATCTCAAGTTTGGTGAAGGAGACAGATGGGGTCCAGAGTTCGCTAAAGGTTTTACCAAGAGGTTTCTTTTGAGGATCTAGAGGACTGATTAAGGGGACACTCGTTCTCTATTCCTTACTACTATTGTGGCCAAGGCTCTTAGCAAGATGTTGGAGAAGGTAAGTTTTAATGGAGTAGTTTGGGGTTTCAAGGTGGACTGAACTAATTTCAGATGTCTCATCTGCAATATGCGGATGATTATGTGAGGCCAAGAGGGAGCAACTTTTGAATTGAGGCATATTCTATAAGGTAGCAAACCGGCAGACGGAAAATCCTCGGAAAAACAAAAGGCAAAGTTTTGGGAGTGAAGTTGGAGGAAGTATGAGCGGACAAGCTTGTGGGGAGTTTGATATGTCAAACTATAATTGTTACCTTCAATGCAAGTCTTCATTTGTGTGAAGGTAAACCATCAAAGGGTTCGTGGGAGCTGGGTGTTAGAAATGGTAGAAAAGAAGCTAGCCACTTGGAAGGGTAGACTATTGTTATTTAAAGGTGTTGGACACTTACAAACACAACAATTTCGACAATGTTGGTTATCATGTCATTGTTTCATGGCCCAACAAGTGTGGTGAGTCTCTTAGATAGGCAACAAAGAGATTTCTTACAGAAAGAGTGGTAGAGAAGCAAAAGTACCATCTTTTGGATTGGAAGAATGTACTCTACCTTACCAATCAAGGGGGAGAGGACATTAAATCACTGAAGATCATCATTCGATCTTGCTCGGGAAGTGGTTGTGGAGGTTTGGTGAGGAGGAAGATGGCTTTCGGAGGTCTCAGTGTGGAAATACATTATGTGGGGTGTTGAATGGAGTACCTTGGTGAGAACAAGATATCATTGCTCCAGGGTTTAGGAATTATGTGCAAAATGTTGAAGCTTTCGGAGGTCTCAGTGTGGAAATACATTATGTGGGGTGTTGAATGGAGTACCTTGGTGAGAACAAGATATCATTGCTCCAGGGTTTAGGAATTATGTGCAAAATGTTGAAGCTCGGTTCACGATAGGTATCCACCTCGAGGTAGGAGGTACAATCTTGTTCGGTTTTTTGGGAGGATCTATGTATGAAAGGCTGTTATTTTTTTTATCCTTAGCCCCCTTTTCAATCCATTGCCAATAGAAGGGATAGAGATAAGCCAAGTCTTTAGCAAGGTGGGTTCCAAATGGTCTAGTTTCTAGCCTCAAGAAGAATTTAAGTAATGAGGAAATTGAGGACCTATTAGTCTAATGAGGATCTTAGTGAGTGTTTTTAGGCAATCAAAATGAGTTGGACAAAGGAATTTGGAGTGATCCTATTTTCAAATCTTCTACTGGATCTTGTTCGATGAAAGCAAGAGGACTTGGTTAGGGAAAGTTTTTAAACCCCCTAGGATGATTGCTTTGGAAAGGTGGCGGGTTGAGATAAGGTACTAACAATCGACCATCTTAGAATCAGCGGATAATAATCATCAATTGCTACATTATGTGCTTGAGGAACATGGAAAATGTGAATCACCTTTTTATTTGCTGGTCTTGTGTTGGGAGATTTAGTAATGGTGTCTCGACCAACTCAGAATGACTTGTTCAATGACAATTGCCAATCTTTTGGATGGTGTGATCACTGGTTATATTTCCTCATGGCTTTGAAAGCTGACTTTGTGGAATTTATACCATTCCTTTTAAAGATTGAAGTTTTACTTCTTAATGTGGTGGCCCCGTGGTGTGTATGGGAGATTTCAAGGTGGTTAGCTTCATTTTGAGAAGCTGACGAGGACCCACATAACACGTAGTATGAGGGATTTTTCAAAATTGGGTGTATAAAAACGATATTGTGGACATCCCGATGGCGGACGTTAAGTTCACGTGGACCAACAGGCAAGAGGTGGTGGCAAAATCCAACTTAGACAAGCTCTTGGTTTCTTTGAATTGGGTGGAGAAGTCCCCCTTGTTCAGCAAATGGGGCTCCCAATTGCTGTTATTCCACCATTGCCCTATCATTTTGGAAGTGAAAGAGGACCAAAGCTGCTATGTCTAGAAATGAAGGGCTTTTCTTCATTGGTTAAGGAGTGGAGGAACTCTATCAAGGTGGAAGGTTGACAGTTTTAGGATTTTTCAAAAACTCAAAATTCTCATTAGGGAGAATCAACAGTTGGAGAACTGAGGTGCTAGGCAAGCGGGAGGAAGAGTTAAGATCTATTCTCCAGGACATTCATATAATCGAGGCAGATAAGAATCTCTAGCTTGATGGTGGATGGGAGGAGAATTGAAGAACAAGATCAAGTGTGTGAAGCTATTATGTTGTTTTATAAGGATTTATTGTCAGGGGAGAGGTGGGTGCATTCAAGGGTAGATAATATGTTGTGGGCATTGTTGGAGGAATCGAGGTTAAGCTTTCGCTAAATTACAAGAACTGGCTAAACGAAGAAATTAAGTGGAGGCAACGGTCTAGAGCAACGTGGCTCAAGGTGGGAGATAAGAATCTCTAGCGTGATGGTGAATGGGAGGAGAATTGAAAAACAAGATCAGGTGTGTGTAACTATTGTGCAGTTCTATGAGGATGTATTGTCAGGGGAGAGGTAGGTGCGTCTAAGGGTAGATAATTTTTCGTGTGATCAATTGTTTGCGGAGGAAGCCGAGTCTTTAGAGAAGCTAGTTTTTTAGGTAAAAAAAGCAGTAGAAGCGCAGGGAGCAATGTTGTCAAATCGCATATGCGATTGCATGCGATCAGCATATGCTGTTCGCATATGCGATCGCACAATCGCATATGCCATGGCATTTTTTTTTTTTCAAAAAAAAAAAAATTTCTAAAAATTCTAAAAAAAAAAAAAAGAAAAAGAAAAAAAAAAAGGGAAAAACATTAGTACACATGATTGGATTGGGTTATTTTACTTACTCTATTATAGTTTGTGTGTTTCATTAAGTGATATATTTAATTACTTATATTAGATAAATTTTAACAAAACAATCAACCAGCTACATTAAAAGATAACTAATTATTATAAACTTCGAAGAAAGAAATTTTAATGATAAATGGATAACTTGAAACAACTTACAAGTTATAACTTACAACTCAATTTACAAAAAGTAAGCACAACTTATAAAATATAAAAATACAAAAATAAACATAATTGAAATAATTGTAGAGAGATTAGAGTAAGAAAGAAAGAGGTGTAAGAGAGAAAGAGTAAGAGATTTAGAGCTTTGGAGTAAAGAATAGTGAAAATGGAGGGGATATGTGTTTCTCCAATTTGAAAAAATAAAAAATAAAAATAAAAATCTTCCGCTCTTGGCTATTGGGAAATATGCGATCGCATATTTATCGCATACAAAAGTATGCCATGGCATACTTGCTAGGATCGCATATGCCATCATGGCATATGCGATTTGATCAAAAGTATGCGCATATGCGATCGCATTTGATAACAATGGCAGGGAGAGATAGGGCTTTGAGACCGGACAGATTTCCTTTGGCCTTCTTTTAGCTTTTTTAAGAGATGGTGAAGGGCAATGTATTCTAAAATGGCCACATAATGGTAATGGTGGTAACTATTACACTTCATGGGGTCTTAATTGTCATTACGGAAACATGATCATTAACGACCCCTTACGAGGCCTCTATGTGTGTGTGTGTGAAGCCGCAATTGTTGTTATAGACTGTTATTTTTTATGGAATACCTTGGTGAATGGAGATCTGGTTAGTCTCATTACTGAGTTCTATGAAAAGAGTCGTCTTGTGTCGTAATTGGGTGCATCTTTCATAGCCATCATACTGTTAAAAGAGGGCCAATTTCCCTAGCGACTTTAGGCCTATCATCCTTATCGGGGGCCCCTATAAGATCTTAGCCTAGATTTTGGTGTCAAGGTTCCGAGTGGTTCTTGCAAAGGTTATTTATGAAGTTCAAGGGTTTTTTTTTTTTTTTTTTTTTTTTTTTTTTTTTGTGGTAGGTAGACAAATTTTGGATGGTGTTCTTATTTGTCATGAATGTAATTGATTCGAGACATAGAGAGGGCAAGGAAGGAGTTGTTTACAAGCTGATATTGAGACAACTTATGACTGTAGATTGAGAATTCCTCAAATGCATGCTAAGTCATATGGGTTGTGGAGAGAAATGGCGAAAGTGGATCCAAGAGTGTCCTCGGTCGACTAAATTCTCAGTATTAACGGGCCACCTAAAGGCTTTTTTAAAGCATCGAGAGGGCTTAGGCAAGGGGATCCTCTCTCTCCTTTTTTGTTCATGGTGGTTGTGGAGGCTCTAAATAAGATGCTATACAAAGGCGTATTCATGGGCCTCATAATGGGGCTTAGGGTAGAGAGTGTTGATTTTAAGATTTCGCATCTACAATTCGCGAGTGACACCATTTTGTTTTGCGATGCAAATGGCAAGGTGAATGATGCCAAGAAAATTATCAGATTCTTCGAAGTGGTATTCGGGCCGAAGGTGAACATTTTGAAGAGCGAGATATTAGGGGTTTGTATTTCCATAAAGGAGGTGGAGAGATTAGCATAAGTGTTTGGTTGTCATTCAGGGTCCTTTCCCCCATATCTTGGTTTCCCTCTTTATGTTGTTAAGCTGACTAAATATCTTTGGGACATGGTAATTGAAAAGGTAGAATGGAAATTATCAAGCTGGAAGATAGGCATCTATCTTTATGGGGAAGATTGATGATAATTAAAGGTGCTATCTCAAATGTGCCACTCTATTTCATGTCTCTTTTTAGGTGCCCGAAGGTAGTGCTAGATAGACTAGAGAGATTGAGACGCGATTTTTTATGGCAAGGCATGAAAGAAAAGAAGTTTTATCTATTAAAGTGAGAAGAGGCGTGCTGACCATATGGGGGAGGTGGAGCTGGAATAAGGCAATTGGAGGGCATAAACTTGGTGTTGCTAGGCAAGTGGTTGTGACGCTTTGGCACAGAAGATGACAATCTTTGGAGAGTAGTGATAGCCAATAATATGGAGTTGAGGATGGGGTTGGTGGACCAAAGAATCCTCTTCATATAGGGCTTTTGTGGTTTGGAAGGCGATGGTTAGGTTGGGGACTATGTTTAGGGAGGGGATTGGGGAGATAATTTGATTCTGGGAGGATAGTGGTTTGGAAGGCGATGGTTAGGTTGGGGACTATGTTTAAGGAGGGGATTGGGGAAAGAATTTGATTCCGGGAGGATACCTAGCTTGGTCTCTGAATAGGGAATCTAGCTAGGCTCTCTTCGGATGAGGATGTCTCCATTGAAACTTGAGAGGTGTGATTCTCTGGTTGGTGGAAAAGTGGTGTGGGCCTTCGTTGTAGAACCTGTCAGACGAGGAAGTGGTTGATTTTGTGTGGTTATTGGATTGGCTTCATTACTTTTGCCATTCGGTCGAAGAGAGAGATCATATGGTTTGGAAAGAGTATAGTTTGGGTGGATTTTCTGGATGGTCGTTTTACAAGTTTATGTACAGGTTGGCATCTGGGGAGCTCAAAGGGCACACTTCTTTCGTGTGGCACTACCGTGGCCCCCTAAAGTCCTGTATTTTGAATGGCTGGTGGGGAGAAACAAAATGTTAATTATTGACAATTTCATAAAAGGAAAATGGTGATTCCCAACATTTGCACGTTGTGCATGAGCAATGTGAGTCAGTGGATCATCTCGTCACCCTTTACACCATTGCTAGTGGAGGTGTGGGGCGGGTTCTTTGAATCCTTTAGGGTGAAGTGGGTGATGGTAGGATCTATTGAAGGCTTCTTCTTTGCGTGGCATGGGGCAAGGTATTCAATAACGGTAATGGTAGCCATAATGGCCACCATTGTTATCGTTATGATATGGGAAGTAATGGCCATTACGGCTTTAGAAAAATGTAACAGCCCGTAGCGAATTGTTATGGGCCCCTTTTTCTGTAATTGCTAGTACGACCTCATAACGCGTAATGGTACCCACCCACCACTGTTAAATAACCGTTTTTTTATACCATGGCATGGGGTCGGCATTTGGGGGAGTAGCTTTGTTGGTGGGTCTTTGGGTTATATTGGGGGAAGGAATAAAATCGATGTTTCCGCGATTGAAGTGCGCCGGCAATGGATGTGCTTAGAAGGGCTAAGATGGATATTATGGGGTGGGCCTCAACGTTTAGACTCCTTTGGAAATTGTGATTTTTCTCCTCTGTTCAGGTCTTCTTTGTTGTAATTTTGCCTATGTTCCGCAGGCTTCTTCTAATTAAACTTCGTTTTCTCCCAAAAAAAAAAAGAAGTTTGAATTAGGTGACCAAAATGGTGTGCAGCAAGGTTTCTTCTTATGATCTCATCGAGGAGTTTATGGTATAGAAAGTGGATTCTATGGAGGAGTGGAATGGATTTATGATGTAATTTGTTACTCTTAAGCGATCGTACCTTGCAGGGGTTGGACACTTTGTTTGTTTAAGGTGTTCTATCTTAACATTAAAAGTAGAGTTTGCTCCCTTTTGCTGTCATGTGGAGTTTGTGGTAAGAGAGGATAGGTTGGCCATCTCTTCCTACACTGATGACAGGAAGGTTCGGAAGGGCCAGCGAGTGGTGGGTTTTCATCCGAGTCTCTCTTTTAAAAGATTTGCGATGCAGGTTATTCGTGTTACGCATTTGCCTACATGTGGAAAGTCCCGATCCCAGATTGAAGTATTTAGTTGGATTGCCTCGATGAACAGAATTCGGATTGTCGACAATTTGATGAAAAGGAAAATGGTAATGCCAAATATATGTTTTATGTGTGTAAATGATAAAGAATCGGTTGATCATCTATTGCTCAACTGTAAGGCAGCCCGTGAGTCGTGCAGTCACTTTTTCAACTTGTTCGCTGTAAGGCGGGTAATTGATAAATCATTTTTTTGTCATCATTGGGTGGTCGGTTAGCCCTCTCTTGGGGAAAATTAATTATAATTATTTTCAAAGATGTTCCTTTTAGCCGTCCTATAGGGTGTGTGGAAGCAGAGGAATGCTAGATCTTTTAGGATAGATTTGCTATTATCTCTTCTCAGGTGGAGCATTGATTTGTTGGTTTTTGAGTGGCTCTTTTGTTGCCGGAGTTTGCAGGGATTTTGATGGATTCACAGCAGGGTGACTGGGCTTCAATTGTATTTGGCTGGTTGGTTTGGGCTGGCCTGGTCTATGTACTTGTTGGGCGCGGATTGCATACTACCCCCACCAGGACCTAGCTAGAGACAGACAGTCCTGTCAGGGGCTGTGGGGCCCACCATGATATATTATTTTATCCAAACCGTCCATCCATTTTTAAAGATAATTTTAGGACATGATCCCAAAAAGGAGGCAAATTGAAGGCTCGAGTGGACCACACCACAGGAAGTAGTGGTGACAATGACCCCCACCATTGAAACCTTCCTAGGGCCCATCGTGATGTTTATTTTCTATCCAACATATTTAAAAGGTCACATAGACCTGGATGAAGGGAAAACATAGATATCAACTTGATCCAAAACTTCTGTCGCCCCCAAGAGGTTTTCAGTGGTAGGCATTCAAGCCCCACTTTTTCCTGTGATGTGGTTCACTTGAGCATTTGATCTGTCTTATTTTTGGGCTCATCACCTGATTTTTCAAAATGGATTGACAGTATGGATAAAACACATGCATTACGGTGGGCCCCACAGAGCCCCTAACAGGACCGTCCATCTCTAGCTAGGTCCTGGTGGGGGTAGTACCCAATCCCTGCCCGTACTTTTTGGGTTTTTAATTTTTAATTTTTTAATTTTTTTTTTTTTGTCTCCCTTCTCTGCTTTGTCTTGGTTGTAGACTTGTATTGGGCATTGCAGGGTGAAAAACATGGGGTGCTGAAACAACTGTATGGTAAATCGGCATAGCAGGCATGACGGGCTTGATTAGAGTAATGCACTCACCCAAAGAATATTTCCTTTCCAGGTTGATAATCTACGCTGAACTCTTTTAATCACCGGATGTCAGAGCCTTTTAGCAGGATTCCCAATAGAAAGAAGGCATCCCAACATAAATAGAGGGAAGTGAGCCAGCCTTATCCCAAAGATCAGCTACCTCTTTGTTCTCCATGTTGACTCCCAGCAGTTCACTCTTTAAGAGATTTACTTTTGAGTTTGAAACCACCTTAAAACATCTTAAAATACATTTCAGATGCCACTTGTTGAGTATTAGCATCACATTGGATCCAGGTGTCATCGGCCAACTTCAAATGAAATATTTCGAAATCTGACTGATCTTTGAACCCTTGATCAGGTCTTCCAATTTAGATTTATTCAACATTTTAGTCAAAGCCTCTGCCGCAACCATAAAAAGAAATTGGAAAGGAGGATCCCCCTACCTCAACCTCTTGGAAGTCCTAAAGAAGCTTTTTGGTGATCCATCGACAAGCACCAAGAATTTTGTGGTCGATATACATTCTTTCATCCAACCAAGCCACCTACCTCTGAAACCCGATCTTTTGAGCATATATAATCTAGGAAGTTCTAGTCAACCTTATCACAGGCTTTCTCCAAATCCACTTCACACATCACCCTGGCTTATTCCCTTGTGAATGGAGTCAATACACTCGGGCTCAACTGGGATGCCATCAAGAATGTGGCACCCCATGATGAAAGCATCCTGAGATGGAGAGATGATTGATCCTAGCATACATCGAAGTTTGGTAGCCAACACCTTGGTGAGAATTTTGTAAGGACTCAATTGTTAAACTAATGGTCCTGAAGGTGGGCAAACTCGAGGCACCTTCTTTCTTCGGTATGAAGATGGGAGGGTACCACATCCTTTGCAAGAGTACCTCTCAGATGGAATTCATTAGAATTTGTTGATAAACTCCATTGCCTCCTCTTTCCCTAACTTCTCATTACATCTTAAGGAAAGCCAAAGGGAAACTGTCAGGTCCTAAGGCCCTATCTTTTCCAAGGAGATTAACAGATTTCTTGACATCTTCCTCTTCAAACAGCATTTCCAAGTCTGTAGTGGGTTTCCACACTAATATGCCCAAATTCAAGATTGTCCAAGAGCAATCTCCTGCACTCTTTTCCACCACTTTGGTAGAAATTGACTATAGCATCACAGATTTTGTGCAGTTTCTCAAACTTTGTGCCCTCTACTGCCAACCTTTGGATGCGATTGATCCTCCTGGCATTTGCCATCCAATGGAAGAATTGTGTTTGCATGCCCTTCTTGGGCCATAGAACTCTAGATTATTGTAACCACGCTATCTTGTCTTCCTTCACTTTTCTCCTGTATTCATTTTGAGGCTCTATTCTGTGGGATTTATCACTATTCGAAGAATCACATCCTTCCTCCTTCCAATCTCCTATATTTAGTTATGAATGTGTCATCACACACACCCACATAAAAAAGAAAAACAAAACTATATAAAAAAGAAAAGAAAAGAAAACTCCTCTCTGTTGAAGGAGTTTGCGTCATGCATACTCCTGCGGAGTACTATACAGATTTGTGCTTCTTTTCTTCTGTACTCCTCAATGTACCATTCCTGCAATATATTGTATTTAGATTCATTCAGTTGGGCGTTCAAGAACAAAAGCGTCACAACGAGTTATGTCTTTAGGAGGGAAAAATCTTTGGTTTTAGATTGGGTCTCAACTTTAGATAGCTCTTTCCTTTTCCTTTGGGGTGGAAGTAGGCTGTTATTAATGGGTTTTTGGTTTTTGCTTTCATTATTTTGTATATTTTGGCTTTGGCCTCTTAGTGAAATTATCATCTTTCAAAAAAAATAAATAAAGGATTGATTCTTATCATGTATTCCCTATATATTTCTAAGTTGTATCCAATGTTCAAAGTATCGGTATCGCTACAAATTTTGTTGGCTGGGGATATAGAAATAATATCGATATTGTCGATAATACCGTTGATAACCGGAAATACAGGAAAACAAGGGGAAAACGGTAGAATTTTCAATGAAACTTCATGAGATGCTAAAATACACATATTTGCATATTTAGGAATAAAAATTTGCAAAATGTATACATAATAAGTTTCAATTTAATGGAGGATTAAAAGCATATGTCGTCGTAAGTAGTCGTAAGAAATAGTCTAACCATCCCATCTAACCATCCAATCATCCATCCAAAAATCCATCGGTATTGCAGAATATCGACAACTCATGATATTTTACCAAGAAATCATCAACAGCTGAAAAGGAAACGAAAGATTGTGGTCTTGATATCGCGCATGTTGTGGTAACGATAATATCGAGATATTATCAATATGAGCAACGACAAATTGCAAACTGCATGCGACAATGTGCTCATAAAAAAATTGGAATAGAAATTTTTTAATAAACAAACTTTCTATGATATCTCTATGTTGAAGATATTATTCAAATATTGCCGATACACTTGAGATACAAGTGTCACGGCATCACCTAGAATTCACACAGTAAAAAATATTGGTGATATCGATACATTGGCAATACAAGCGAATGCCTGGAATTTACACAATTGAAAATATTGGTGATATTGATACGTTGGCTATACTTAGTACATTGCTTGTGCCTGGAATTTCTAATACTACCGGTGTTATCGGTTTCACTACCAGTGTTATCGGTATCACCAAGCTAGAGATAACAATAATGTCGGAGATATTTTGATAATATTGGAGATAATTTAAACAATGGTTGTATCCTTCTTGATAAATGAAGTAAAAAAAGAATAATAATTAGTCTTCTTCGTTCAAGCATCTTCTATTTCCGTTCTTTGTTTCTCTTTGAGCACTCATTCTCAGATCATTTGGATGGAACACCCACCTAGAGGCTAGTGTAGACCAGTGTTTCAAATAGTGCCCGTAGCGTACGCTACGTAGCTTAGCGTGGCCGTAGCGTTACGTAGCGTCCCAAATAGCGTAAATCCCCTGTAGCGTACGCTACGGGGGTCGTAGCGTACGCTACGGCTATGTAGCGCGTAGCGTCCGTAGCGTAAGCTACAATGTATTTTTTTACTGTTTTATTTTGTTATTTTATTTTTTTCACATTTTCTTTGTTTCTAATGTTGAGGAATGTAACACTTGTTTTGTTCTTGATACTTTTAACCTATAGGATTTTTATTTCTTTTCATAATTGTGACTTGTGGTTTCAATTAGACATTATTAATTAAAGTGGTTTGCTTAGAAAGTTGTTGATGTGATAATTATTTAATTTGGCTTATATATGTGGATTGACTTTTGATAAATGATAACTAATAACTTTTTTGAACATGCTTATAATTTATAAAATTAATCATCCTTTCAAGCATTTTTATATTTTTTTCCTTTTTTTTTCTACTATTTATTATATATGTCCTATTTTTAAATTAAAAAATTGAAGTATCGTGTAGCTTACGCTTCACGCTACGTATTTACGCTACACGCTATAGAGGGCTAAGCGCTACGCATCACGCTACCGCTATTTAAAACACTGGTGTAGACAATCCTCTTAATGCAGGGGCATTTTCACACGGGGCTCAAATGGGGTGGCCTGTGTGAAGCGGGGGCACACTCAGGCAAGGTGACCCGTGTGAGGCGGGTGGCTTGTGTGAGACGGGACCCATGTGAAGTGGGGCCTACAATGGGGGTTCGTCCGAGGGCCTGACCTGGACTATGAGATAAAGGGATTGATTCGCCATGCTCTATTAGTTCGAGCTTTTAGAGCAAGTGGTCAATTGTCCCACGTCACCTCTTCTCTTGCCTCCTGATAGATTGAAAGCCTTCCATTGCCCAAAAGTATCTCAGATGGCCAGATCTAGTCAAAACTCAAGTCTGCCCAAGTTCAAATCTCACTTCACCGCATGCAGCTAACCCTATCCCTCTATATATGTCTAGCCTTAGGTTGCTTTCTCAATTAGTATTCTGACGAAGATGTTACAATTGATCGCAGTGGGTGTCAAAGGGCTGTTCTCCATGTGCAACCATCTCCATTTTAACGATGAGTCTCAATGCACATTTTGAAATGGACATTTGAAAAATTAAAATTTTTTGTGCTTATAGATTCCTGTCAACTTTCTTTAAATGTTGGGAAACAATGTGTGGACCAATTCAAGTGAACATGTTGAAAATATCATTTTTTCTGAACTTCAGATCATACATACATTTAATGGAAAATGTTCAAAACTATTCTAATGGTGAAAAGATACTAAACTATCAAGTATTGAGAGGCTGTGTGTTCTTTCCATGATCATGTATAACATTATCTTGTGTAACTGTTATTTTACACTTTTTTTTTTATTGTCCATCTGGAAAAGGCTGCAATTCTTTTTTCATTTACTATTAGTAATACTTTTTTTGTTGTTGTGATAAAATGCTAACTTTTCGATGGGAGAACAATAAATAAAAGTTAACACCCTACATGGGTTAATCTTGTTTAGAACGATTTGGTTGATTCAATAAACATTGGACTGATTTTTATCAGCAACTGTAAAATGAGTACTGCTTTTTTCTGAGTTGGTCTGTATGTGAGGCAGCTATTTTAGCATGCACCATATTTACAAGTCAACCACTTGTTGTCTACAGCTAGTTGGTTATGATGTACGCATGCACCTTGTAAGGGATGGCCTGGGCTCGAGTCCCGCTGTTGCCTGCCTGCCAAAAGACAACCATTTGATAAATTGCATGATGTAACTGGTTTAAAAATGAGTCGCTTTATATTTGTACTTTCTTAAATTACAATGTGGGAAAAGATATATTCATGCAATGGTGCAAATGCGGCAGCTTACCCAACAGCCATACAATGACATGGTGAATGGGACCCACTTCTCCCTAGCCATTGAATGTTTTCCTGATAACTCACATCATGTACAGCTGGGCTTGTTAATTTACAAAACATGTATAGTATGCAACTCATGTTTTTTGTTTTGTTTTGTTTTTTTTTTTTTTTTCCAGATGGCTCAGTCTCGATCCGAACAGGCAGCTAACATCTCCCGCCGCCTCCTGACCAACAACAGTGGGCAGTTGACGGGCGATCAGCGGCCCAAGGAAGCAACCACCTTCTCCGATGCACCCCTCAGTTTTGTCCCAGAAACTCCAGCCAGTGGTGGGGAGAAAGAACAATCAGCCCCAGTCATGTATATTCAAAGAGGACCTTCCTTACCGGACAATAATTCTCTTCAGATTGAAGAGGACCACCGGAAAACAGCTGCTGCTGCCGTGGCGGCGAAGCTCGCAGCATCAACATCCTCAGCTCAGATGCTAACCTACGTCCTCTCCTCTCTTGCGTCGGAGGGCGTCATTGGCAACACATTGAAAGAATCTTCCATCGAAAGCAGTCCTTCTGAGAAGAGGCCCAAACTTGAGAATAGCCCGACATCTTACATGCCAACCCAGCTTCCTCCACCACTACCACCTTTCCCGCATCCCGAATCACTTCAAAACAAGATCTCTGCCTCACAAAACATGTCCCAACACCAGCCACCACCGCCTCACCCGTCGTCATCACCCATGTCACAACCAGGCCCCCCCATGCAGCCGCCTCCCCCCCTACCACCACTGCCACCTGTGCCGCCCCCGCCACTTCCAAGTCATTTCATGCAGACTGCTGGATCCATGACAAGTGTACCATACAGTTACGGTACGGCCCCACAACGGCCGCCATCTTTGCCAGGTTATCAGCTAGTAGGCACACCAATTTCGGGCCTACACCCTTACCCTGGCCCACCAAACCCTTATCAGAATTTCCAGTCGTCGGATGGCGGTTTTTATAGCCAGCCGCCCTTACCGGCAATGCCATCCCAGCAGTGAAAATTTTCCCATCTCGGGACCCCCCTTTGGAAGCTGTGTGTGTGTGTGTGCATTGGAGAACATCATTGGCTGATGCTGCTGAGAGGAAAAGTGGGCCCCATTGTAGACATTTGATCACTGTTAGGACCCTGTACTTGGATGGATGAGATTCAAATCTCACATTAACAATATACATAAATTGTATATTAACTGTTGTTTCCAACCGGTTCATAATGCCTTTTGTGGGGTTGAATGCTACACTTTGAGAATGCTACTTGTCAGCACTTGTTCTAGCATTTCAGTCATGCCTCCGTGCGTAGGGTATTCATTAGGTTGGCCCACAACCGACCTGGCCCAAAAATCAAGTGGACCTCCTCATGAATGGACCCACTTCCCTTGGATGTGGACCAATGGTCGATTATTATTATTTTTACCGTGCCCATGTGGGGCGCCTGATCAGCAGTCTCTTATTTCTAGGCCCTGCCTGATGAACGGGTGAGATCTTGCTCATGGTTGCTTTGCTGGCTTGGATTTCCAATCCTACTTTTTTTTAGCAGTCTTTTAGCTTTGAAACTCGGGTCCAAACCATTTATGTGATGGGCCTTTCCATGGATGGGTGATATCCAAAAAAACTATTTAAGACAACCATATTGAAAGGGAACAAGTGTCAAAAGGGTCAGGGTTTTCGAACTGAGTGAACGTTTTCTGGGTATACCTTATCCTTATGGCCCCATCACATAAACGGTTTGGATCATTGAAACCTGACTCCATATCCAACGGCTACACCAAATGTTCTGTATCAAAACCTCATTGCTGGGTTGAAAGGAAGTTTTCCGTATTTCACCTTTGTTTCCTCGCACATTTTTTCGATACTCCCCATGAATCTCAACCCTTCAAATAGATCTGATGGTGTCTGAATAGTCATTTAGGGTTAAAAAGCCTAATCAGAAATGGTACACAAAAATTGGACGGTTAGGATCTTCCAATCTGAGGGAATCTTACAGCATGCTTCATCCAGAGTGGAGCGGCTTGAAATAACGGTCAGGATCACTGCGCCTTGGGCTCAATCAGTGGTACTCATATTACTTTTTGGAAGGATACCTTGTGGAAAGAAAAGAGCATGCCCATGGTCCCTCAATCTAAGATCAGTGGATCCTACGGTAGATGAGTCATAGCCCAAAATCACAACCCGAGTGCTCCTTGACCATCTGCTACTTTAGGTCGTTGAACGGTTCAATTTCACATCGAGCCACTAGATGAACGGTCTCAATACACGTGCAACAAAATGGACTGGGCCTGGGCTTGGTAAAATCCTAACTCTTGAGTAGACCCAGCCCAAGTTTTGCTGGCCCATCCAGTATGTGTGATCAATATTCCACTCATTTCGTGACCTAGATGAAGCGAACGGCCAATATGCACCCTTAAATAGTGGTTATTTTCAAACGAACTCACACATGCCCGCGCACTCACACCACATGGGTTCGAACTTCGAACCCATGACCTCGTGTTGAAACTCTCGTGAGGTCTTAATCCAACCGGTAACTTCCAACCTTTCATGTGTCTTATGCCGATCCAACCCGTCCAATACATTGTCCCATCAGGAGAATCACCATGTACAAAACTCAGCCACATACACTCATTGGGAACACTACACTTGTCTTTTTTTATTTTTCAATGGCCATACATTGTTCTCTATGGTGTAGCCCATCTGATTAGTATATGAGACTGAATTTTGTATAAGGTGATCCTCATGGTGGGCCCAATCTGTTGTAAGGATTAGATGTAGCATGAAAATTTTAGGTTGGAAGTTATTTGCTAAGTGGACTATAAATTATGATCCAACCAGTTGGACGTGAGACCTTATAAAAATAATGTCGCAAAAATAAAAACATAATAATCTTGAAGACAGATATTCAATTTCCCTCCATTATACAGTCTTAAGTGTGTCATTATCTCCTTAAATCAAGTTAAAGATTACTAATTAAATACTTACCCTAAAGAATGGAGGGGAATCAAAGTTAGTTGAAAAGTTTTCTTGAAATGGAAAGATTGTAAAAAACAGTGACAGTCGATTTAAGTAGGACCTTTCATCATTGTAGACTTTGGATCTCTCCATTCAGTGTACCAAATCCTAAGATCTACATGTTGGGGATTGTGCTGCGAAATCATACGGATCTACATCTATGATAGCAATCTAATAATGCCAAGCAATCACAAGAGAACACAGAGATTTAACGTGAAAATCCTTGCGGAAAAAAAAAAAAAAAAAATCATAACACAAAGTAACAGAAATTCACTATGAAAAGAAATTACAAAGAGAGGACTTACCTGATTCAAACAATCTCGAATCTCACCCTTGCTGCACCCTTTAATAACCCTAGAGCCCTTTTAGAAACCCTTAGAAAACCTTTAGTAAGCCTTAGAATACTTTAGAATAGCCCTAGGGACTCCTATTTATAGTTTAGGAAACACCACTTATGTACCTATTTTGAAAATTTTTCGAAAACCGCATCAAATTTACGTAGTCCGTGCGTGGGTTGCGTAACCCTCGTGTAACATCCTGGATTTTCACTGTTTTGGATTTCCAAAAAAAATCCTTGAAATTATTATTTTTAATTAACTTATATTATCATTTACTGACCATTAGCACTCAACGTTAGCTTATGCACGAGTGGTCCAGTATGGTCACGATCAGACCGTGTGCAGGCCATCAAGTCAGAAGATCGATTTGTATTCGACGACAGCTTGTGCAGGCCGTGCAGCAGCCGAGGAAGGTCAGAAAAATCTAAAAATTTAGGAAAACATATATCTCACTGGGCTTGTGGTCCAACGCGGACCACGGACTCAATGGACACCCAGAATTAGAATCTGGCACTTGCCAAATGCACCCCACTAATGCCAGAATTGGAAATCTGGCACTTGCAAATAAAACCGAGATACCAGGCTTTCCAGCCGTCGGATTTCTTTCAAATTTAAGGTGAAGGTCTAATGTATTTTTCTACGCCCGTCCACAAAATCTGGGACCCGATCGTGGCACGGTGAGCTTTGATCGCAAACTGTACCCGTACGACCAAACCACATATTTCATCATTCCCAAATTTTGCATGGCCCTTCATCGGGCCATGAATCACCTATCCTGTAAGTTTCATGGCCAGAGGGCCACCAGATCCACCCCAATCACCAAAATGGGCACCACATGACTATTTAAATATCGGAACCGTATGCTCAAACCCCATACTCGTTCATCTGTTATTCCCAAACTTTGCATGATCCTTTATCGGGCCATGAGACACCTACACACCAAATTTGGTGGCCAGAGGGGTGTTAGGGCCGCCCCAACACTAATAAGGAGTCCTAGAGGGCTATTTTGGAAAGTTGTTGAAACTTGGGGACAAAGGGCCCAAGTCTAGGAAATAAAACCCTAGCTTCTCTCATAACTCTCTCATTTACCACAACCACAAGAGAAAAAAAGGAGAGCAAGAGAGAGAAAGGAGAGGAGAAAGAGTGGGTGAGGGAGAGCCAGGTGGACCCTAAATCGAGGTGGGGCCCAAGGAAATCAAACCCCACAACTCCCTACCTCTTCTCCAAGAAAAAACCTTCATCTACGACCGCCCTTTCATTCCGTTTATCGTCTAGGTAAAATCCATGACCCTTTTTTCTTGAAACCCTTGTGATGAGAGGGGATTTACATTAAAATCTAACATACAAATGTTTGCTTTAGGAATTGCGGCCGATCGACCCCGAAATCCGCATTCCTAGGTCATTTTTTAACTCTCCAATGATCCATAGGTGTGGACTATTATTCTTAGGTGGCATAGCACCAATTTTACTATGAGTCTAATGATTTTGATTGCTTGGATGATGTATTTGGAGGATCTGGAGAAAACCTAAGAAGAACCTTACCGTTGATCCTTCCAATCAACATGGAGTATTTATGGAATGTTGTTGTTGCTTACATGTTTAGGTAGGAATTTAATGATTGCATGTTCATGACTTGTTGATTTATGTGTAATGTTCCTTATAGCATGTTTGTTGCCTCTCACATGATTAGGTAGAAATCTAATATTTACATGTTCATGTCTTGATGATCCATGTATGATGTTCTTTATAGCATGTATGATGTATTAACCCTTGTGCAATGTGTTCCTACGATGTATGAAATGCTTAGCCTCCTCACTAGCCCCCACGATTCACATGCACCTTTAGTTCACAACATGGTTAGTTTTGCTTAGTAGATAAATCTGAGTTTCTATATTGGAAAGTATGATCGCATGCCATTACTTATGCTAGTTGATAACCTTGTTAGTTGGCATGCTATGCATTACCACCAAACCCTTGGGTTGGTCAGGAATATGAGGAGAGTGAAGGTGGTCCCGTTGGTAGGACCGTCTTGAGGCTAGACCCATGGATTTGGGCGAGTGCGTGTGGGCGACAGTAGTTAGACTACATGGGTCGCTTGTGCCCGATGTCGTTCCGCCATGTGCTTACCTGAACTCATGCGGTATAGTCTACTGGCTGACCAACCTTGTTTGTTAACCTTGTTTGCTCACACATGTATGGAACCTGACACATCTTACAACCGTTGTCGCCCATCGATAACGAATTTAATATCGATCCACAGTCTCGTGAGCCAGGCATAGTGGAATGGGACATTGTGACCGATCTGTCGGCCTATGCTGGGGTGACACGCCTCCCCGTAGTGACCGCGAGTGATCCCTTTCTCTCGGCACTCCCCATGTGCTTGAAGTTGGGGATGGGGAACCCGCGAGCGATCCTTTTCTCTCGGCCTCACACTTTGGGGAGCCTTGGCCTCGCAACCAGTTTAGGGCATTGATACGTGGGGTGTACCAAATTTCCAAACCTGCTGAATGAATGGAATTAACTAAGAACTCGGCTAACACTATCACAGCATCGCACTAGTTATGTTGGCGACTCGACAGTTGAGGTCGCAATGAGGGAGTTGTCATATACGAGCGTGAGATAGTGTCGCTTGAGGGAGTGTTGTGGCGAGGGCATGCATCATATCATCTATCATGCATATGCATTAATAAGATTAGTTAGGTGTTTGTGAATGATTGTTTTTCATTAAGTTCATAATATAATTGATGTCTATTACAACTTAAGACTAATAGCACCACTGAGTTGATCACTCACTCCCACCCTGGGACGGTGTTTTAAAATACCAACCAGACTCTTCAGTAGTTGTAGGTGACGCTGAGTACGAGGAGCCTTTCGGTGCGAGCCTGGATAAGGAGGACGAGTTGTCCTATTTCCAGCTGATGGACGGTTCCCCATCAGCCTAGTAGACGAGATTTGAATCGCTGAGTTGTGGACTCAGCCCTATTCTTTTGGACATGAAATTCCTTTTGTGATTTTGTTGGGCAACGCCTGATGCGACCCATTTACATTCTTTGGACTGGCATATATATATATAATTGACTTCTTTCATTTTAGTAGATCAGTTGTGATTATGTTTCATGTTCCAAGAAATTCCATACTGTGCATTTAAACCTGATTAAACGTAAATTAGTAAAAATTAGCATAAGTGACACTCGGAAACTTGGGAGTCGAGTTTATGCAAGACCTCCAATTTCTAGGGCGTTACACCTCGACTAGTTAAGCCAGAACCTCGACTGGTCGAAGGACCCCTTGGACTGTTCGAGCAGCCCAGACCTTAAAAAAAAAATATAGCATGCTAGACTTCGAGTCGAGCGAGCCTTGACCGGTCGAGCCAGCCCTTTGACTAGTCGAGCAGCGCGGTGATAAACAAATTTAAGACATCTGTTGCAACACTACATACAATTGAAAATTTGATTCAATGTATTAAAAATCTTACCGAGATCATGATCAATTGATGCTTGGATCAGCTGTAGAATAGGGAAGAGCTTCTCGGTTGTAGATTACCGCAAATTTCAATTGCAAGATCAACCATTTGAAATGCACGGCTCTGATTAGAGTGGAATTTCAATTGCAATATTTCTTATGTGAAAGACGGATTGGAGACGTGGATTGTCTGCAAACCGGGTTACACGAATTCCCTATAACCCCATCTCTGATGAGGCCCACCGTGATGTATGTGGTATATCTATTCCGTCCATCCATTTCTCCAGTTCATTTTAGTCCATAAACCCAACCATGAGGCAGATCCAAATCTCAAGTGGGCCACACCATAGGAAACAGAAGGAATGAAACACCCACCATTGAAACCTTCCTAGGGCAGGCCATGATGATTATATGTCATCCAACCCGTTCATAAGGTGGTTCCCAACAGGATGAAGGGAAAACACAAAAATCCATCAGATCCAAGATTCTGTGGCCCAGTTGGTGTCAGTGATGAGCGTTCAATCTCCACTGTTGTGGCCCACTTGAGTCTTCAATCTACCTGATTTTTAAGATGAAATCCTGACATGGGTTGGGTCAACCGATGGACGGAGGGATATAACACAGGTGTCACAGTGGGCCCCACTGAGCTTAGTGTTGCAGGGGAGTATTAGATTACTGTGACCCGCAGTTTACAAGCAAGTCGAGTAGTGGGCCCTACTTGCTTTTAAGGCCCAGTATAATAATCGCTAATGAAAACCTTAAACCTTGGGGCTTTCTGCCTAACCAGACAGACAACTGCCACGTGCGGTGCACGTGCATTGAGAAAGAGAGACAGCACTGAGGGGTTGTTTTTGAGTGGAGGGTGTCTTGGCCAATCAGAAAACATGGAAAAGCCTCAAAGTGGGCCACACCCACCCCATTAACATGGACAACCTTTTAGTGGGACCCACCTATCTCTCTCTTTTAATGTATCATGTCATGTTTCCCAAAAGAGATGTATAGACACTCACATCTCTTTTGCAGCTCATAATCACACCTACTTTGAATGATGATGACATGCTCCCATCAAAACCTTCCCATCATCATCATCATCCATCCTCCTTTTCTTTTCTAACAAATTCTGCCATATCCATACATACATACATGCATACATGCATACATATACATGTATATATACATGCATGCACCATTTCCATGGATTATTTGATACATTGGTACAATACAACCAGATATACTTCGATCTGACCCGTACATATTCTTGAACCATTTTGGTGGGCCCCAGGTCTATGATCAATGGTTCGGATTGAAGAAATGGGTGTGTATTAGTTGTTGTTTATTAACATCCATTGAATTTAAACGGGTCTGGATCCGGTCTGATAATGGTAGACTACAAAGGCATGCATCTTTGATGCGGCTGCCAACGGGTCTGGATCGGGATCATGGTATAAATGTATCGAGACCCGAGTACGGGAATCGAATGCAGGAAGAATCGTACGTGCCATTGAGCGCGACTTGGCCGTGACCCGGAACCAGCTATGGAGTGGGACCCTGACCGTAGGGCCCACCTAGATGTATACATTGTATATCCACGCCGTCCATCTGTTTTGTGAGATTATTTTATGACATGATCACAAATTTGAAGCAGATAACAATTTTAGGTGGACCACGCAACAGGAAACAGTAGTTATTGAACGCTCACCATTAAAAACATCCTAAGATCCACCGTAATTTTTATTTTACATCCAACCTGTTGATAAGGTCACACAGGCCTGGATGAAAGGAAAAAAACAAATTCAGCTCGATCCAAAACTTTTGTGACCCACAAAAAGTTTTTAATGGTCAATAATCACTTTTTCCTGTGGTGTGGTCTACATAAATTTTTTATCTGTTTCATTTTTTGCACCGTACCCTCAAATAAACTAGAAAAACAGATGGACGGCGTGGATATACAATGTATATATCGAGGTGTACCCTACGATCAGGTCCCAGCCACCTCGCTGGTTCGCAGACAAGTCGCGTTCGATTGGAGTCTCTATTCTAAAAACTGGGTCCATGGTTCAGTAATCACAGAACAGGGAGCAATGTGGGAGTGGACGGGCCCAACTGACTTGTAGAACAGGTTGGACCCTTCATGCAGATCAGATGAAGTGTCTGGACGGCCTGGATTCCGCATACACAGCATGGTGTCCACTCAAATCAAGGGTGGACGTCCCCTCTAAACTTGTACCTTATGCTGTGGCCCACCAGAGTTTCCATGGCTGATTTTGGGGCACTAGTGTCAACGTAAGGCAACACATCTGATGGATGGATCAGATATCGTGAATATATCACGTGGGCCCCACTTATTTCAGGTATCAACGTAGATTACGTACCACTGAAGTGTACCCCTCTCCAGGTAAACTTCAATAAATGTGGACCGTTGATGTTCTGTGGACGGGGCACGAACCAAAAGATTAAGACTGCTGTATCAAGTAATTTTTATGGCAGAGTCCAGAAAAGGTGATCAAAGGTCCAAAAAACCAACGCTGGACCCCACATGTCTTTTCGTTTTTGTTGTCACTTGGGCACATATGGGTGTCTGCATGTGTATGAGTATGAGAGGTTGCATGTGCGTGCGTTCACATGTGTCAGATAGTTGAGTGGGGGTTAGTTCACGGCAGTGCAATGTCTCGTCCATAGCCTGCCACTCCAACCACAACTGCCATTATGGGTCTTTTGACCATAGTAGATGGAATTTTCTACCTGGTCAAAGATCCCATTTGCGTCTGGATTCACATCAGGAGGAAGTAATTGGGCCCCACTAATATTTGTGGGCCCACCCTCTCTCTCTCTCTCTCTATATATATATATATATATATAGTGGGCCACAGGCTTAAAAATCAAGTCAATATAGACTTGGGTGGGCCACACCACATACAGCAGTTGAGAATGGTTAGCCTCCCATTAATATATTCACAATCATTTATGGGGCCCACTGAGATGTGGTTCACAAATTCAGCCCATTCATTGTGTGTGTCCCACTTGAATGAGGGGTAAGAACAAGTTTCAACTGCATCAGAAACTTAAGTGAGCCCCACCAAGTACTTTTATATGTTTTAGGCATGTCTTCACATGGTTTTAGGTGGTAAGGCCCACCTGAATTCCATATTTGATGGATTTTTGAGATATCCCATGACCTAAAGGTGAACCATCAAATACACGGTGTTGATGTTCGCCCCCCAAATCATGGTGGGGCCCACACAGCTCAACCTCATGAAAAGGGCCCAACACCTTTTTTATTTTTTATTTTTTACACACGGACACACACACCCCACATATGCACGCCGTAGTGGAATTTCACCACCTATAGGTACTCGAACCCTTGGCCAATGTTGAAACTCCTGAGAGTCTACCACCCGGGTGAGAGTAAGGACGTGTATGTGGATATACCCAACACCTGTGTGTACGTGGATATATACCCAACACCTGCTAGCCAGCTAGCTGGTGTCAAAGCTCTGTGAGCCCCATCCATTTTGTTAGCTTATCTTAGGACACGAGCCAAAATAACATAGAATAAAATCTCAAATGCACCACACCTCATGAAAACCGTGTTGATTGCACGTCCACCATTAAAAACTTCCTAGGGCTCACTGTAATATTTATTTGCCATCCTACTTCACACATACTCAACTGAAAGGAAAATAACAAATAACAGTTTTGCCTAAATCCTCGTTGTTTCATATGGTCCACTTACGATTTGGATCAATCTCATTTTTGGGCTCATGCCTGAAATGAGCTGAAAAAAAAAAAAATGGACGGATGGCGTGAACAAAACACGTACATCATGGTGGGGCCCACAAAGCTTTCACACCAGCTAGGTGGCTGGTGTTAGGGTCACTAGCCAAACCGCGTCCAAAAATGTTCACGTCTGACACGTGGGATGAGATATGCGTGGGGAGTGAGATCCCCACCTATTGATCTTGAGAAATTCTTTGGATATCACTAATCCACTGTGAGGCCCATCATGTAAACGGTTTGGATCATTACAACATGACCCTATATCCGGCTACAAGAACATCTACTTTCTTTTGTTCCACGTATCACTGACTTGCCTTTTATACACGTGACAAATGCTTCTCAGATCCTAACCACTCACTAGCCGGGCTATACCTTGGATGGGCCATATTCCCAAATTCAAACTGATATTACAATCTTAACCGTTCTATTTAAGGACTTTTTGGGAAATGAAATTAGACGGTTGGCCATCCATCTGTTTCCGATGGACCCATCAGATCAACAATATATGGGTCCCCACTTGGAGAGACTGCTTATAACTCTAATCTAGAACGATGAGTAGTAAGGCTGTGCAAGATCTGGTAAATCAGCAAGTGGGGCCTATGATGTTAACATGGGCTGTTTCGAAAAAGCAAGATGGCCCACTTATCAGACGGCCCATATACGTCCAAGAAAATACAGACAGTCAAAACGGTTGACCAGGGTGTGTACGTTCAGTATGCATGTGTTCCACCTCATAACTGCACCAACTTCACGTTATAGATAAGCGTACGTCCGCAGTTGATCGTCCAGATAAATGACAAAGAGGCACAAATGTAGCAGGCGTCGGTAGATATGCATCAAAATGGTGGGTTTCCCATCTCAACTGATTCATATAATGTGGCCCACCTGAATGTTGGATGATCATGAGTTTTTATTTCCGTAGTGAACATGAGTTAGAATAACTGATAGACCGCATGGATCTTATGAAACTTTTAACCTAGCAAAAGGATAATTTTTTTTAGTATAGACCCGACGTATCACTCACCTTTTTTATTCGACTTGAAAAAAAAAATTTTAATTACAAAATTAGACCTCCATTTGTACTGACAAACCCATAATTCATAAAGATAAAATACCCCTACTTTACTCTAAAAGATAGGGTATTTTTGTCAAAAAACCTATTTTCATAACCTAAAACTCCGTTATGTTTACATAAGTTTTCAAGTGTCCAAATAAAAAAGAGGCATAATACGGAAGAGTCTATGGCGCTAATTTTTTCTAGCCAAAATAACACAGTTTTCTTTTTTTACCACACCTACCAAAATGGTACAATGAACCATGACCTTTGTGCTGAAACTCTTCTGAGTCTACTCTGACGGGAACCCAACACGTGAGATCCTAACCACTCACTAGCCGGGTATCAACAGGAAACCAACTCTCACATTTATGTTGCTATTCAATTCAGACGTTTATGTTTGTGTGATTATAAATGTTGGGTGTACTAAAGTTGTAATTGACTTGAATTGAATCGAAGGCCTTGTGATCCATGCATTGAAATAGTTGTATAAGAGACTAATATGTGGAGATTGGCCTGTGACATTGTTATTGATAAGATAATCAGATAATTCACGAAGACGAGGATTAATTCTTTAAATGGATTATTTTCGCTTTGAAAGAAATAACTTTAATTTTAATTGTAATAGTTTGATTTTTTTTATTTACAAATATAATATAAAAGAGTTTTAAAAAATAAAAAAAAAATAGATAATGAAGTTTCAGTATAATTGAAATATAAAAATAAATAAAGCAGAAAAAGTTACTAATATCCATTCGGGCAGATGAGATGACAGTGAACTAAAGGATCTATAGGACATAAATGGTCGTTAGATAATCATGAAAAGAGCCTTGGTGGTAGAAAAAAATAATTAAGAACTATAAAAAAAAAAAAATGAAGGGATCTAATTTTGATACTCTGGTAATGTGTAATGGATGATACACAGGCACTTAAAAATGATTTAAAATAGCATACGCTGGGTATAAGTAAGTCAACATAAGGTTTCCAGGCTATGGGTATAGTTTAGATGTATTAGAAAAATGGCTGTCAACGGGCCGGGCAAGGGGTAGGTCTTGGCCCGGATTTTGAACTGTTTCAGAGTGGACTGTCGGGCGGGCTCTATTTAAATTTCTGATTTTTCGGGCCCGACCCGGCCCATTGACACTCCTAATTATAAACTAAAAATTAAGATGGTTTTTTCATCTAACTATCAGACTTGTGGATATTTTTTGGACGGTTATGCATGATGAGCTTATTTTAATAAACAAGTGCCCATGAATCAACGGTTAGGATTGTTCCACTGATCTTATTTTGGGAGTGTTTTTATCGACTGTGGGCTACACTATTTAGTCGGTTTGGTTGACTTCGTGTATCGCATATTTATCCTTTCTGAGTGCCTGCGTATCAAGCTTCATGTTCTGCCAGAGTATTAAACAACTCACCTCCTGTTCGGTTCTTCCCGCTTACAGTATCATCCGTTCATCTTCCATAGCAGAGTTACTTTCGCCTCTGTCGCTATCTCAGGTTCCAGCGTGCGCCCACACGCTGAGTAGTCTAATGATCCGAACCGTCCATATTGTGGACTCTATTCTATACAGTTTACCGTAAGAGTGTAACCCTAGAGGTGTGATTCTGACCATCGTCGTCTTTAGTCGAATCTATAACAATGAAAAAACAAAATCAATGGCTCAAATTCAATTATAAAAAATCAAAGAATAGTGTCATAATCAAAGCACCATTGTACGATAGTAGCTTTTATGTGATACTTTTCAGAATATAAACGGTTTAACTGACCGATCAGCATCGCATGTGGGCTACAGTGGAAAACGACACAAGCTGGATTGTGAGTCGCGACAGACGCAAGACGGTCCCAAAGCCAAAGAGGAAAATCTTTGATACTCCGGCAGGTGATGATGGATGATACACATTCACTTAGAAATTGCATATGTTAAACACACAGTTAACTCAAAATAAATTGTCCGAATTAAGATTCCCAGTTTAGATAAATCATAAACCAAAAGGAACGATTATCTGACAATTGGAATATACGATTGGTGGACATTGATTGATCGGTTAAAATAAAAATATCCAACGGTCATGTTTTAGAAAACAAGTCTCCACCAATCAGAGGTTAGGCAACCAGCCTGATTTTGGAACTGTGAATAACAGCAGTGGGTTCCACAGTTCAGTCCCTCCAATCTGAGGTAATATTTGCCACGTGTGCAATTTTTGAAGAGAGATGCTCAGATCCCACCGGTTGGAAGGTACGCTACCATCCACCCATCGAATAACTTTCAACATATCATGTATCTGCAAAATCCAATCCATTCAATAGATTGGACACACCAAGAGGATCACCTTAGGAAAAAATCATTCCAATCCATTCACTAGGAAGGCCGCACTGATATTTCGTTAGTTATCAGTGGCTATACAATATTTTCGATGGTGTGGCCCACCCGATGAACGGATGGTGCTGATTTTGCAGGAGTCGATCCTTACATTGGGAAAGAAAAACTTATTAGAAGGGGTGGATGTCGCTTGCACATGATAGGTTAGCCGTTATCAGTTCGGTGTACGGTAACCAGTAGTCCAACTGGTTGTATGGGAGCGTTTCTCACTTCTGAGTGGCTGCGTATCAGGCGTCATACACTGCCCGAGCATCATATAACTCCCTGGCTAAACAGGATACATCAAATGTCTGACACGTGTCGCCTGAGGTGGGCCCCACAAAAACACGTATGTCTATTACCTGAAATGGGAAGACAAGGGCAGAGACAAAATGAGTGGGCCGAAAACCAGACGTATTATCAGATAAACATCACATTCCAAACCCCAAAAGCAGAGAAAGTGAGACTTACTCTAAAAGGGAAAGCCAAAGACAGAGATGTGAGATGCGACAAAAGGTAGTAAGATTACACTCCCGGTGCAATTTAATATAAATTAAAATAAAGGCAGTCAACCAGACAAACGTCAGCCGTCCATCTTTCAAACTGCTAAATGGCCGTCATTTCGTTATTTTTTTAGTAGCTTTATTTTAAAACGATGATGGAGCATACCATACTTTGCTGGACTATGGTATACGGTATACCATACTCATGCAGAGAATTCATCCTGCGTCTTTGTCATGCGTCTTATTACCATTTACATAGGAAGAATAACTCAAAGCTGTGTGGGGTCGACATCGATGTAGATGTGAAATCTTCTCGGTTGATCAGTTTATCCATGTCATTTTAGGTTGGGAGCTCAAAAATGAAGGAGATCCAAGACTCAGGTGTACCACACCATGAGAAACAGTGGGGGATTGAATGCCCACCGTTGAAACATTCTTCAGGCAGACAGAAGTTTTGGATCTGGTTGATTTTCGTCTTTTTCCATCATTCTGATGGGGGACACTTTATAAACGGTTTGGATGTCATATAAACATCACGGTGTGCCCCAGAAATATTTCAAAGGTGGCATTTCCATTACTGCTGTTTCCTATAGTGTGGCCCACTTGAGTCTTTGTTATGCCTCATGTTTTGGATCTTCGAACTAACATGACCCAGCGAAACTGATGGACGGAGTGGATTTCACACAGACATAGGAAGTGGGCCCCACAGCTTTGGAACAGAGGACTACCGTTTAAGTGTACTGAGAAGAACCTTAATATGGTAGAGCCATCAGTGCACATGACTCGTGGCAGGATGATAATATCGATCGGGTCCACAAATGTACTGCCAGTAGAACAGATGGCTTACATTTTAAAAACATCCGGAGCGTTACTTTTTTATTTTTTTTCAGTTTATCCTTACTGCATCTTGGACCGTTAACTGTTTTTGTTTTATATAATCACTTTAATAGCCACATATCAGATGGATAGGATTACCTAATAAAAGCGATTTTTTATATATAAACCATCCATGATATGGCCCTCCGTATGGACAGAACTGATTCGTACATTATCAAGCCACGTGTCCTGTATAGAGATGGCTCTACCATACGAAGGCTCTTCTCGGTCCACGGTTTTATGTAGTAGGCCGCTCACACGTGGTAACGTGGTACGTGTGAGGCAGATCCAAGTTGCTCATCGGGTGATGTTTTTTTTTTATAAAATCAGCTTTGATCATCAGTAGGCCACTGGTTTACAAATAAATGGACGGTTAATAAAAGCTGACCAGCGATTCAGATTCAACAAATTCTATGATGCATCTGATAATTGGATCAGCATGATATATCTGGTGGGATCCGCCTAATGAACGGCTTGGATATTGCATGCCTATCCAAATCAAGGCCTCAGTTTGAATGGGTAATAGCCCAAAAATCATTTCATTGGATGATCCTAGCCATCCAAGTGATGGACGGTTGTGGAATTGCAACTGTATCATCCTCCATCCATAATTGGACCATCCCATAGATCAATGGTCGGATCATCGTCCATGAGCCTCACTTGATAAAATCACTGATGCATCAAAATCCAATCATTTCTCTCCTTCCACAACCGTCCATTCAAATGTTATCTAGACGGATAGCATGACTTTTGAATCAGATCCAATCTATACTCCGGTTTTCCTCATCAGTTGATCGGATGATCGTAACCACCTGATCAATCACTTCTAGAATGGACCAGTAAGATCATTTACAGGAAACAGGTCCCACCAACTATTTGAGCCATTGCCATGAAGTCACACCTAATCCTGACCATCCGACCCATGACTTGGAAACGGATGGTGATCTTAACCTAGTGAGCACCGGATTCATTTTAAAAATTAATTATAATAACATTAGAATAAAAATATATTAAATAAAAGGAGATGCATGGCATGCGAGAGACAAAAAGACACACGCTGACCTGCGGGACACGTTAACCCGCGAAAGCAGTCAGCCTGGGGCGGTCTGACACACCACCGCCTCACTCGCCGGATTCCGCCGCGTTGTCCGTACAGCCGCCCCTCGCGTGTGCCGGCCAGGCTACTGTCGCTCCGGAATTACGAAACTGCCACTCCCGCTACCCGCGTCGCCTTTAGCTGACGTGGCACGTGTGCGTATGGTGTGGTTACGTATGCTTTAGCCATACTCCCTTTACGCTCCGTTGCACAACTGATCGTTTGACAGCCGTCCATCTGGTGGGCCCAGTAGCTGATTGAACAAAGGAAGAAAAAATCTTGCATGATAACTAACCATGGCTATTGATTTGTGGCCATCAAATTGATGGTGAAATCAGAACTTTCCAACGGTTGATATTTAAAAGAAGGGATTATTGCTAGTGATCTTCCATCCGAACGGTCTAGATTCCACTGGGTAGCACCTCATCTCCGAGATCGGCACATCCCATCTTCTGATCTATCTGGTATAAATTCCATTACAGTAGTACTTGTGGATTCCACGGCTCGATTATCCAAACCGTTGATACTGTGGGTCCCACTGTTTGTATCCTGTTCAACAAAATCTTCGAGATTGCATGACTAAACCGTGCATATATACATATGAGCAGTCCCATCAAAGTGTACCAACGGTCCATAAGGTCTGCTCCACACATCATGGGTCTACCATCCATAAATTACATTGGTTGAGGACCACCATCCATAAGAACCACTTTGATCGGTTGGGATTGAGTGGCTGATGTCAGTTTCAGTCCTCTCATAGATAGTGGGCCAGGTGATGATCCTTCAATTAATCGGAGATCACGGTCCTCTAATTAATGTCATGATGGGTTTATAGCCAATCTAAAGTGGATCCCACGACTTGGACGGTCTAATTTGAATTACATGCATGCCACGTGCACAATCCTAAGTGAATGTGTATGAACCATGACTCTGCCAGACTATAAATAACCCACTATTACTGAATTGCCCCTTAAATGCTCTCTAATTTGTTGCGTTTCAGTGCTGCAGCTTCCAACGAACTCAAAAACGTAGAGTTGTAACGGGGAGAGGGAGATTCAAGGGCATTTTAGTCAATTGAAAAAGTAATCTGGCCGTCCGTTTTTCTTGGGGCAGACAGGGGCATCGGGTTGGGAGAATGGCCTGATCCGAAAATCAGAAGAACGACTACAACACCCCGACATGCGATATTCAGCTTATCATTTTTACGGTTATCGTGCGCACACACGCAAGCAGCATATCATTTTCATGGTTGTCGTGCGCACGCAATCCCATTAACCGGCCATCCGCGGCGCATGTTCCCACGTGCCGCACCGATCGCCAACATAATCATAGCACCACCCAACCTTCCATTTCCAACACAACCGAACCTCCTCGCACGTGCGAAGCCGTCCATCACTCTCGTCTTGGGCCTTGGGCTCACCAACGGTTCAGCTACGAAGGGTAAAGTTAGAATGAATCAGAGACGCTGAGAGCACCTGCATGAGGCAGCGGATTGCGTTCTGCGTAGACAGACTCTGTGGGGCCCACCGTGATGTATGGTTTTTATACGTCCTGTCAGTTTAGGGAATGAGCCCAAAAATAAAGTAAATCACAAGCTTTAAGTGGACCACACCACAGGAAGCAGCTGAGGTGATATCGACGGCTACCGTTGAAACCTTCATTGGCCCACCATGATGATTGTTTTCCATCTAAGTTCACGTAGACATGGATGAAGGGAAGATAAGAATATCAGGTTGTTCAAATCTTTTAAGGCGCCCAAGAAGTTCTTAACGGTGGCCGTTTCAATCATCCTCACCGTGTGGCCCAGTTGAGACTTGATGACATGGAAGAATGGAATGACGGTGTGGATAAAATCCAGACATCACGGTGGGTCCGACAGAGCCCCTGCTTGGACAGAGTCCGTCTAGGCAAGGGCCGTCGCATGTGGATTGAGCATGGTCCTGGAGATGGCATTGGTCATATGATTATAATTATGGAATTGGTTACGGTAAAATGGATGGGTGAAAATTGTAAGGTCCTGTGAATTTAGGTGGTTTAAAACACCAATCAGATATTGCTATAGATGTAAGTACAACTAAGGCAAATGCCTTAGAGGGTGTGTACATAGACTAGATGAGGAGTTCTTATACTTTCAGTTCTCTAATGGGCATTTGTAGCTAGCTCTTTTCATGTCGGATTCATTGGACATTTACTTATCTTATGTAGAATATAGAGTTAATACATTTTTATTTATTTTGAAATTATATATTGAGCGTCAGCTATGACCTTATACTTTGGATGAATGTATATTGTTGGGAAAAAAATATGATAAGTTCGGAGACTTAGTTATGGAATGGACCAACTCTATTAACACTTCCCAAGAATCCGAGTCAAACCTTGGACCGAGGCAAAGCGAGACCAAAAGAGTTAAGCGCCTTAGGCAACGTGTAAGGCATATAAAGTTGACTCAGCTAACGAGTTAGCAATGTCTGACGGGATCGATTGAGTCCCGAATGCTAGAAGCTCCCGCCCAACCATAAAATCGATCCACGTAAGGTCAGTTATTAGGTCGACTGTAACGCCCCGAAAAATCGGGGGTCATGCATAAACTCGACTCCCGAGTTCCCGAGTGTCACTTATCATGCATTTATGGTTTTTATGATTAATCAAATTTAACTGCGCAATTTGGAATTACCTAAAGCATGAAGCACAATCGTACCAGTCTACTGAAATGTAGGATATCTCACATATATGCAGGTCCAAAAATAATAAAGGGTCGCCCAAGGCGTTGCCCAACAAAACAATAAAAGAAGGCTATGTCCAAAAAAAGAGTAAAGTTGAGTCCGCGGCTCAGCAATTCCAAATCCAGCCCGATCAAGCCGATGGAGAACCGCCCATCAGCAACAAGTAGGAGAGCCCGTCCTCCTCATCCAAGCTCGCCTCGCCAGGCTCCTCATGCCCTGAGTCACCTGCATTTATGAATGGGTCTGGTTGGTGTTTTAAAACACCGTCCCAGAGTGGGAGTGAGTGATCAACTCAGTGTGAACTATTGGTCTCAAGTTACAACAGACATCAATTGTAATATGAACTTAATGAAAAGCAGACAATCATCAACACCTAATAACTCTTATTTAAAATGCATGCATACGGGATGATATAATGCATGCCCTCGCCACAACACTCCCTCAAGCGACTCCATCTAACGATCGCATATGACAACACTCCCTTAGAGCGACCTCGACTTCCGAGTCGCCACCCTAACTAATGCGTGCAATGCGATCGTGTTAGCCGAGTTATTAGTTAAGTCCATTCATCCAACAGGTTAGGAATTCTGATTCACCCTACATATCAATGCCCTAAGTAGGTTGCGAGGCCAAAGCCCCATCAATACGTGAGGCCGAGTCCCCGCGGTCCGTGATCCCGTCGGAGTCCTCATCCCCGACTCCAAGCACATGAGGAATGCCGTAAGGAAGGGATCGCTCGTGGTCACTACGGGGAGGCGCGGTACCCCAGCGTAGGCTGACAGCTCGGACACGGTGTCCCATTCCACCATGCCCAGCTCACGAGGCTGTGGACCAGTTTCAAGTGGGTTAACGATGGGCTACAACGGTTACAGGGTGGTTCAGGTTCCATATGTATGTGGGCGAACAGGGTTAATAAACAGGGTTAGTCAGAGAATAGGTTAGATCACACGAGCCAGGTGAGCGTGGGATGAGCGACCTCGGGCACGAGAGACCCATGTAGTCGAACTACAGCCACCCGAACGCACTCGCCCAAACTCACGGGTTTAGCCTCGAGGCGGTCCTACCCTTGGAGCCGCCTTTGCTCTCCTCATGTTTCCTGACCAACCCAATGTAAAGAGGGTCATCCTTAACAAGCCGACTATACAGACTGTCACTAACATGTCATCATCATACTCCATGCATCTCAGTCATACGAATTAGATGATCCTAGCAAGCAATCAAGCAATATGGTGCATGTGAGGTGTGTGGGTGTGTGTGAGGAAGTTATGCGCTTCCTCCATCTCAAGCCATCATATGCATAAGAGTAATGGAAGCATACACAACATGGATTCATAACATGTGAAAGAATGACACAACATAAGCATATTAGAATCCATTCACGAAAATCATGTGCATCAACAAATAACATTATGAAGTACATCATGTGCATCCATACAATTTCAAGAACCTACAATTCTTAGGATTTCTCTAGGCTTTTAAATGTACCAATCAAGCATCCAAAATCATTAAGCTAGTATTATAATTGGTGTTAGGCCACCTAAGAACAATAGTCCGCACATTCGGATTCGTTGAAGGCTTGGGAACGTTCTAAGAGAGTGGATTTTGGGGGTGGTTTGGTCGGGATCCCTAGAACAACATTTACATGTTAGAATCCGAAACAAATCCCTTCTCATCACAAGGGTTTCAAGGGAAAGGTGGGTTAGAATCTTACCTAAACGATCAACGGAGAGAAGAGAGGCGATTTCGGATGAGGTTTCTTCTTGGAGGAGATGTAGAGAGTTGTGGAGTTTGCTTCCTTGGGCCCCACCTCGATTCTAGGGTCCACTCTCCTTCTTCCTCTCTTCCTCCTTTCTCTTTTCTCTATTTTCTCTCTTTTCTCCCCTAGGGTAAATTCGTATGGGAGAGGGGTGCCCAAAAGAAACCCCCTTTTTATAATTCCAGATTTGGTGCAAATGGCCCCAAGCTTCCACAATTTCCTAAAATAGACCACTAGGACTCCCTATTGGTGTTGGGGCGGCCCTAACACCCCTCTAACCACCAAATTTGGTGTGTAGGTGCCCTATAGCTTGACTAGGGTCCATGCAAAAATTTAGGGCGAACGGATGAACGAATATATGATCTGAGCAAGCATTTCTGACCTTTAAGTGGCCCATTGGGGGCCATTCTGATTGATGGGGTATTTTTGGTGGCCCTCTGGCCATGAAATTTATAAGGTAGGTGATCCATGGCCCGATGAAGGGCCATGCAAAATTTGGGAGCGATCGAATATGGGGTTTGATCGCACGGGTCCGATTTATGATCAACGGTCATCGTGCCACGATCGGGGCCCAGATTTGGTGGGCAGACGTTGAAAAATACATTAAACCTTCACCGTAAATTTGGAAGAAATCCGACGACTAGAAGGCCCGGAGACTCAGTTTCTTTTGTCAGTGCCAGATTTTAATCTGGCATTGGTGGGCGCATTGGGCAAGTGCCAGATGGTACTTCTGGGTGTCCACTGTGTCCGCAGTCCGCGATGGACTACAATCCAGTGAGATCTATGATTTTCTAAAGTTTTAGATTTTTCTGACCCTCCTCGGTTGCTGGGTGGCCCACACGGGCCATCTTTAAGTGTAAACAGTCATCTGGCTTGACGGCCCGTACTTGTCCCATCATGACTAGATTGGTCCACCCCAGTATGAACTAACATTGAGTGCTAATGGTCATTAAGTGATATTATAAGTTAATAAAAAAATAAATAAATTTCAAGGATTTTTGAAAATCCAAAATAGTGAAAATCCGGGATGTTACATCGACTATCGGATTAAGGACATCGGTCTGAAATCGATTTCATTTCATTCGATAGAAGGCTGAATAAGTTCTGTGTAACATCCTGGATTTTCACTGTTTTCGATTTCCAAAAATCCTTAAAAATTTCTTTTAATTAACTTATAAAATCACTTAATGACCATTAGCACTCAATGTTAGTGTATACTGGGGTGGACCAGTCTGGTCATGATAGGACCTGGTGTGGCCCGCCAAGCCCGATGGCTGTTTACATTTAACAATAGCCCGTGTGGGCCGCCCAGCGACCGAGGAAGATCAGAAAAATCTAAAACTTTAGAAAATCATAGATCTCACTGGGCTTGTGGTCCATCGCGGACTGCGGACCCAGTGGACACCCAGAAGTACCATCTAGCGCTTGCCCAATGCGCCCCACCAATGCCAGATTAAAATCTGGCACTGACAAAAGAAACTGAGACTCCGGACCTTTCAGCCGTCGGATTTCTTCCAAATTTACGGTGAAGGTTTAATGTATTTTTCTACGCCTGTCCACCAAATCTGGGCCCCGATCGTGGCACGATGACCGTTGATCGCGAATCGGACCCGTACGACCAAATCCCATATCCGATCGTTCCCAAATTTTGCGTGGCCCCTCATCGGGCCATGGATACTCTATCCTATAAGTTTCATGGCCAGAGGCCCCTCATCGTTACACTCTATCTTTGCAGCCAACCAAAACTCATCTCTCATGTAACGCCCCGAAAAATCGGGGGTCGTGCATAGACTCGACTCCCGAGTTCCCGAGTGTCACTTATCATGCATTTATGGTTTTTATGATTAATCAAATTTAAATACGCAATTTGGAATTACCTGAGGCACGAAGCACAATCACACCCAGTCTACTGAAATGAAGGATATCTCACACAGATAAAGGTCCAAAAATAATAAAGGGTCGCCCAAGGCGTTGCCCAACAGAACAACAAAAGAAGGCTATGTCCAAAAAGAGTAAAGCTGACCCTGCGGCTCAGCAAATCCAAATCCAGCCCGATCAAGCAGATGGAGAGCCACCTATCAGCTGCAAGTAGGAGATCCCGTCCTCCTCGTCCAAGCTCGCCTCGCCAGGCTCTTCATGCCCTGAGTCACTTGCATCTATGAATGGGTCTAGTTGGTGTTTTAAAACACCGTCCCAGAGTGGGAGTGAGTGATCAACTCAGTGTGAACTATTGGTCTCAAGTTACAACAGGCATCAATTGTAATATGAACTTAATGAAAAGCAGACAATCATCAACACCTAATAACTCTTATTTAAAATGCATGCATGCGGGATGATATGATGCATGCCCTCGCCACAACACTCCCTCAAGCGACTCCATCTAACGATTGCATATGACAGCACTCCCTCAGAGCGACCTCGACTTCCGAGTCGCCACCCTAACTAATGCGTGCAATGCGATCGTGTTAGCCGAGTTATTAGTTAAGTCCATTCATCCAGCAGGTTGGGGATTCTGATTCACCCTACGTATTAATGCTCTAAGCTGGTTGCGAGGCCAAGACCCCATCAACGCGTGAGACCGAGATCTCCAGGTACGTGATCCCGTCGGGTTCCTCATCCCCGACTCCAAGCACATGAGTGCCGAAAGGAAGGGATCGCTCGCGGTCACTACGGGGAGGCGCGGTACCCTAGCGTAGGCCGACAGCTCGGACATAGTGTCCCATTCCACCATGCCCGGCTCACAAGGCTGTGGACCAGTTTCAAGTGGATTTTTGATGGGCTACAACGGTTGTAGGGTGGTTCAGGTTCCATACATATTTGAGCAACAGGGTTAACATACAGGGTTGATCAGCCAGTAGGCTAGATCGCATGAGTCAGGCAAGTGTGAGACGAGTGACCTCGAGCACAAGGGTCCCCCTAGTCGAACTACAGCCGCCTGACCACACCCGCCCAAAACCCACGGTTTAGCCTCAAGGCGGTCCTACCAATGGAGCCACCTTCGCTCTCCTCATGTTTCCTGACCAACCCAAGGGTACGAGTAACAATCCCTGGCATGCCGACTACCAATGCGTCATCCAACATACACAACCTTCATGTTCTCATGTTTCTCAACATACAATTCAGATTCTCATACCAAGAAAGGCCAATGATATCATAATACAAGTGCAAGTGAGGTGTGTGAGTGTGTGGGAGGAAGTTAGCACTTCCACCATTGCAAGAAATCATATGCACACGATCATCATACATTATATGAAGCAACAATGTAGGGAACAATCAACAAGGCATGAGTACCAAATCATCCAAATACCCAATCATGTGAAAGGCAATAGCAACACCAAATGAAGATCAACATGCATTCCATACGAATTTCAACAATTATACAATTCCTAGGGTTTCTTTAGTTTCTCCAATCATAACATCCAAACAATCAAAATCATTAAACCCATAGTAAAATTGGTGCTAGGTCACCTAAGAACAATAGTCTGCACCTTATGATTCGTTGGAGACTCGAAAACGAACTAGGAACGTCGATTTGGGGGCCGGTTGGTCGGAATCCCTAAAGCAAGTTCATACATGAGAAATCCATGTAAAATTCCCCTTCATCAAAAGGGTTGTCAAGACAAAGGATGAGAAGCCTTACCTAAATGATCAATGGACGATTTTGGTGGTTGTGGTGCACGGTTTCTTCTTGGAGAAGGTGTAGGAAATTGAAGGGGTTGATTTCCTTGGGCCCCACCTCGATCTAGGGTCCACCTAGCTCTCACCTTCACTCTCTTTCTTCACTCTCCCTAGCTCTCTCTCCTCTCTCTTTACTCTCTCCCTCTTTCTCTCTTTCTCTCTCTCCTTTGGAAATGAAAAAATCGTATGGGAAGAGGGGTGCCCAAATGAAGTCTTTTTATAATGCCAGTTTTGGTGCAATTGGCCCCAAGTGTTGGGTCTTTACTATATTAACCTTATGGGAGGGTTTTTCTAGCTTCAAGGGCCCACTATGGGGTGTACTAGTCGACATACACCACAAGATAGTTAGTTCTAATGATGATCTACGTATGGACACAATCGGCCCGCCATTTCGACGTGCCGATTGACAGATATGATTAGAAGTCTGTTCAACAGTCACCGATGGTCAATCGGGGCCGCGACTATACAGATATGAGGAAGGAAATATCCTTACTCGATGTGTGAAGTTTGGTCACAAACCGACGGTCTGAAATCCTCAACTTTGTATAAGAGGGGACGACTCAAATCACTTAAGTTCCCACAATTTTTCAAACTAGCCTTTTAGGGCTCCTTATTGAAGTTGGGGTGGCCCTAACGCCCCCCAGGCCGCCAATTTCGGTGGGTAGGTGTCTTATGGCCCAATTAGGGCCCATGTAAAATCTGAGATCAAACGGATGAACGGATATATGATCTGAGTAAGCGTTTCTGACCTGTAAGTGGCCCTGTGGGGCCCATTTCGGTGATTGGAATGGTTCTGGTGGCCCTCTAGCCATGAAATTTATAGATAAGTGGTCCATGGCCCGATGACGAGCCACACAAAATTTGGGAACGATTAGATATGGGGTTTGGTCGTACGAGTCAGATTTTGCGATCAACGGTTTCCGGGCCACGATCGGGTCCCAGATTTCGTGGACGGGTGTAGTAAATAACATTAGACCTTTTTCGTAATTTGGAAGAAATCGACGTTGAAAATCCGAAGTCCTCAGTTTCTTTTGTCAGTGCAGATTTTAACAACTCAGGCATTGGTGGGGCGCATTGGGCAAGCTGCTGATGGTATTCTGGGTGTCCCACTGGGTCCTCAGTCCGCGCTGGACCACAAGCCCAGCGAGATCTATGATTTTCTAATTTTTAGATTTTTCTGACCTCCTCGGTTGCTGGGTGGCCCACAGGGCTGTTCTTAAGTGTAAACGGGCCATCTGGCTTGGCTGCCCGCACTTGGTCTGTTCACTCCCCAAGTGTAGGGTTGTGATGTAGTAATAAACTCGGTAAGACCGAGGTCGAATCCACAGGGACTGAAACCTGTACGTAATCTGAAGGTAACTAGAACTAGAACTAGAATGAGATGAAATCTAATTGAGTGTAATTTTGAAGAATAATGGTGAAATATTTAATCTAAAACTTTAGAATTTCAGAGAAGGGAAACTAGGGATTCAGAGGATCCACTTGTAGAGATCAGGGAGATCTTATGCCTGTTTCACAAACCATGGAAATTAACTGAACTGACATTGATATAATTTTCAAGAGATGAAAGGTGTATGAATTAGAATGGATTCTATCACCAAACCATGCCCAGGAGACAAAACAAACAACAGAATTAAACTAATTACCAATCAGTCAATATGCCATGAAGGTTAGGAAGGGTACCGACATCCAACCATGCCCAGGAGACGATGGTGAACAACAGGGCTTCCTGACGTCATACACATTAAAAGGAAAAGGAAATACTCAAAGCCATTGCAGACCCATTGTAATTTCAGTCACAACAGACCATTAAAGACTAAAATATTCCTTAATAAAATAAATATCAACTTCAATTCATAATTAAAACCACTTAAGAACATAAAATTAAATCTCCCATCCCACTACAAGCTTCACCCCTTAGCCCTAGCTAAGGGGATTAGCCAGACATGAATGGGCTAAAATTCATAAACAAAAGAAATTTAAAATAGGGAAGAGAGAAAAAACCAAAGAAAATCTCTGTCCCAAGCTCACGCCCCCCTGCTCCACGTCTCCCACTGCTGTCTCTAGCCTCTGGCTCCCCCTCCTCTCTCTCTCTTCTTCTCTTTTATAACAGCAATGGAGAGGAGTGCGTGTAGTAGTCGCAGCTGGCGTCTTCCGCAGCAGCTTGCGAAGGTGAAAAAACGCAAAGAAACGTTGCGTTTGAACTGATGCTTGGTGGGGCCCGTTATTGACGTCAGGTCCAAGATCTGATCCGTCCAACGAATTCAGGATGCAATTTTAGCTAGGAATACATATTTTTACAGTCTTTTGATGCGGCCCATATCATTTTCTTTTCTACCGTCCGTTCTTTTGTTCGGATGAATGGAGACTGATCTCTGCTGTCTTTTACGATTCCTCCACCTAGGTGAAGGTCTTGGCCACCTTCCAGAGCAGATGAACGGCTTGGATCATTGAAACGAGTGAAGATGGTGGCCCACTGAGTTTCGTCCGCAACTCTGTTCTGGCGTAAACAGAGAAAAGCAACTTCCTTCCGCTGAGCTGCTGGCGGGCCCTCAATTCAAACCAGATGAGAGATCTACACCGACCATCGAATTCCTGGCGAAAAACCGTCAGGAAAAAGTGAAATTTAGTAATTTTTCGGTGTGGCCCATTGAATTTTAACCCAGCCATCCATCCGGCGTTTGAGTAGAGATTTCTTGTGATCAGTTGTATGGGACCAAAAGGTCTCCTAGGTGAGGTGCGTGGCCACCCCTGGAGGCATTTGGACGGTTCTGATTATCAACATGCATGATGGATGGGGCCCACAACAGAAACCCAATTGAATCAGGAAAACGCTGTTGCGTTTTTCTGGTTTTGCGAAGAAGTCGGTCAGCGCCCGCTGACCGACTTTGGGAAATCCCGTGCACGGCTCGTGCACTTGTACTCCATGTACATGCGACGTACATGCAGGCTCTAGCATGATGCTTGTGAGAATTCTACTCCTCCGTTCATCCGTATTGTCAGCTCATTTAACACGTTGGGACCAAATCTGAAGCGTATCCAGATGATAGGCGGGCCCCAACATGATTTCAGGGGCTGATCTGTCCGTTGAGCTACTTCCACAGGGATCCGGGGATGAAATTTGACGTGTACGGTTCATTTCTGGTCACCAGGTCACATATGGAGTTTCGAGCTGAACGGATGGCGGAAACCTGTGATCTCGCATTTTGGACGTTTTTCAGGCCACTTAAGCTTTGGTTTCTCAGTTTTTTCTCGGGTCTCTGGCGTGTAATTCCGTCAATCTTGGTCCCCTGGGTCTGTCCCTACTTTTGTGAAATCTGATCATTAAATCTTGGCTGTTAGCATCTTTTTCAGTCCACGCTTGCAAGTACCTTGCATCACAAACACGATTAAATAGGGCATTAAATGTCTCATGCTCGTAAATCCATGCGATAAATGGGGTCTGATATGCAATATTTGACCCTCAACACAACCCCCAACCAGCATTTTGCTAGTCCCGAGCAAAGTATGCGAAAATTAAGTTGAGAATTACGAGACAGTTCTTGTGAAGTCGAGTGATATTTTGAAAAAAAAACAATCTAGATATGAAAATTTTAGGATTCATGAATGTTGATTATCAATTTCTCCTGGCTTCTCATGCACGGTGAATTTCATAATCAAGTTCAAATATTAATCCATAAACTAGAATAATTTAAACATTGAGTTCCATGGGTGTATAGTGAAATCCCAGCCTATCATCATTAAAAGATCAATTATTGATTTCATGATATCATTGGTAATCAATCAAAAAATTCATACTACCATCACCTAAACCAGAACCTTGCCTCACAGATCATTCTTTCATTTTCTAGTTTTTTTTTTTTTTTTTTTTTTTTTTTTTTTTTTTTTTTTTTTTTTTTTTTTTAAGATGGTAATCCAATTTTCACTTATAGGGAGCAAACCTATGGTGAAACTAGTTGCCCAACTCTTTCCAACTGTTAATCATGGAAATCAAATCCACACCTATAGGGAGCAAACCCATGGTGAAGATTATTACCCACCTTTTCAATTCTTCTTATACCCTGCTAGCAAGATATTTTAGGCTGGTTCTTTCATTCATGCTTAGTGATTACCAATTAATCCTTTAATATTAATTGAACCCTTAATATGCAACCGAGATGTGACATGTAAAATCATGACTCAATCAATGTTTAAAACTTCTAATCATAGATTAACAATTCAAACTTAACGTGAAATCTAATAGACACTGAATCCAAGAGTCATAAAGTGCCAACATTACTTATCTGGAATTCTAAATCAAGATGGTCGTCAAATCACTTCGATCACTTCGAATTCACTAGAAGTCCAGAAAAAAAAAATTAAAAATTTTCACAATTTTTGCTCAAGACTAAGAAAACACTGATTAGGTTACCTAATCTCCCACCCCCAACCTAAAATCTACATTGTCCTCAATGTAAAAGATGTAAACATGCAATGCACATGGGACAACGAAAGTATATGAGAAGTGATGGGAAGATAGTACCTGGGTAACGAGTCGAGAGAGACTTTTCCATAGAGATCTCAACATGAGAGCGGGTCAGCACAAGAGTAAAACCAATCGAAAGTAAAACAAAATAAAAATCCTACCTATACCACTTTCGCAGGTGCTCTCGATTGCATTTAGCGCATGCAACAAGCCTTTAAACCCCTAGGTTGCCCCTAGTGGACGAGTTGTAGTCTCGTGAGGGTTTGCAGTAATGTTACCCACAAACATTGGACTAAGAAAATGAAATGAAAAGCTGGGCTGCCTCCCAGGAGCGCTATGTTTACCGTCTTCAGCCAGACAAACAACTACTCTAGTCCTAAGAAAGCGATAAACCTACCTATACCTCCATCAGACTAGGAGATCATTCCTGGTAAACAGGATCAGTCAGAGGCATGGACATGTCTTCTGAATCAAATTTCTCGACAAATGGCTTTAAGCGATGTCCATTTACTTTAAATTCCTTGCCATTGTCGGGATCTCTTATCTCGACGGCCCCATGAGGATATGCAGTAACAACAATGTAAGGGCCGGTCCAACGAGATCGAAGCTTACCCGGAAAGAGATGTAATCGAGAATTATACAAAAGGACTTTCTGACCTGGCGTGAATGATTTTCGTAGAATATGTTGGTCATGAAACGCCTTCATCCTGTCCTTGTAAATTCTCGAGTTCTCGTACGCGTCGTTCCGGATTTCTTCAAGTTCATTTAATTGAAGTTTGCGTAGCGAGCCAGCGTTGTTCAGATTGAAATTCAGATTTTTGATTGCCCAGTAGGCTCTATGTTCCAACTCCACAGGCAAGTGGCAAGCCTTCCCATAGACGAGTCTAAAGGGAGACATTCCAATAGGGTTTTAAAAGCAGTACGGTAAGCCCACAAGGCATCGGTCAATCGGATTGACCAATCCTTACGGTCAGGGTTAACCGTTTTCTCCAAAATGTGTTTGATCTCCCTATTGGAAATCTCAGCTTGCCCACTTGTCTGTGGGTGGTATGGGGTGCTCACCTTATGAGAGATACCGTATTTCTTCATTAAACTCTCGAATGGCCTATTACAAAAGTGTGAGCCCCCATCACTAATGATGGCTCGAGGCGTTCCAAATCGGGACATGATGTTTTCTTTTAAGAATTTAATGACCGTGCGATGGTCATTAGTTCGACATGGAATCGCTTCGACCCATTTAGTGACATAGTCTACGGCAAGCAAAATATATAAATTCCCGAAAGATTGGGGGAATGGTCCCATGAAATCGATGCCCCAGCAATCAAATGCCTCTATGATAAGAATGGGATTCAAGGGCATCATATTTCGACGGGACAATGCTCCCAATTTCTGACAACGCTCACAAGCTTTGCAAAACTCATGAGTGTCCCTGAACATAGTGGGCCAATAGAAGCCACACTGCAGTTCTTGGCCGTGGTCTTTTTTGCAGAAAAGTGACCACCACAGGCCTGTGAGTGACAGAAGGAGATGACACTCTGATGCTCATCATCTGGCACACATCTCCTTAAGATCTGGTCTGGGCAATATTTAAACAAATAAGGATCATCCCAGAAAAAGTTGCGCACCTCGGTGAAGAATTTCTTCTTATCTTGCGCAGTCCACTGTGTCGGTATGGAACCTGTAGCAAGATAATTAGCAATATCAGCGAACCAAGGTGAGTGGGAGACTCTGAACAATTGTTCATCAGGGAACATGTCGTTGATATGGGTCGCCTCAAGGGAATCAGAGGTATTAAGGCGAGAAAGGTGATCGGCCACTACGTTCTCTACTCCTTTTTTATCTTTAATTTCCAAATCAAATTCTTGGAGTAGAAGGATCCATCGTATCAGGCGGGGCTTAGAATCATTCTTAGAAAGAAGATATTTAAGTGCCGCATGATCTGTATAGATAATGATCTTGGATCCAATCAAATAGGACCTAAATTTGTCCAAGGCGAACACTACGGCTAAGAGTTCTTTTTCCGTAGTCGAGTAGTTCACTTGGGCAGGATTTAAGGTCCTACTTGCGTAATGTATGACGTATGGCCTCTTATCTTTTCTCTGGCCTAGAACCGCTCCAAGAGCATAATCAGAAGCGTCGCACATAAGCTCAAAAGGAAGGCTCCAGTCGGGTGGCTGCATGATGGGTGCAGTGGTTAACGTGCCTTAAGCTTAGTGAAAGCTTCCTGGCACTGCTCAGTCCACTCGTATGGAGCATCCTTTTGAAGAAGATTACATAAAGGACGAGAGAGAAGACTAAAGTCCTTTATGAATCGCCTGTAAAATCCTGCGTGTCCTAAGAAGGATCGCACGTCCCTGATGTTCTTGGGTGGAGGTAGGTTAGAGATACGATTTTTGCCTTATCTACCTCAATTCCCTTGGACGAGATGATATGTCCAAGGACAATCCCCTTATGAACCATGAAATGGCACTTCTCCCAATTAAGTACCAGATTCTTTTCTTCACATCTTTTCAGCACACATTTAAGATTCTCTAAGCACTCGCTGAAAGATGAACCGAAAACCGAGAAATCGTCCATAAAGACCTCTAGATATTTCCCCACCATGTCAGAAAAGATACTCAGCATACATCGCTGAAAGGTGGCAGGGGCATTACATAACCCGAATGGCATCCTTCTGTAAGCAAAGGTGCCATAGGGGCAAGTAAATGTGGTCTTTTCCTGGTCCTCAGGGGCGATTTCAATTTGGTTATAGCCCGAATACCCGTCAAGGAAACTGTAATAGGAATGACCGGCTAACCTTTCCAGGATCTGATCAATGAATGGTAAAGGAAAGTGGTCTTTCCTCGTGACGGTATTCAATTTCCTGTAGTCAATGCACATTCTCCAACCAGTAGTGACTCTAGTCGGCACGAGTTCATTATTAGCATTGGCTACGATGGTGATTCCGGACTTCTTAGGAACCACCTGAGTTGGACTCACCCACTGACTATCAGATATAGGGTATATGATACCCACATCCAATAGTTTGAGAACCTCGGCCTTAACCACTTCCTTCATGTTTGGATTTAGTCTACGCTGTGGTTGCCGAGCGGTCTTCGCATTATCCTCAAGATATATGCGGTGAGTACAAATCGAGGGGTCGATTCCCTTGAGGTCCGCGATCGTCCATCCAAGGGCTCCCTTATGCTGAATGAGAGTAGCTATGAGCATACTCTCCTGTTCTTTCTCCAGGTGGGCAGAGATCACCACCGGGTATGTCTCATCTTGACCTAAATAAGCATATTTCAAATCAGAGGGCAAAGGTTTTAGGTCAAGCTTCGGTGCCTTGAGGTTAGACGGTAGAGGCACTACATCAGTTTGTGGTAATTCTTCAAATTGTGGCCTCCACCGGTTAACTTCAAGTACCGGTGCAGTATCCAGCAAGGCACACGTCTCCCTAATCATATCATCATCAAACTCATGGGAGTGGGCCAGGCACGTCTCGAGAGGGTCGGAGGATAAGGTCAGAGGTGTCGTATCTTCCACGAAAGAGTCAATCATGTTAATGTCGTGGATATCGTCATCATCCTCTGAGTTGTTGCCGTTATTGAAAAAGATGTTTGACTCCAATGTCAAATTTCCAAAAGACATAGTCATGACACCATTCCTGCAATTGATAATTGCATTTGACGTAGCAAGGAATGGGCGACCAAGAATGACGGGAATCTGAGTGCTTATGTTATTGATGGGTTCGGTGTCCAAGATGATAAAATCTACAGGGTAGTAAAATCTATCGACTTGAACCAAAACATCCTCAATAATCCCTCTTGGTACACGAACAGAGCGATCGGCGAGTTGTAGTGTGGTTAGAGTGGGTTTTAACTCACCCAAACCTAACTGTTTGTATACCGAGTAGGGAATCAGATTGACGCTCGCTCCTAAGTCAAGAAGTGCGTGATCAATTCGATGGTTCCCGATTACACATGATATGGTTGGGCTACCGGGATCCTTGAATTTCTGTGGCACGTCTTGCTTCAGGATGGCACTCACTTTCTCAGTTAAGAAAATCTTCTTTTGAATACTCTGCCGTCGTCTTGGGTCGTACATAGGTCTTTCAGAAATTTTGCATATGAAGGAATCTGTTTTACGACATCAAGCAGAGGAATGTTGACTTTCACTTGTTTCAACACCTCCAGAATATCCTGAGAGTTAGAAAGACGTTTTGGTGCAACCAACCGTTGGGGGAACGGAGCAACTGGCTTCTCTAGAAGTTCCGGTTCTAATTTTTGTGGGGTATCGCTAGATCCATCTTTATTGTCCTCTTCTGGTTCTTGAGGCTTTTCAGGCCTAACCGGAAGGGTTTTATCAATGATCTTCCCACTCCTAAGAGTGGTGATGGATTTAGCGTGCCCCATTTGATTTGAGGAGCTGGGATCATTTATCTCGTACTGCGGTTTAGGATTGGGGAGCGTTTGTGCAGGAAGCATCCCCTTTTCTATAACCGTCATACGAGAATCTATCTTTTGCATAAATTCAGTAAATCCTCGCATCGCCTGAGCCAGCTCTTGTATGGAATTTTGAACCGGTTCTTCTTGAGGTTTCCCTTGATTTGGATTTTGATTGAGAAAACCTTGGGGGGTAGCCGTTTGCCCATTTCTCCAACTAAAGTTTGGATGAGTTTTCCAACCAGGATTGTACGTGTTGGAGTTAGGTCCAGTAAAAGGTCTTTGATAGTTGTTTACGGCATTGCTTGTTCATTCAACACTCCTCGAAAGGCAGATATTGTAGGACAGTTTTCAGTTGTGTGAATGTTGCAATCACAGATGCCGCAAACAATTTCATTGACCTTATCCTTCTTTTCTTCTTCCATGGCCTCGACTCTTCGTATGAGATTAGTCACTTTAAAATTTACATCATCCTCTTCTTTCAGGAGATATACTCCACCTTTCTCCTTAGATTGAGTTGGCCTAGACGTGGTATTTGATTTTGGGTAATGGTCCCAAGATTGTGCATTTTCGGCAAGTCTATCGAGATAATCCCATACCTCATCGACCTCTTTATTCATGAATTCTCCATTACACATTGTCTCGACTAGTTGGCGCATGGAAGATGTCAGTCCATCATAGAAAAAATTTGTAATGCGCCACATTTCAAAACCGTGTTGTGGGCATGAACTGACAAGATCCTTGAACCTTTCCCAACATTGGTAGAATGTTTCATCTTCCTTTTGGGCGAAGTTCATGATTGCTTTTCTGAGGGTAATTGTTTTATGGTGTGGGAAAATTTCTTTATGAATTCCCTCTGTAAATCATTCCATGTGCCAATGGATCTAGGACGCAGTGAATGTAACCACGTCTTTGCCTTCTCTTTCAAGGAAAAAGGAAAGAGTTTCAGCCTGATTGTATCCTCGGATACATTGGGAAAGTATAAGGTGGCTATAATCTCATCGAACTCTTTCAAATGTAAGTATGGGCTTTCAGATTCAAGCCCATGAAATTTAGGAAGGAGTTGGATAACTCCTGGCTTGATGTCCATCTGTCCTGTGTTTTCAGGAAAAATCATACATGAGGGCGTACTCACCCCCGCCGGTTGTAAATAATCTCGTAAAGTACGAGGCGGGGGTGCTTGATGCACCTCATTCTCATCATGTGTTTCCTCATCCCTGTGGTGAGGTAGTGCTTGAGGTTGATTTGCAGCCATAACCTCAATTAACTCAGGGGAATTCGAGCGGTGTCTAGTCCTGCGATGGACAGTTAACCCCTCAACTAATCCTCCTTCGGTCAAGAGACGTCGAGTGTTGTCACGGGCCCACTTGGGCATGAAACACTCACAGCCCTCAATCAAATTCTAAACCTAATCCTAAGAAAAAAAATAAAAATCTAGAAAGAAAGAGAGGGTTGGAAGGAAGTTACCAAATTGGAGTCCCTAAGCTAAAGACCTGCAAAACAAAACAAAATAAGTTAGTTTCTAAAATAGGCCTAAGACTAGAAAATTCCTAAGAAGAAGAATAGCAATTACTAAGTTCTAAATTTAGAAAAGAGGAATCCTAAAAGGAAAGTAGGAACCTCTAAACAAATTAGAAAATTCTAAACTAGAAAGTAAGTGAGTTAATGAAAGAGATAAAAGTCGAAGTCAGAAAGAGCTTACTGAGTTAGAAAACCTACAAAACAAGAGGGTTAGTTTCTAAATAGAAAATCTAAAAATAGGAAATTTTCTAAAATTCAAACCTTAATTCTAAAGATAGAAAGAAAGAAGATTTAAGAAGAAGCGTACCAATTTAGAAAGCTATCTCAGAAACCTATAAAAGAGAAACGTTAGTAAAGTCCTAATCTTACTCTTAATTCTAAAACTAATTAATTTCAAATTACGTAGCCGTCAATCCCCGGCAACGGCGCCAAAAACTTGTTCACTCCCCAAGTGTAGGGTTGTGATGTAGTAATAAACTCGGTAAGACCGAGGTCGAATCCACAGGGACTGAAACCTGTACGTAATCTGAAGGTAACTAGAACTAGAACTAGAATGAGATGAAATCTAAATTGAGTGTAATTTTGAAGAATAATGGTGAAATATTAATCTAAAACTTTAGAAATTTCAGAGAAAGGGAAACTAGGGATTCAGAGGATCCACTTGTAGAGATCAGGGAGATCTTATGCCTGTTCACAAACCATGGAAATTAACTGAACTGACATTGATATAATTTTCAAGAGATGAAAGGTGTATGAATTAGAATGGATTCTATCACCAAACCATGCCCAGGAGACAAAACAAACAACAGAATTAAACTAATTACCAATCAGTCAATATGCCATGAAGGTTAGGAAGGGTACCGACATCCAACCATGCCCAGGAGACGATGGTGAACACACAGGGCTTCCTGACGTCATACACATTAAAAGAAAAGGAAATACTCAAAGCCATTGCAGACCCATTGTAATTTCAGTCACAACAGACCATTAAAGACTAAAAATATTCCTTTAATAAATAAATATCAACTTCAATTCATAATTAAACCAACTTAAGAACATAAAATTAAATCTCCATCCCACTACAAGCTTCACCCCTTAGCCCTAGCTAAGGGGATTAGCCAGACATGATGGGCTAAAAATTCATAAACAAAAGAAATTTAAAATAGGGAAGAGAGAAAACCAAAGAAAAGTCTCTGTCCCAAGCTCACGCCCCCCTGCTCCACGTCTCCCACTGCTCTCTAGCCTCTGGCTCCCCCTCCTCTCTCTCTCTTCTTCTCTTTTATAAACAGCAATGGAGAGGAGTGCGTGTAGTAGTCGCAGCTGGCGTCTTCCGCAGCAGCTTGCGAAGGTGAAAAAACGCAAAGAAAACGTTGCGTTTGAACTGATGCTTGGTGGGGCCCGTTATTGACGTCAGGTCCAAGATCTGATCCGTCCAACGAATTCAGGATGCAATTTTAGCTAGGAATACATAATTTTTACAGTCTTTTGATGCGGCCCATATCATTTTCTTTTCTACCGTCCGTCGTCTTCTTTTGTTCGGATGAATGGAGACTGATCTCTGCTGTCTTTTACGATTCCTCCACCTAGGTGAAGGTCTTGGCCACCTTCCAGAGCAGATGAACGGCTTGGATCATTGAAACGAGTGAAGATGGTGGCCCACTGAGTTTCGTCCGCAACTCTGTTCTGGCGTAAACAGAGAAAAGCAACTTCCTTCCGCTGAGCTGCTGGCGGGGCCCTCAATTCAAACCAGATGAGAGATCTACACCGACCATCGAATTCCTGGCGAAAAACCGTCAGGAAAAAGTGAAATTTAGTAATTTTTCGGTGTGGCCCATTGAATTTTAACCCAGCCATCCATCCGGCGTTTGAGTAGAGATTTCTTGTGATCAGTTGTATGGGACCAAAAGGTCTCCTAGGTGAGGTGCGTGGCCACCCCTGGAGGCATTTGGACGGTTCTGATTATCAACATGCATGATGGATGGGGCCCACAACAGAAACCCAATTGAATCAGGAAAACGCTGTTGCGTTTTTCTGGTTTG